>JARHVA010000065.1:4467500-5042500 GCA_037957365.1 Torreya grandis | reverse complement strand
CTCTTATATATCTTGGTCTTAATCTCCTTCTAATCTAACCATACCCACCCATTCTTGGTTATCACCCCATCACTCACCTATCCTAATCATCACTTTATGTATCTTAATCTCATCCCCTTATCCATAGTTTTATTCTCTTAATCATATCTTATCCTAGTCCCACTTATCATTCATCATACCCTACCATATCCTAATCATATTTTTTATCATCCACATCCTATTATAAATCCATTACATTCATAATCACTTATCTTGACCTTGCCTTCATCACCCATCTAATTATCACCTCATCTTATCCTAGTTGGATTTTAGGTCACATACAAGTCTAAACCATTCCCATCCTACATCATCCTTAATCATTTTATCATCACCTATCTATACTTGTCCTTATCCTATCATCCAATCACTCTCTTCATATCATCATAACCCCCATCCTATCTTCAACAAAATCATTCTAAGGCCTTAATCTAGTCCTCCTATCATACACATCATCCTATCATCTTAATCTAACATCACTCATCACTTGGTCAGATCTCATACCTATTTAATATCATGTTAACATCTTATCACTCTGTTGGTTTCAATCTATAAAACCCATCATCAATGTAATCATCCCTAATCTCTATCATCCTTGCCTTTTTATAACTAAAAACCCATCCAATCATCCTCTTCCTAGTTTGAATCTAGGCACCCATCAAATCCTCAATCTCTTTTTGATATCTTGAATACTAGAAATTATTGATAGATCATTAGCACCTATTGTATTACTATCAGTCTAACATCTGATCATATTCATCCATTATCTCAATCAAATTTTAATCCATTTATCTATTTCATCCTCATCATTATCTATCACACTAGCTTGGTCATTTAGCCTCTTCATACCAGTCAAGGTCTCAAGTTGGATCATAACTTGTTTCGTGACTTTTTTCTCATGAATGATTAATATGAGGTAGATAGAAATTTATCTCAAAAACCATATTAGCATTATTGGGTTCTTGAAAAAAGCCATAAAAGTCATTTTTTATAGCCATTCTATCATAAGCCAGATTGTAAGTGATTCCATCATAAGTGTAGTGAGACATATCCATGTAAATGATGAAATCTCTAAAAAAAAGGACTTAGAGTTCTATAAACTCTAAAAAAACTATGTCTAAAGGACAAATGGTTCAAGCTTGGTCTAACTTGGTCAAAAGGTGGAGTTGTATCTCCTAATGTGGTTTGAAAGTGGAGATGTATCTCTAAAATGATTTGTGCTAAGACTTGGCATAAAATAGCCTAACATCAAATGTCTAATTTCAAATATCATAAGAACAAAAGGTTAAGTGCCTGAATAAAAACCAACATGTCAAAGGTCTAGGTTAAAGTGTTCCAAATAAGTTCTAAACTAGGAAAGGGAAAAGTTGAGTTTCTAGGTCTTTTGTCCAAATGTGGAGTCAAAAGTTATGCCACAAAAAATAAGCATGCTAGGAATTTTAGCCAAATAAATTCAAAAGCTAGACTTGAAACAAAGGCCGATGTGATTTGATTTAATCTAACAAGTTTGGAAATAAATTTGACATAGACTTGGCAAATGGAATTAAACATAAATATGATCAGTTGTCATAAGGCATAAGACAAAAGGTTCTTTGAAAAAGGTTATGTTTTCCCAAATAAAGGCATAAATAATGATGAGGATAGGTATTAAATAAACAAACCATCAATAGTTTTAAAATTTGGGTAATCAATTAACTAAATTTATGCAACCCAAAAGAGAAATATTTGTGTATCATCCCCATGAATTGATCCTTAAATAAAAATTAATCAATTTTTGGATCCAAAATTAACAAGGCTAATTGAAAACTCAACATTAAAAATTAGGATTTGACCAAATAAGCTAGACAAGATTGGATAGCATGATGGCACAAGACTAAGGTCCAAATGGTATACACAAAGTGGTTTGAAACAAATGGTGTCGATACAATGGTAAACTAGTTTTGAAACAAATTAAGCAGCCTGATGACATAAGCATGCTTGAATAATGTGGTCAATGTTATCTTTCAAAGACTCAAAGGCAAAATGGTTTGACATGATTTGTGAAACATAATACTACCCTCTTAAAATCAAATAACGCACACACAAACAAGTTTAGAAAAAATTTCAAGGCACAAGTGTGGTGTAAAATGACCAACATAATGCCTCTTTAGACAAGAGTGACATATAGACAAAATGGTTTTGACATAGCTTTATGAACAAACAAGTTTTAGTTTCAAAAACACCAAGTAAGATAAATTACCAAAATACACTAAGTATAATCATCCAAATCATAAAAAGGGTATGGCATGTGGGGTTGATTAAACTATCAAGTTTCAAACGTCACTAGGGGAATCAATTGCACAATGACTTTCATGCCAAACAATATAAAATAAAAGCATAAATTTTGGGTTTGTATCACTTAGCTTATTGCAAAAAGGTCTAGTCCTTTTTAAAACCACTACATCCTATTGTTCACTCAATGCAGTGTGATGTCTAAAGTACCACTACATCCTGTCTGTAACTCAGAAAGAGTAAGTGAAGTCAATGTCGAGAGATGAAACCCTAGGTCAAAGCTTCCCTAAAGAACTCATGGGAGGTAATGACATCTCCCTCACAAGCCAAGATACATAAAAATAAAGAAAACATGAAATATAAAGACTTTAGGGTCATTTTCAAGGTCACCCAAACTTTGATGAGTTTTTGGAGAGTGTTTTAAATGGCATTCTTTCTAAGCCTTGGACTAGGATTTTTGCAATAGGAATGGTGGTTTTGATTCTAAGGGTTACCTAAAGGGTAAAAATGGAAGAGCATACATGCAACACCCCTCTCTTTACTAAACAAAATTAGATCAAATAACTATTGAAGATGAAAAACTTTTAGAAAGATGAGTTCATTTTTAAGCACCAAATTCAAAAGATTGAGTGGTGTTCATTTGACCCCTTGGTATTAGTTGTAACTTTAAAAAAAAATTCTAAAAACACTTATTTAATCACCTTATATGTTACTTTAAAAACCAAAATAATTTTCCTAATTCATTTTAAAGCATGTAAAATATGTTCTAAAACATGATTTATCAAACTTGAAATCTGTTAGCTCCCTATCTACCCTTAAGGCATCACCCCAAAAGAAAATATGTTAGATTAGAAATATTTTAAGTATATTTTCCAAATTTTGTAAAAAATATACAAAAATTTAAGCTAAAAAAATGTCAAATTATGAAAATTTAGGAGAAAACACGTGGTTTTAAAAAAAAATCATCCAAAATGGAGTATGTATGATCCCAAACCAAGCATTTTAAAATAGCTCTTGGGTTTGTGTTTTTAAGAAAACATAATGATTGAAATCAGTTATATACCATCAATGTCAATAATTTCCAACCAAGATCTAACTAATGTCGGTTCTGCTAATTGACATCGGTTGAGCCAAGTAACTGATGTTGGTATTTCCTACCGACATCGGTTACTGTGTAAAATCATGGCAATAGAAAATGGCAAAACAAAGTTAGAAAATCAATTTACAAGAGTTTTAATGATCTAAATGAAGATTTTAAAGATGTAAAATGATATTATTCATATGTGAGATGCATCTAGTCCCACCGGGCATGCCATTATGTAATTTAGAAATTTGACGCAAGAGAAGATGGTTAGTATGGTGTTAGTTCTGAAATGAAAATAAAATAAAATAAACACACTAATAGCATAACATCTCTAGGCTTAGACACTAGGGAGAGATTAGTTACAATCATGAATGAAACACACAACTAAAATTCAAAAGAAAACTCTTTTACCTTCCTTGGATGCTCCAAAATGTTTGTTGTGGTGGCTTGCTTGACTTGTGCTCATGAAGTCTTTGGCAATGGAAGCTTGACAACCTCTATCTCTCCTTGGAAACTTTGGCTTGTGGCTTGGATTGGCTTGGAATCAACTTGGAATTATAAAACTAGTTGCTTGAAGCTTTTTGTAACCAATCTTGCATTATAATTTTTCACTAATTAAGCTTAGAAATAATGTTGTGAGGCCTCTTATTTATAGATTTTTGGATTTGGATCCATCTCAAGATTAAGATGTGTGCTTGAGGATTAATTCAATTTTTGGAATTAAGTTTTTAATTATCCTCATCATGGATTTGGAAAAAGTGGAAATTAAGAGGCATGGAGGGCATCATGGAAGGCATTGATGAGGCATGAAGGGCATGAATCTTGATATTTGTGGCATTTATGGCTTAAGGATGTCTTCCCAAGAAATGACATCACTTGATGATTTAGATTTTCCATATTCATTTCCAAAATAAATTATTCAACAATTTTCCATGGAATTATTAATTAGGCCTTGATTTGGGTTAATTAGCTCACAATCATGTTTAAGCACTTTATGCATAAATTACATAAATTGATTAGAATGCCTTATTATTGGTCCTAAATTTGACTGGATTTGAATTAGAATTCCACATTAGATGTGTTTGATAAATATTCCCATTTAAATTTTTTCCAATAAAAAACAACAAAGGCACATGTCATGCAAAATATTTGATAGGAAAGATCAGTCCAGAACACGTGGGTGCAAAATTGGCATTTTGACTCAAAATGATCTGATCAAATTTAGTTGGCCCATAAATTGAATTGTGCCATTTAGTGATACCCTAGCTAAAATCAGCACTTGAATATGTCAAATTCACATCATTTAGCATGTTTTAGTATTTTTAGGCCAAATTGTCCATTTTAGATGGAAACTAACCAAAAGCTAGATTAGAGGTTATCGACAGCCAGTTTTAGGTATCTAAAATTTGCCCTTGTTTGGGAAGGCATTGAAAATCATATGCAAAGCAATGTCTTCTCAAAGAATTATAAATGGCTTATATGCCAAAAAAAAGATGATGGTTGAAGAACAAATCTCCAAATGGTTTTTGGGAGTCTTATGATGATGCCCCCTCAAGGGAGTGGCCATCACATTTGTTGATGGATAGTCCCTTGAAAAGAAACAAGAAGAAAGGTGGAATTAATTCATGATTGAGATTAATCCAAATAAGAAAATGCTTGCATGTATTGATTTAAAAAGGATGTTGATTTTCCTAAAAGTGGTTATAATCAAGAATAAAAGTCAAAATATTGATTTTCCCATAGGTGGTTATAATCATTAAGCAAACTTGAATTAGCTAAAACTAATGGTGCCCGAGTTAAGGCTGATTAGCAAGTATAACTTAAGGATATAACCTGGAATACAGTTTAAAGATGACCAGGAAAAAAATGATGAAAGAGATGGATAGAGGAATGAGATTGATCAATAGAATGATTTAGTTGTACCTATCAATGATGAGATGCTCCTCCTGATTAACAATGATATAACTATAATGGTCAAATGAGTTATATTGATCAAGGGTGGGATGGAAGGATTCGCCAAGGTGCTAAGGAGAAACTTTTATGGCTCCATTGATTATAGACCTTCTTAAAGCTGATTTTTGTTGTAGCATGTGATGGTAAGCTTCATGATAGACCACCATGAAGACTATCCCAAAATATGCATAAAGACTGACTCCTGATATCCAATAAATAGTTAAAAATAATGCCCCAATGATAAAAACCATGCTGGCAATGTTGACATATGAATATAGATAGAGTCAATAATAATGTGTGTAAGGAATCACCCAATGCATACATATAGATTGAGTCAAAGCAACAGTGATGAAATCAAACAAACAAGCAAGTGGATAAATAAAAAAATAAACAAAAAACTTGAAATAAACAAACAAATAGAAAGCTTGAAAGTAAAAGAAAGCATCCTAACAATGACAATGCCCTAGTAAGGCGGATCAAGGATAATTGACTACGCTTAAATAGAACAAATAATTTTGGATTTTTGAAATATTATGAATATTTTTGGAATTTTTAGGTATCTTAACTCATTATAGAATGACAAGATACCTTCTCACAAAATGGCGAGAGCATTTTGCTTAGGTTGCTTTCAAAATGATGAGAATGTATGGAAAGGGGGACTAAAGTGACCTCAAAATGAATTGAGCATGACCTACATAGTCCTATAATAACCTCAAGTTATAGTGATTCCATCCACATAAAAGGTGTGGAAAAACCAACTAGGTCTCAACAAGTTGTCAAATCTGGCAAATGGCTAGTCAAATGAAAATAACAAAGGCAAGGTGATGCAACAATGCATAGTAAACAAGTACTACCCTTAGTTTTCCCATAGGTGGTTATAACTAAGATACAAAGGCATAGGTCAATGATACTAATTAGCCTATAGGTAGTTATAATTAGTAGCAAGACTGGTGAAACACTAATTTTCCCATAGGTGGTTATAATCAAGCTCACATAAATAAATGTGGATATAGGATGAAAGATATATTGCTAGATCAACTGTCACACTAATTTCATATAATTTCATTATAAACATGGATTGGATTGATTATTGAAACTTGATTGGAATCCTCTCAAAAAAAATTTAGAAAGAACCAAAGTAACCAAGATCAAAATAGGATTGGGTAGGATGACTAAAAATAGGCTTTGGTCCAAATAGAAATGGAATGATACAGTGGCATTGTATTGCTAAGGATAATGATGGTTTTTGATAGATTGGATAAAATGGTAAGAAGATTTCCCTCAAATGATGGGGTGAATGACTAGGTACTTCGATAATGGCAAATGGATATATAACAATGGTAATGGCATGGTACATTTATTTGGCTTGGGTGTGGTTTTTAATTCTATTATTCCTATTAATGGGGATATGCATGCCCTAATCAATAAATGATACAAATATAATACTTGATCATGTTAATTTCTAGCCCATACCTCATCAGAATAGTTATTTTATAAAAAATGGCCTCCAAATTTGATTGCCAACAATGCTTTTGTGATCTTCATTGGTCATTAATTTTGATTCCTTAAACTGTTAAGACGAGGTATCTTTATATCCTCTACAAAGGAAAGTGAAACCATGGATGGTAAATAGGGACAAATAATTAATGGTAGGTTTTATTGTGAAATGGAATGGTAGATGATAATGGAATGTATAATGGTGGGGAAACAAATGAATATCAAGACTTTTAGTCACACGTACTGTTGTTGATGTCAAATTTGGCATAATTTTGGTTATGGTAGGGCTGAAGACTTGTTCTCTCGAGAGGACCACTATATTTTTTTTTGTTTGACCTTAAGAGTAGCTACCATCTAATTAGGTTGTATATTGGAAACTATTTTGATTTGATCTTTGATTTTGTCTTCATCAAGTAGTGAAGAACTTTTGTGCTCAGCTATTGGTGCCTCAAAAGGGTTTTAACCAATGAAATTGTCTTGATTTTCCCATATCACCTTCAAGAAGGTTTCAATAATGAACATTGGATTTTGACTTTGATTTTCTTCTAGCACTTCTAAAAAATTCTCATTAAAAGATGTTGAGTTCTAACTTGGATTATCCCCTAGCACCTTCGAGAAGGTCTTACTAGGAGAGTGTTCTTCTACTACATGAATGTTGTCTTAGCCTCCTTGATATTATTCAATTGCTATGTCACCATGGATGTAGTTCAACAAAGTGTGATTTTATCGATCATAATTGACACTTGTGGGAGATGGAATGTCAATAATATGTCTATCTTGATTAATGGTAATGGCCTATGGAATGGTAATGAAATGGGGAGGGGATACACAATCCTCATAGAAGATACTAGGAGAGCTTGTGTCGATGATAAATTAATCATCCTGAAAAATTGTAGAAGGATAAAAAATGTATTAAAATTGATCTATGAGGCATGCATAACCAATGTTGTAATAGTCATGAACATATTCTTCTTTTGAATCTGATTATAACTTAAGGGACTTTGAATCTAATGTCACAACTGATGTTGATTCTAATTTTGATGCTAAATTTGATTTTAGTTCAAGAATAGAACCTGAAGCTAACTCTGATTATTCATCTAATAGGTACTCTATTATAATGATGTCTTGTTAAATTCTTGGTTTTGGATAAGTAATAGCCTATGATGGCACAATGGGATCCAAAAAAATTAGTTTGTTAAAGTGAGACTCCTCTAGGATAGGAAAAAGGTCAAGAGACAACTCCTTAAAGACTAGCTTGTCAATAGGAGGCTCTTGAAAAATAGGCACATGGTTAAGGTAATGATTTTCCCAAAGGTGGTTATAATCATTAAAAAGTGACTCAACAAATACTAACTCGTTAGAGTGAGACTCTTCGATAACTGGTATAGGATCAATAGGTGATTCATCATAGGTTAACTTATCACAAATGGTTGGTTCCACAAAAACATCTTGGATTAGTTGGTTATTTTGTCTTTGGTTTCCAATGAGTTGGAAAATACTAGTTTTGAACACAACTTGGTCTTCAAAAGATTAGATCGATAAAGGTTTGGTTGGGATTGGTACTAGATGAGGAATGACTTGTGGTTGGATAATGGTATGGAATTGGGGAGCATGATTACTTGTACGAGCCAAAGGATGAAGTCCTAGAATGGTAATGATAGGGTGGTGTGGAGCATGGTTACTCGTACAAGCCAAAGGACTAGGTCTTAGAATGATAATGGTATTCTTTAGATATTGCAAAGCTTGATAGCTCATATAATCTAAAGGAGGACTAGGGGTAGCTGATTATTGGATAATAAAAGGATATCATGAAACTTGATTTTTTGCACAAGCAAAAGCATCCAAGTATTCCTCATAAACCATATCATCCCAGTCATGAGTTGGATCATAAGTTGGTTCTTGATTGTGTTTCATATACTAATTTTTGAAAAGAGGGTATAGACTCATATCCCAAATAACATTATCTATAGTTGGGTCTTCAAAGTCCTTTTCATAAGCCTCTTCATACTAGTCAAGGTCTTGAGTTAGATCATAAGTTTTTTTGTGACTTTGTTCCCATGAATGATTAATATGAGGCAGATAAAAATCTATCTCACAACCCATATTAGCATCATTGAGGTCTTGACAAAAGCCATAAAAGTCATTTTATGTGGCCATTCTATCATAGGTTAGATTATAGGTGACTCCACCATAAGTGTAGTGAGACATAACTATGTAAATGATGAAAGCTCTAAAAACAAAAGGACTTAAAGTTCTACAAACTCTAAAAAAACTATGTCTAAAGGATAAATGGTTCAAGCTTGGTCTAACTTGGTTAACAGGTGGAGTTTTATCTCCTAATGTGATTTAAAAGTGGATTTGTATCTCCAAAATTATTCATGCTAAGATTTGGCATAAAATAGCCTAACATCAAATGTCTAATGTAAAATGTCATATGTATAAAAGGTCAAGTGTCTGAATAAAAACTAGCATATCAAAGGTTTAGGTTAAAGTGTTCCAAACAAGGTCTAAACTAGGAAAGGGAAAAGTTGAGTTGCTAGGTCTTTTGTCCAAATGTAGAGTCAAAAGCTAGGCTCAAATAAATAGGCATGGTAGGACTTTTGGCCAAATGGTGTCAAAATATAGACTTGAAACAAAGGCTGATGTGATTTGATTTAATCTAACAAGTTTGGAAACAACTTTGGCATAGACCTGGCACATGGAATCAAACATAAACATGATCAGTTGAAATAAGGCATCAGACAAAAGGTTCTTTGAAAAAGGCTATGTTTTCCTAAATAAAGGCACAAATAATGATGAGGATAGGCATTAAACAAACAAACCGTCAATAGTTTTCAAATTTGGGTAATCGATTAACCGAAGTTATGCAACCCAAAAGAGAAAGATCTATGTATCATCCCCATGAGTTGATGCTTAAACAAAAATCAATCAATGTTTAGATCTAAACTTAACAAGGCTAATTGAAAACTCAATGTTGAAAATTAGGATTTGACCAAACAAGCTAAACAAGATTGGATAACATGACCGCACAAGACTAAGGTCCAAATGGTATACACAAAGTGGTTTGAAACAAATGGATTTGATACAATGGTAAACTAGTTTTGAAAAAAATTAAGCAGCCTGATGACATAAGCATGCTCGAATAATGTGGTCAATGTTATGTTTTAAGGACTCAAAGGCAAAATGGTTTGAAATGATTTGGGAAACATAATGCTACCCTCTAAAACTCAAATGACCCACACATAAACACTTTTAACAAAATTTTCAAGGCACAAGTGTGGTGTAAAATGACCAATATAATGCCTCTTTAGACAAAGAGTGACATATAGAAAAATTGGCTTTGACATGGATTTATGAAAAAATAAACAAGTTTTAGTCTCAAAAACACCAATATAAATGAGCAAAATACACTAAGTATAATCATCTAAATCGTAAAAAGGGTATGGCATGTGGGGTTGACTAAACTATCAAGTTTCAAACATCACTATGGGAATCAATTACACAATGACTTTCACGCCAAACAATGCAAAATAAAAACATGGATTTTGGGTCCGTATCACTTTGATTGTTGGAAAAAGGCCTACTCCTTTTTGCAACCATGACATCCTATTGTTCGCTCAGTGTAGTGTGATGTCCAAAGTGCCACTACATCCCATGTGTAACTTAGAAGGAGGAAGTGAAGTCAATGCTGGAAGATGAAACCCTAGGTCAAAGCTTCCCTAAAAAACTAATGGGAGATAATGACATCCCCCTCACAAGCCAATATTCATAAAAATAAATAAAACATGAAATAGAAAGACTTTAGGGTCATTTTCAAGGTCACCCAAACTCTGACGAGTTTTTGGAGAGTGCTTTAGATGACATTCTTTCTAAGCCTTGGACTAGGATTTTTGTAATAGGAATGGTTATTTTGATTCCAAGGGCTCCCTAAAGGGGAAAAATAGAAGAGCATACATGCAACACCCCTCTCTTTGCTAAACCAAATTAGATCAAACAACTATTGAAGATGAAAAACTTTTAAGAAGATGAGTTCATTTTTAAGCATCAAATTTGAAAGATTGAGTGGTGTTTATTTGACCCCTTGGTCTTAGTTGTAAATTTGAAAACTAATGCTAAAAACACTTATTTAAGAACCTTAAATTTTACTTTAAGCACCAAAATAATGTTCTTAATTCATTTAAAGCATGTAAAATATGTTCTAAAACATGATTTATCAAACTTGAAATCCGCCAATTACCTGTCTACCCTTAAGGCATCACCCCAAAAGAAAATATGTTAGATTAGAAACATTTTAAATATATTTTCCAGATTTTATAAAAAAATATATAAAACTTGAAGCTAAAATAATGCTAAATTCTGAAAGTTTAGGAGAAAACATGTGGTTTTTTAAAAAAACATCCAAAATGGAGTCTGTATGACCCCAAACCAAGTATTTTAAAATAGCTCTCGAGTTTATGTTTTTAAGAAAACACAGTGATCGACATTGGTTGTATACCAGTGACTTTAGTAATGTCCAACCAAGACATAACTTATGTTATTTCTACTAATCAACGTCAGTTGAGCCAAGTAACTGATGTTATTTCCTATCAACGTCGGTTACTGTGTAAAATTATGACAACAAAAAATGGAAAAACAAAGTTAGAAAATCAATTTACAAGAGTTTTAATGATCCAAATGAAGATTTTAAAGATGTAAAATGATATTCTTCATGTGTGAGATACGTCTAGTCCCATTGGGTGTGCCATTATGTGATCCGAGAATTTGACTCAAGAGAGGATGGTTAGTATGGTGTTAGTTCTAAAATGAAAAAAAAAAAGAAATAAACACACTAATAGCATAACATCTCTAGGCATAGACACTAGGGATAGCTTAGTTAACAATCATGAATGAAACACACAACTAAAATTCAAAATAAAACTCTTTTACTTTCTTTGGATGCTCAAAAATGCTTGTTGTGGTAGCTTGCTCAACTTGTGTTCATGAAGTCCTTAGCAATGGAAGCTTGATAACCTCCATCTCTCCTTGGCACCTTTGGCTTGTGGCTTGGATTGGTTGGGATTGAATCAATTTGGAATTATAAAAATATTTTATTTAATCTTTTTGTAACTAATACTACATTATAACTTTTCACTAAGTAAGCTTAGAAATGATGTTGTGAGGCCTCCTAGTTATAAATTTTTGAATTTGATCAAAATCAACCTCAACTATCCATCTCAAGATTTAGATGTGTGGTTGAGAATTAATTTGATTTTTATAATTAATTTTTTAATTATCCTCATCATGGAATTGGAAAAAGGGGCAATTAAGAGGCATGGAGGGCATCATGGAAGGCATTTATGAGGTATGGAGGGCATGAATCCTGATACTTGTGGCATTTATGGCCTAGGGATGTCTTCCCAAGAAATGAGGTCACTTGATGACAAAAATATTCCATATTCATTTCCAAAACAAATTATTCAACAAGTTTTCATGGTATTATTAATTAGGCCTTGATTTGGGTTGATTATCTCTTAAGCATGTTTAAGCACTTTATGCATAAATTACTTAAATTGATCAGAATGCCTTGTTACTGGTCCTAAATTTGACTGGATTTGAATTGGAATTCTACATTAGATGCATTGGATGCATATTTCCATTTAGAATTATTCCAAAAAAAATAATAAAGGCACATATGTTTTGCAAAATATTTGATAAGAAAGAGCAGTCTAGAGCATGTGGGTGCAAAATTAGCATTTTGACTTGGAATGATTTGATCAAAGTTAGTTAGCCCATAAATTGTATTGCCCCATTTAGTGATACCCTAGCCAAACTAAGCACTCAAATATGTCATTTTCACATCATTTATCATGTTTTAGTGTTTTTAGGCCAAATTGTGCATTTTAGATGGAAACTAGCCAAAACCCTGATTCAAGGTTATCGATAGCCAGTTTTAGGTGTCTATAATCCTTAGTCTACCTTCACATCATCTTCCATATTTCCTATTTATTTAGAACTAGTTTTTTTAGACCAATACATCCTAGCCAACAAGGATGAAGTCCTTTTTGTGGGTACTAGATTTAGGTGCTCGCCTACCTTTAGACATTGATCCCATTTGCCCCAAATCACCATCCTATAACACCAAAAAATTAGTCTCAACCTTCCTTGATGTGGTCACCCTAATCAATAAATACATTACATATAATAAAGATTAATTTATTTTGTGGTTATGGAAGATAGGTGCTCACTTTCCTAATGATTTTGACCCCATGAGCCTAAAGTCACCTCCCAAATAAGTTTGACATCAACCCTTATCCCATTCCCCTCCACCATCCACTAGCCCTATTCAAAACCTCTTTTCCCCAATTCATACCCATCCAAAATCAAACACTCCATATACCAATCATCATCCATCACCTTTATCACCTACCACCATGTAATTAGACCCCACTCTCATATACCAATGCATACCTACCAATAACGATGAGATCCTCTTATAATTCATTATGATGAGTGTACCACTTCCTAAAGGTGTTGATTCCCTTCAACTTATTTTACCTTTAACATAAACCCCTTCACCTAAGTCTCCTTCCAATCCCCCATCCACTAGTCATAACCAATCATCTAACCCTTCCCCTACTATTAAAGAGAATACAATCTTGACCACCCATCCATCCACCTAGCCACACCAAACACCATCTAATCTAAAGTCCAATGCTTGCACATCAAAATCACAAGGCAAAACAGGTTCTTATACTCCCCTTCTTATATCTTTGGAAGCCATTTTCTAACAAAGTGCAATCACTAATAGGATGGTCTATCCATCCATACAACATTTTGATCCCACCAAGCCTAAGCCCTCTTGGCATAAAATAAACTGATATTTTTTATATCATTGAACTTGGGGGAATTCCATTAAACAATGTCAAAACTTTTGAGACTATGTCCAAGACCTCATCAATAGTGGAAACATAGTAATAGAGGATGAATCAAATTAATTTAAATCCCTAGGTGAACAAGAAGAGGAATGCCAAGATTCCATTCCATATCATGATCAAACCCTTATCCTTCCAAGCCAAGGTCAAGACATCCTATCCATCCTCCATGATCCTCCCATCTCCAACCACCCATCCATTCAAAAAAAGTATATTCTCCATAAACATAGTCCTTCTATATCCCATAATCCTTTTCATGGACCTATCTTTTTTTCATTCATTATTCATCTATCATCTCCCTCTCACCCATCACATCAAATACCCCCCATTGAGAGTAAAATCATGGATAATCACTCCTTTACTAGTAACATAGCATCATGTACATCAAAGAATCAACAAATCAAAAGGTCTTGGATCCCATAGTCTCATGACACCAATCTCAAGAATCCCCTCCACCATGTCCAATGGTGTATGAAAATATTAAAACTCAATTTTTATTCCCCTCTCATCATATCATCTATCATGATCACATCCCTTCTTTACATCCTATACTCCCTCATCACATTCATGACATACCCCCATCTGCACCATGTCTCAAATCTTTGGGCAATGTTGTCCCTCCTATAAGTCATGAAGATACCTTGTTAAAACATTTAGAGGATGTTAAATCAAGCATCAATAAAGGTCACCATCACATGATCCTAACATCACCTTTTTGTATAATAGGTGTTGGTTAACATCTCCATCTAGCATCAGCATCTTGCATCTCACACATTGCCAATAAATTGAAATGCCATTCATAAAAAAAAAAGTCATCCAATGGTGAAAACTAGTCTTCTAGTGCCTTGGGCAAGTACCATGATGAAAACTAATTTATGGCATCATGGTAAAATAATCTATTATCTACATTGTACCTAAACATGTGGTGTCACAATCCACCCATTTCATCCATCCCTTATTAAACTTATCCATTAGGCCAACCCATCATCTATCATCATATCCACCCTATCTCTCATTCCTTCCTATCTTAGCCTTTATAAATAAGTGGACCACCATCTTGGCATATCCTCCAATCAACACTCATAAAATTAAACATATGGTTCATACATGATGTGGTCATTGGCAATCCCTAGTCCATTCTTCCTTAATCCCTTCATCCTTGGTCTTTATCCCCTTTTTCACATCACATTTATCCCTCTATCATCCCATCCATCCTTATCATAGTTTCTAGGCTTGATATTCCCTTTTATAGTACCCCCATTGTACAGTGTATATACATATCCCAAAAATCTCTAAAATTTGAAAAATGTCAAAAACCCTAAAAATCATAAAATTTAAAAAAACCAAAATAGTCCCTCATGTCTTGATCTATGCCCAATCCCCTAATCACATCCATCTCTATACCATGTTTCTTTTCTTATCCCCTATCTTTGGATACAATGTCCAGTCTTAACACCAAATCAAAGTGGTCACCCATCCCTTCATATCTTCCATCTCAACCTATTGGATAGGTCTTATCAACATACATTATCCTATCAAGGACCTTAATCTAGCACCCATCACTTCCTATCATGGCCTTTTCATACCTGGAACCCATCCAATTACCCTTTGCAAGTATGAAAGTTACTTGATCCCATCACTATCCTATCATTGCCTCTTCATCCCTAGCACCCATCTAATTACACTTTGCTAGAGTGAAAGGTATTTGATCCCATCATCTCCTAGTCTCCTTGCTATATTGGATCCATGTAGGTCCTTGTATATTGGTAATTTTTGGTCATCACTTATCTAATCACCTTCTTTAACCACTTTTTGATTCGATTTTGAGACTAAATCAATATTTAAAGACCTTATCACACCCCATCATATCATCCATCCTTTTGTCCTAAACTAGCAGCAAAACCTCATCTTAATGCCTAATATTAATCATGATCACATTCTATCCAAGTCCATCCTAAGTCCATAATCACATCATCATCATAACCAACTTAGTCCAATCACTCATCCCATCCTTAGACTAGACATTGTGACATTACATGTAGATACTTGTATGTTGTTTGTCTATTATTTATCTGATGTTTGTCTATAGTTTTTTTTTGGCATCTATATATCTTTCTTATTTTATGTTTTATTTGCATTGTCTTTTTTTCTATTGGGAAATTAATATGGATGCTATGAGGACACCAAAAGTGCCCTTGAGGATGAAGAGTTCACCATTTTCCCATGAACTTTGGAATCATGTCATCTTGGTCATGCTTATATCATGGGACATACTGCCAAGTGCCATATTTAATGGATTATCTAGACTATGATGAGTTTTATGACATTTGTGATGGCTTGATCACACCCACCCTCATCATTCCTCTGATCATCTAATCATCATTCTCCCCATCAAATCCCATTAGACTAACATCTAATATTTTATCCTCATCTCATCATTTAAGTCATATCCTATCATCACTAATATAATATTCATTAATATTCGCCTTCATCATCATCTTCTAGTCAAAACTACATTAGCCTAAGGTCTTTCTAGACTATGTAGGCAACACTTAGCCACTCTTCCATGCCCAAGGATAACTCAACCACTATCTCCTCTCTTGTTCCCTTGCATGTCTTTTCTAGGGTCATCATCCCAATCCTTTTTGATCACTTGATCATATTGATTATTCTCTCTCTTTATCATATTAATCAACTTTAGCTTTGAGCTACAACCATCACTATTATTATAAAATCCTCATCTTATCATGGCCCATAACTCTCCCTTGCATGTGTCCTTGATTGGGATATGTCTAAAGCTTATGGCATGTAATCCAATCATCATCTTATTGTGGTTGATTCCTTGTTTGGATGTGTTTACAACCATGACACCCATCATATTTCTTCCCTGTGCATGTGTCCTTATCAGGGACATTACTAATTTTTAGGTCATTGCTCAAGTCAACCTCCATTTTATTCATCTATCTAACATCTGGCATCCCATCTCCTCATCTATCCATCACATCCCACCCCTCGTATCTTCTTTTGAGTGGACATCTGACTCATTCTTCCCCACATGTCCCCTCGAGGGGGCATCATACCCACTAGCTACCATCCATCCATGACATGGTTTTTATTTAAAAGAACATTACTATTAATTCACTCCACTCATAATGCCGTTTCAAAGAGGGAAAAATGTATACACCTAAAATCACTCACATCCATTATTGTTGACTAATATTTCTATTAGTCAACACTAATTCTACTTAACCTATTTTATTCCACTAATTTATCCTATTTATAGCCATGTATCTAATATCCCCCTTTAATATTCCTTCATTCACTATCCTTAGCCTAATCCCATCCCTTCATTAATTCTATCTTAATCCCTATTATCCTAATCTAATCCTAGTCATCCATTATATGGGAATTTAAAATTCCCATAACCCCACCTAACCACCTACCAACCTATTGGTTGCATATTTTGTCGATCAGTGTACTGATAAACAAAATAGGTCTAATCAGCCAAAGTAGGAAGATTAGTCATCCAAATGTGTAGTTTTACCACATCAGAAGGGGATTGATCTCTCCTCTCATCAAAGGGAGGTTCCCTATAGATAGGCTATATATATATAAACAGAAAATAATACTCAAGGGTAGGACAAACCATCCATCTCTCTTTCTTTAGAGATGATGTGTGCGGATCAAAGGAGAAACTCAAGGAAAATGACAAAAAGCACTCCTCTTCTTTTAGAAGTACTATTCAGCAAGCCACAAGAATACTCTAGGTAGTAACAACAAAGTGTAACAAAAGATGTAATAACCAGCAAATCGAGATGCAGCACAAAGTCTTCACCTAGATTGCTCAAGAGTAAGATACGAAGGACAATGAAGGCACAAAGTCACCCCAAGGTCCTTTACACATAAATGAAAAGAAAACACACTAAAAAGCAATTATGGGGGCACAAAGTCTCTCCACAGTTGACTCTTCAGGACACCTTTCTGACTAATTTCACTAAACCTGCTTATTGAATTAAAGGAACATAAAATAAATCAAGGAAAAAGACATAAGAATAGTTTCCTCAACAACAAATATATCACATCACAAAGTCTAAAAAGTCACTTGCTTTCTAATTCTAGTAACAAAATATGATCAGTAATCTAAGCTCAAAGTCTCAGTAATGCCTTACAATTTGGGCAGAGTTTCATTCTAATTTTCAAAAAAGAGATCCATTTATAATGAAAGAGAGTCCCTTATATAGCCTCTTCAAGGAGGACTCAGGAACAGTAATACATCATGTTGTATTGAAAACTGTTAAGAAGACAAGTTGGAACTTAGGGGCATTTTACCCATTTGATTTTATCAATGTAGAGAAACAAGTCATGCTATTGAAAGTTTGCAACTTAAAATGTCCACCTGATGATCTGATCCTACCTTCATTGTTCCTTCTTTTTTGGTTAATTGAATCAGGTCCTTGATTTGATTTGATTTTTTTCTCCTTAGTCACTCCCTACTGGTCTTGGCCTTAAAGCCTATGAATGCATTCAAGACTATAGATTTGACTCTACCAAGATCAATAGCTATTTTGAGCTTTGAAATTGACGTTCACGCATTTGTCGATGTGCTCTCAATGGCTAGTTCACTGTCTTGAATTTGATGTCTTTGAGTGCATCAGCCCTTGGTCCTTTGGGCTTCTTGCTTCACATGGGTAGCTAAGTTCTTTAAAGCTTTAGACTTCTTGTTTTATATCTTCTTAAAGGGAGATAACCCTTCAGCTTCAGGAAAATGTCCTTCACTTTGGTAGCTGAGAGTCCCCTGCAAGGGCACCTACCCTTTGGGGTCCTTTGATGGCCTTGTCTTTGGCAATTCCATAGATAATTTCCTCTTGGCATTTTCCCAAGTTTTCTCTCGTGCTTTCTCCTATGCTTTCTCATAGACATTTTCCCTAGGTTTAAATTCCTGCAGACATTTTCCCTAGGTTTAAATTCCCTGGGGAAAATTTCCTACGGACATTAAGTGCGGGGAAAATTCTCGCGAATAAAAAGTCTGTGGAAATTTGTTCTGCCAACTTGTTCCTTTGAAAATGTCTTCAATTTTTTTGCCCACAAGTTTCTCTGAATTCCTTCAGACAAAAATTCTAAAGGAATTTCTTTTTTGCCTCAGTCCTTTTTCAACTACTTTAAACAAAAATTTGAAGGAATTTACTTAACTATTTCCATGAAAATAACCCTTATGAAGGGTGTTTTTGTTGACTAAATGCCCTCTGCAAGGGCACTTGTCCTTTGAGAAGCTCTCTTTAAACTTTGCTTTGAACCACTCCTTTGAACTGTCACAATGAACCACTTGGTTGAACCAAACATTGAACCAATCCGATGAACCAAGCTTTTGAACCAAAATGGTTCAAGTTAATGGTTCAAACCGATGAACCAATTGAATGAACCAAGTGAGTGAACCAAATAGATGAACCAAAACATTGAACCACTTGGTTGAACCATGCATTGAACCATTTGATTGAACCCACCGTTGAACCTTGAACCACTTAGTTGAACCATGCATTGAACCATTTGATTGAACCCACCGTTGAACCTTGAACCTGTTGAACCTTTGAACCAAAGTGGTTCAATGGTTTAATGGTTCAATGGTTCAAGCCACCTTGATTTGGCTAAGTGTTTTGAAGCTAATGAACCATGAAGCAGTTGAACTTTGAACCTTGATGAAGTGCTTAACACTTGCCAATGATGTTGAACCTTTTTGTTGAACCAAGACGTTGAACCAACCGTTGAACCAAGTTTAGGTTCAATGGTTCAAACAAAGCCTTGAACCGATTAATGAATTGTTTGTTTGAACCAAAGGATGAACCAAAGCATTAAACCACTTGGTTGAACTGAGACATTGAACCATTCCTTTGATTGAACCTACCTTTGAACTGAAAGCATTGAAACAAAGTAGATGAACCAAATGAGTGAAATAAAGCATTGAACCTTTTGATTGAACCCACTTTTGAACCATTTGATGTTGAACCAAAGGATGAACCAAATGTTGAACCTGCTACTAATGCTTGCCAATGGAGATTTATGTTTGAACCAAGGTGATGAATAAATCTTAAAAATGATCAATTATTAGAAACTAATTCTTTTACCTACAGAAGCCTTTGAACCTATAGAAATGAACCTCCCTATAGAGTCCGTAGATTTCAAAAGCTTGAAAACTGAAGAATTTGAATGCCTAAGACAAATTTTGAAAAGGGAAGAGACAATTTTGGTCTATAAGACCAAAATAATTTAAATGTTGTCCCAAAAATGAGTGATATTTTTGGGGGACAATAGCTAGCTCCAGTTGGGGAACTTCTATCAATTGCAAAAATAATTAAAAGGAGAAGAATCCAGAATCTCTAGTGTCTTCATGTGTACCATTGGGTTACGGAGTCATGCTACCCAAAAATGAAAGGCATCAAAAATGGAAACAAACAAAACAAAACAAAATTGAAAACTATACAAATATACATATATACATATGGAATGATCTGATACTTCAAGAGTTGAAGTATTTCAGATGTTGCTTCTTGGGAGACAATGAAAATAGTGCTTTATCATGGTAAACTAGCAGGAAACCATTTTGCCCCCAGAAATGGTGATGGGCAAATGGAGATCTCCACCAAGAAACTAATTTTTTGCATCTTCATATTGACTCTTTCTTCTTCTTGCCCCATGGCAGGATGTGGTCTTCAAACTAGAAACCATAACTCCTTGCTTTCTTGGTGAAGGGTTCCTTTGCCTGATTTTGATTTGCAGTAGCATGGTCCACCATCATAACTTGTTATTCTATTGGTCTAGTCTAGCACATGATTGGATTGTCCATATCAAACTCCTAACAAACTATCAGATTAACATCTCCTTTGATGTGAAGGAGTTTGACTTCTTCATCTCGAGCAATCTTCAATTTAAGTAACAGAGATTCACATCCAGCTGTGTTGTTGATGTTTCTGACTTGCAAATTGCATGAAGGAAGAATATCTCTTTGAGGAGATATCAACACAATCCTAACTCCATCATTAGTGGAAGAATTGTTATCATCATTAGAAGCTGATCTCCTATCAAATTTCTCTTCATTAGAGATGGAACTTCTTTCCTTGTTTATATTGTGCTCTACCAATTCTCCTAAAGTCTTGTTTGGATCAATTCCTGGATTTTTAGCTACAGGACTTTCATCTGTAAGAACATGAACATCCTCTATGGTAAATAAATAATTACCCCTACCTGAGGACTCAAATAGAATTTGTGCTGCAAGGGCTGATTTTTGGGTGAACACATATTTTACTTCCCTTTTAGGGAGCAATCTCTTCATCATGCCTTGAACATGGATTCTTGCCTCAGACAGGTCCATGCTTAGTTCTCCTCCCACATCCTTGAAAAAATTTCATCCAAGCAAAATACCATAGGCTACTGGAACATTAGCCACCAAGACAGTCATCCTGATTCTCTTGTCTTGAAAGGCTGCCAATGCAAATTGGGCATCTTTGATTTGCCCTAGCAATGGTACTTGCTTATTTTCCATGGAGAAACATCTTCCAAAGGTTTTGGTCAATGTGAGACCAAGAGACTCAGCTATTTTAGCTAGCATAACATTATCAAATGCACTTAAATCTATGATACAGTTACTCAACTTGTGACCATTAATTAACAGGGAAACATAGAAAGGTTCTATTTTTCTAGGAGTAGCTAGGGGAGTAACAACCAGATTATTTGGAATAGGTGTGTTCTTTAGAGAATCAGGAGTTACCTTTTTAACATTGTCCTATAGGAATGGTTTGGTTTTTGACATATTGGACCAGCTTATTCAATTGGTCAGGATTGGACTGCAAATATCCAAACTTAGACATTTGTATTTTTGTCTTTTTGACATGATCAATTATGTCAAATGGCTGAATCGAGCTAGGTACAGAGAAAAGTACTTTAACTTTTTGAGTTTTAGGAGGGATGAGAGGTGGGCTGATTTGTGAATTTGAATTAGAAGGGAAAGGTACAATTGATATATTTGCCTTTTGGGTGATTACGTGATCTTTTGACTAAAAACGCAGAATGGTTCCACGTTTAGCAATCATGACTGTTGGCTACGATTGCTCTTATGTCTTCTCTTTATCAGCCTACTAGACTGATTAGTTCTTAGACCTGGTAAACACTGTGTATGATCCATCAAAAGCTTCTCCTTTGTTTTTAGGTTCATCCTGGTAGTTTAAGAAACTAATATGGGAGTCACCAACTGATTCTTCTTAATTGTCTTCAAGGAGATCAACGTCATTTTCTTGATTCAATTCAGGCTAGAAAGAGAATTCTGATTTTGCTTCAAGATATCCCATTTTTGAATTAGTTGGAGGAGCTTCCAGGGCAAGTTTCCCTTGTGGGGGAGGAAGGTGATTCTATTGCCCTTGATTCCTGGCAGCATCACCCTAATAAGATTGATTTGGGAATGTCCTTCTATATGAAGAAGCAAAAGACATTCCTTGAGCCATTTGCTTTTTGAGAGCAACTCATTTGCTAATTTCTACACCATTAGATCTGTGGTACCTATAGATGCATATTCAAAAGATGATGAAGCTCTATTTCTATTTAGATTTCTTCTTATCTTCCCTGTTAAGATGAGATCATCTTCTACTTTAGTGGCCAAAAGTTGAGCTGCAGCAAGATCTATTTGACCAACACGTCTCAAGAGAAAACTTACTTTAGGTATCTGAGAATTAATGAAAAAGCATTTGAAATTCTCAATTGTAGGTCTAGCAATTACAAGGATTTTGTTTCTCAATTTGTCAAATTTGGCTATGAAGTCTCTCATAGGCTCATGAGGCTCTTTCTTCATCTATGAAAGTTGAGCTAGAAGTGTATGTGCATCTTCTACAGGTTTGAATTTGGCTTTAAACTTAGCTTTGAGAGTATTCTAATCAGTCATAGATCGAGCCTATAGATGATAAAACTAGTCTGCAGCAGCACCTTCTAATGTCTCTACAAAAAGCTTGATTGTTACATCTTCAAATTTTACTTCGATTACTCCACAAGCTATGCTAAAAGATGCAATGTGCTCATCAGGGTGAACTTTCCCATCACCATAGAATTTGGAGAAGTTCTTCCTAGAACTACGTGGAAGCTCATGTAAAGGTGGAGTAAGATTGAGAGGACCAAAATCATTACCCTAGGGGCCTTGAACTACCATTGTAGGAATATGAAAAGGAGGGATCACAAATCTTAGAGGGGTAATTATAGGCACAGCTTTATCAATAGTAGAAGTAGATATTTCGTCTAGCAATGGAGATTTGACTTTAGTAGGAGGAAAACTCTTGGTTCATTGGAGATGAGATGGTGAAGAAAATAGATCAAAATCACTTTGCTATACCAACACAAATATACGGTCAATGATACCTTTAGCCCTTTGGCTTCGTGTATACCTTGAATCTGCTAAATTGTGAAACAAAAGTGGAAAAGAATTGACCTTGCTTCAGTTAAAACTTGAGGCTTTAAAATTTGCATTCTTTCCTGATTAGTGTGGAGGTGAATGGATAGATTATAAATGAATAATTAATATGTTATATCCCTAGTAGAGTCACAAAAAACTGTTGGTTGAATATTTTGTCAATCAGCGTACTGATAAACAAAATAGGTCTGATCAGCCAAAATAGGAAGATTAGTCATCCAAATGTGTAGTTTTACCACATCAAAAGGGGACTGATCTCTCCTCTCATCAAGGGGAGGTTCCCTATAGATAGGATATATATATATATATGTATAGAAAATAATACTCAAGGGTGGGACAAACCATCCATCTCTCTTTTTTCAGAGATGATGTGTGTAGATCAAAGGAAAAACTCAAGGAAAATGATAGAAAGCACTTCTGTTCTTTCAAAAGTACTATTCAACAAGCCACAAGAATACTCTAGGTAGTAACAATAAAATGTAATAAAGGATGTAATAACCAAAAAATCGAGATGCCGCACAAATTCTTCACCTGGATTGCTCAAGAGTAAGATACGAAGGACAATAAGGGCACAAAGTCGCCCCAAGGTCCTTTACACAAAAATGAAAAGAAAACACACTAAAAGGCAATTATGGGGGCACAAAGTCTCTCCATAGTTGACTCTTTAGGACACCTTTCTAAATAATTTTATTAATCTTGCTTGTTAAATTAAAGGAATAGAAAATAAATCAAGGAAAAAGACATAAGAATAGTTTCCTCAACAACAAAGATATCACAGCACAAAGTCTAAAAAGTCACTTGCTTTCTTATTCTAGTAACAAAATATGATTAGCAATCTGAGCTCAAAGTCTCAATAATGCCTTACAATTTGGGCAAAGTTTCATTCTAATTGTCAAAAAAGAGATCCATTTACAATGAAAGAGAGTCCCTTATATAGCCTCTTCAAGGAGGACTCGGGAACAATAATACATCTTGCATTGAAAACTGTTAGGAAGACAGGCTAGAACTTAGGAGCATTTTACCCATTTTATTTTATCAATGTAGAGAAACAAGTCATGCTATTGAAATTTCACAACTTTCAATGTCCACCTGGCGATCTGATCCTACCTTCATCATTCCTCCTTTTCTGGTTAATTGAATTGGGTCCTTGATTCAATTTGATGTTCTACTCCTTAGTCGCTCCCTACTGGTCTTGGCCTTAAATCCTGTGAACACATTCAATACCATAGATTTGAATCTACCAGGATCAATGGCTATTTTATGAGCTTTAGAATTGTTGTTCACACACTTATCGATGTGCTCTCAATGGCTAGTTCACTATCTCGAATTTGACGTCTTAGAGTGCGTCACCCCTTGGTCCTTTGGGCTTCACGCGGGTAGCTAAGTTCTTCGAAGCTTCAGACTTCTTGTTTTATATCTTCTCAAAGGGAGATGACCCTTTGGCTTCAAGAAAATGTCCTTCACTTTGGTAGCTAAGAGTCCCTTGTAAGGACACCTGCCCTTTGGGGTCCTTTGGTGGCTTGTCTTTGGCAGTTTCATGAACAATTTCCCCATGGCATTTCCCTAGGTTTTCTCCCATGCTTTCTCATAGACATTTTCCTTGGGTTTAAATTCCTGTGGACATTTTCCCCGTGAACATTTTCCCCAATGAAAATTTCTCATGGACATTAAATGTGAGGAAAATTCTTGCAGACAAAAAGTCCACAAAAATTTGTTCCGCTGACTTGTTCCTTTGAAAATGTCTTCGGGTTTTTTGCCCGCAAGTTTCTCTAAATTCCTTCAGACAAAAAGTCTGAAGGAATTGCTTTTTTGCCTTAGTCTTTTTTCAACTGCCTTAAACAAAAATTTGAAGGAATTTACTTAACTGTTTTCATGAAAATAACCCTTCAAAAGGGTGTTTTTATGGACCAAATGCCCTCTGCAAGGGCACTTGTCCTTCGAGAAGCTCTCTTTGAACTTTGCTTTGAAACGCTCCTTTGAACCGTCACAATGAACCGCTTGGTTGAGCCAAATGTTGAACCAAGTTGATGGTTCAAACTGATGAACCAATTGAATGAACCGACTGAATGAACCAAGTGAGGGAACCAAGCGAATGAACCAAAGCATTGAACCACTTGGTTGATCTATGCATTGAACCATTTGATTGAACCCACCGTTGAACCTTGAACCTTTGAACCAAAGTGGTTCAATGGTTCAATGGTTTAATGGTTCAAACTGCCTTGATTTGGCTAAGTGTTTTGAAGCCAATGAACCATGAAGCGGTTGAACTTTGAACCTTGATGAAGCACTTAACACTTGCCAATGATGTTGACCCTTTTCATTGAACCAAGACATTGAACCAACCATTAAACCAAGTTTTGGTTCAATGGTTCAAACAAAGCCTTGAACCAATTAATGAATTATTTGTTTGAACCAAAGGATGAACCAAAGTGTTGAACCGCTTGGTTGAATCGAGACATTGAACCATTCCTTTGATTGAACATGCCCTTGAACCGAAAGAATTGAAACAAATTAGATGAACCAATTGAGTGAAACAAAGCATTGAACCTTTTGATTAAACCCGCTTTTGAACCATTTGATGTTGAACCAAAGGATGAACCAAATGTTGAACCTGCTACTGATGCTTGCCGATGGAGATTTCTATTTGAACCAAGGTGATGAATCAATCCTAAAAATGATCAATTATTAGAAACTAACTCTTTTACTTTCAAAAGCCTTTGAACCTGTAGAAATGAACCTACCTATAGAGTCCGTAGATTTCAAAAGCTTGAAAATTGAAGAATTTGAATGCCTAAGACAAATTTTGAAAAGGGAAGAGACAATTTTGGTCTGTAAGACCAAAATAGTTCAAATGTTTTCCCAAAAATGAGTGATATTTTTGGGGGACAACACAACCTACTCCCTAGGCATTCCTACATCCCTAGTAACTCTAATCTTCATTAAATCCCCTCTAATCCTACATTATCCCTAAACTAATTAGGAAGCCTCTAGAACTAGAAAAGCTCCTCCAAGTCTATATAAGTCTCTAAACTAGAGACTTCAAAATAATTTTAAAATTCCCTCCATTTGCCTATTCAAAAAATATCTCCATCCACCCTCAAACCAACTAGAATCTTCATGCCAAATCTATGTCCAAGCATCCTTGAATCAACTATTAACCAACATGCCATCACTATGTCCAATCTAAGTTTAATATGCAATCACAAATCCTGAAATGGAGTTGTAAAGAGGTAAGAATGAAGGTGAGAATGTTCTTATTATTATAATTTGTATCTTTTATCCATTCTTATTAGTGTCATTGAGTTTTTGGGTTTTGTTACTAAAATTAGTAATATAGATTAAATCCAAAATTTTGGTGCATAATTGTGACACAGTCAATAGGGGTTTCTTTAATCAAAGAGTCTTTTCCTCTGAGATACCCTTATTTGCATGCCTTTAACACTAGGGTATTCCCTCAACCTTCAAGGTTCTATATGGTCATTAACTCATACAAATAACACTACACAATAAACATTCTCATTTTACACACCTCCAAAATGGTGCAACTCTTTCCTTTATGACTATATTCTATAGTCCTTCCTCTTAACCTAAAAACACACACAATAAAACCTTGTACATTTAATTTTGACTTCTTAAACATAATACATGATCAATCTTACACAATAATAAATCAGAGAGATAACCACACACTTGAAACAACTTCTTTTATATATCTTTGACAATCTTGATTTACAAAATTCAGTCCATTAAAGGATTTTTCCACTTTCCTTGAGATGTATATCAAAATTTCCTCATTGCTCCCTATTCCTATTTCATAGATATTCCTTTCCACCTCTCTCCTATGTCATCTAAACTCTCAAAACCACATACCACTTCTATATGCACCAACTTCTACATTGGTCTTTAAGTTGGTTACATCTAACTTACTTTTCATAACTAACCCCAATGTTCAAGAATGCTTTTACACTTATTCATATGATTTGTCTCAAGATACAAACATGAAATGCATTCAAAACCTTATCTCATGACTTGATTAGACCTCAAAAACTAACTTTACTCATCTAAACACTCCAATACATTTATTCTACCCTCTTAAGCTCACTTTCAAAATTTGAATTTTCAAATGCTTAGTTTTGGAGGGAAAACTCCTAAAAGTCCTATAACACATCCTAGGGGACCCAAATGGATTATAAGACCACAAATGAAACTAATAGGGTCCCTAAAACACCTTGCCATCAAAATTTGATCAGATTTGAACCTCTATTGACCAAAACACAAAACTGACAAGTTTTATTTGATGTTCCTGCATCATACTCCCCAAGAGGGAGAAAAACTTGTGCCTCTAAATTTATTCCTTGATTTACAATTCATATTTTGAGGGTTATTCATATTTTTTTGACTTTTGTTCATCTTATCTGATTTCTTTCTCCTTTCGAAACTCTTACTTATCATCTTGGTTTTGTCTAGTTTCCTTGTCCATGCATCCTCCAACTCTTGAAAGTGTTACAAATTCTATAAATTCTTGTTTTTTGTACTTTAATATTGTTCTAATCTACTTTCAATCCTTTCATACTCAGATGTAACCAACTTGTGTTCATTATTCTTCTTCATGCTTATGTGATGGCTTGCCTTTTCTTTGTTTCCTCTTGATTCTTGCTTGTCTAGTGATTCTTTCTCCTTGACTTTGCTATCATCTTCTTCATTAGGCTCTAATGACTTCTCATGCAACTCAATCTCTATCCTTTGTTCATTAATACCTCCTTTTTCTACCTCTTCTTCTAAATTATTCACATCTTTATATATTTTCCCATCATCTTGCTCACTATGCAAGAGCAATTTCTCATTCCTTTCTCCCTCACCATAGTACACCATGATTTGACCAATATTTGGCCTTCCATATGCATTTTTATGAAATTTAAACTTATCTCTAGTTTTCCCAACTGAATAAATCACCTTATTTGCTTGTTCATACTCTATTTGCTTGCTTGAATCTTTATGTGCACAACTCTTTGTGCTTCTATTTGTTTCTCTTCTCTTGATGTTTCTTGGAGTTCATATTTGACTCTTACTTTTTTTACCTCACCTATTTTCAGCCTATTTGATGGACTGAATACTTCTTAGAACATTCTCATTTCTTCTTGCAACTTTAGTGAATCTATCTCCTCAAAATCTTCATCAAACCTTGGTCTATATTATTCTTCATTGTCTTAGGTAGCTTGTTCTTTGTTTACTCTTTTTAATCCCTCATTTTTAGAGTCATATTAGCCTCTTCATGTTGTATACCATCTTTTTCAAGCACTATTTGAGGTTCTTCTTTCTCAAATTGATTTGCTACACACCCATTCATCAATGCAATGGTTTCTAAGTACATAAGATCTTCTTCATTAAAATCAAATTCAAACATATCATCATATACCACAAGTAAAAACACATATTTCAAAAAATTATCTTATCTTATGCATTATTTTTCTTGTATGCATGGTTGTAACTTCACTTTATTTATTTGGTTTGCTTCCACTATCTCTTTTGCTTACTTTTTAAGATTATCATCTTCTTCCATCTCCATGCTCACTTCGAGTACACTTTCAACTTGATCCTATTGTGTTATTTTCATGTTCTTTATCACCCATTTTCTACCTTGTTCTTTCTATGGTTGCTACTTACTTCTCATGTCACCTCTTTCATGCTTCGTATCTTTGTTCTCTATCATGCCAACTTGGTATACCTTACCATTTGTCATTTTTTTCCATACTTGTGTTTTCTTTCCACCTATGCCTTTATTTTTTTTAACCTCTTGTTTGAGGTTCATCTCTTTTTTTTAATTACCTATTTATTTCAGCCATTTAGGCCACACATATCCATGCCCTTGTGCTCTCCATGAGGGTTGAAATCTATCCTTATTTTCCTTAACCTACATATTATCCTTTTTCTCTTCACATATGCAATTGAAATCAATGTTTAAACATTCATTTACCTCCAAAGAAACTATTTTAATCTCATCTCTTCCTTTATGTCTTATTGGGTGACCTTCATGTCCTCTTTTCATGTTTTTTCTCTTGTTTCAAGTGATATACATGGAAATGTGTCTTAAAACTCCTCTTTCTCTTCAATTTTTACATGTAATATGCCTTCAATCTCCTTCACTTTGTCTTATTCAAGATGTTATTTTTCTTTATCATTCTCTTGCCACTTGATGGGTGACATTATTAGCCCATTATTCATCAAATTTCAGGCTTCATGTTTTGCCTTATCCACACTTGTATTCATACCTACAAACATAAACTTAAAATCAATATTATCATACAGATTGAGAAACCACATAGTCTTTTTAAATGTCCTTGGCATGGACATTGTCCATCTTCTCTTGTATTCATTATTTTGTCCTCTCCTTGGCACTTATCTTTCCTTCTTGTTCTCCTAAACCTCTATTTATTATTTTTCACTTAGAAACATCTTCTTTCTCATGCCTCTTTGTTCTACCTTCTCTCTCTTCTTATCTTTCTTTAAGACACTCTTCTTGTACCTTCTTCTTATCACAAGTGACTCTAATGTCCACGTCACTCTTCTTCTCACATGCTAACTAGTCCATTAGATTTATTGTTCTCTTATGAGCTTCATCATGATATTTATTCTCTCTATACCTTGTCCTAATTCTCTTCTTATGTTTACCACTTCTCTTTATATATCCATCTTCTCCATTTCTCTTATTTTCTAGGCCTATTTAGACCTTCCTCTTAGCAAGTTTATCAACCTTGCATATTAGACCTCTTTTGGGCCTTGCATCTTCTTGAGTTCTCTCTATAGGATCTCTTCCTAACCCTCTCTTAACTCTCTTTTTGAGTCTTCTTTCTTTCCTTTTCTCTCTTGGAGCTTCAATTCTCTATTTTACTCTCTTATAGTATTTTATTGACTAGCTTCTTGTCCTCATCAAAGGACTTTTGGGGATTTATCTCTTATATTTATCACTCTTATCCTCCTCTATGCTGACATCAATGGATCAAACTTGCAACCTTCTCTTCTCCCTCAATACCCTGCAATGTTTCTTATCATGCACATCTCATAGCATGCTATGTTTATCTAAAATCAACAATTTGCAAAGAAATAAAAATAATATTTACCCAAGGATACGTTGAATTTCTCTAATACCAAATGATACAGAGGTATTGAGGAGAAGTCAAAAAGCATTCATTATCTGATCCATAACTTAAAACTAATCACCTTTAATTACTTTGTTTATTTTCAAGCTTCTATCCTCAATTCAATTTTTCAATGGTTCTTGGACATAATATCCTCCTCTTAGTATGTACCTATCTCCTTTTCCCTTAAAATTACTTTTTCATGGCATTATTATCATTTGTGACACTTCACATTTTTCATCTCTTTCATTAACTTCTTAATCATTTTTAGTCCTCCTTTCATGCTTTCACTAGCCTCTTTTTAGAATATTCACACTAGGGTCTTGAATGTCAAAGTTTAACATAAGTCTTAAGGAATAAATATCTCTTCAAGAATGATCTCAGATGACATTTACATACTTTAAAAAATATATCCTAATCTCTAGATCAAAAATTATTACTTAGTTCCACACTGCCAATCCATAATAGGCTCCCAAGGCTAGTAGCCTTAGTTTACATAGTTATTTATTTTTTTTAAAAATCACTTTTATTGAAGACATAACGAAACTTTATAGCCTCATTTACCTATCCTCAACTCCTCAAAAAAATTTATGACTAATCGCTTTCATGTTTTGCCTTTTCTTCCACTAGGAGAGAGTTAATTAGGTCTTTAGGCCTCTTTACTTAACACAAACATAATTTAGCATATGGAAAAATATCGTACCATTCCAAAACCTATCAAAAATGCTTCAAAATGTCTTTATCATTCAAAATACCAAAATTGGTCATTTTTTGATGGTGGAAATGTTGGGAATCAATAAAACTGTAATCTAGGGTTTATTTGTTTCTACATAAGCTGAGAGGTCTAAAAATTATTTATCTCAAGTTGCATGGTGTTTTAAAGGCTCAAATTACATAAACTATGTCTGTTTGGATGCATTTCAACTTAGCAAATAGGATAAAACCCTTATTTGTTCCATTCCATGCTAAAAATAACAAGTTCTCAAATGACCGGGTATGTTTCCATAGTTTGTGCAGGGTATACTTTGAATTATGTTATCTCAAACACATTACTAAAACTTGTAATGGCATCCTCAATTATTAATACATATCCCAATCATGCTAACAACTAAGTATAACCACAATATCTTATAACTTTGATTCCTCACAATGCTTCAAACTCACCTTCCAACTATAAATAATGGTTTCACTTATAGACAAGGGTTACCACAATAGTTAGAGGTCTGATTATTTTTTACATCATATTATCAATACCCATATATGTCATATTGTCAATATATTTCATTTTCTCCTTATACCTTCACATAGTTGTTAGGATGTTTCCTACACAAAATTGATATTTTCTGATCTGTGCAATAGGATTTGTGATTCTTAAGGACTATACTATGTTTCTTGAGTGTATATATCTAATTGTGGATTAACATCAAAACAAAGACATAGGTTAAATCCTTTCTAATTTAATCATTCTCTATCAACATAAGTTATCCACACTTATTCCATTCTCCTTTCTTTGTAGCAATCCCAAAACATGACATCTACTGAGACAATCAAGATCTTTTCTCCTTGTAGTATGTACATTTGATTTCCTTGATATTTGGATTCAAATAATAACTCATAACCCATCTTATTATTTGCCATTCCTTATCTCCATATTCTTAAGACATATAAATAAATAAAATAAGTGTTTACTCTCTTTCATGATTGTGACATAGTCAATAGGGGTTTCCTTAATCCAAGAGTCTTTTCCTCTGAGATACCCTTGTTTGTATTCCTTTTACACTGGGGTGTTCCCTCAACCATCAAGGTTTTATATGGTCATTAACTCATACAAATAACACTATATAATAAACATTCTCATTTTACACACCTCAAAAATGGTGCAACTCTTTCCTTTACGACTGTATTTTATAGTCCTTCCTCTTAACCTACAAACACACACAACATAACTTTATACATGGAATTTTGACTTCTTAAACACAATGAATGCTCAATCTTACACAATACTAAATCAAAGAGATAACCACACACTCAAAACAAATTATTTTAGATATCTTTGATAGTCTTGATTTATAAAATTTAGTCCATTAAAGGATTCATCCACTTTCCTTGAGAGGTATATCAAAATTTCCTCATGACTCCCTATTATTATTTCTTGGAGCTTCCTTTCCATCTCTCTCCTATGTCATATGACCTCTCGAAACCACATACCACTTCTATATGCACCAACTTCTATGTTGGTCTTTTATTTTTTTACATCTAACTTATTTTTCATAACTAACCCCAACATTCAAGAATGTTTTTACACTTATTCATATGATTTATCTCAATATACAAACATGAAATGTATTCAAAACCTTGTCTCATGACTTGATTATACCTCACAAACTAACTTTACTCATCTAAACACTCCAATACAGGTATTATACCCTCTTAGGCTCACTTTTAATATTTGAATTTTCAAATCCTTAGTTTTCGAGGGAAAACTCCTAAAAGTCCTATAACACATCCTAGGAGACCCAAATGGATTCTAAGACCGCAATTGGACCTAATAAGGTCCCTCAATCACCTTGACATCAAACTTTGACTAGATTTGACCCTCTATTGACCAAAACAAAAAAATGACAAATTTTGCTTGATGTTCCTATATCACATACCATCAATAAGCTCTAGTTCTTGCAACTTGGACACTTTATAATCCTTGTTATCTTTAATATTATCCAAAGAAACTTGTAATGAAGGCAGCTTGATCTCAACTAGGATAATAAATTTTGTGTCATAAATAAGGGAGTATGGAATGGATCATGTAGGGGTTTGATGACCAATTCAATAAACCCAAAGGGAAGGAAAATTTTGTAAGTGCCAATTATGGCCAGTGTCATTGACAATCTTCTTTAAAATGGTTACAATGGTTCTCTTAGATGCCTCAGCTTATCTATTTCCTTGCAAGTTATATGGTATGGATTTCTTGTGCTTAATTTTGAATTTTGCACAAAGTTCTTTAACATCTTAGTTTATGAATGATCTACCATTATCAAATATAATGCATGTTGGAATGCCATATCGACATATGATATGTTAATGTATAAACTTGAAAATCTACCTACCAATGACATAAGTGAGAGGAATGTCCTCAATTGATTTATTAAAATATTTAGTAATAGTTAAAATATGTTTATGGCCATCTAAATATGTTGGGTTTATTTTCCTAATGAGATCAAGGCCCAAAGTAGAAAATGACCATGGTGTAGTGATCGATTGTAGTGGTAAAAAAGGTACATGTATCAAATTTTCATGTTTTTAACAAGGTAGACACTTCATCACATAATTACAAGCATCTATCTCCATTTTTGGCCAATAATAACTTATTTTGGGGAGTTTTTTAGCTAAGACTACACCATTTGTGTGAATCCCACACATTCCTTCATGAAACTCCCTAAGTGATAACTTGGATTCTCTCAAAGATAAAAATGAAGTAGCATTCCATCAGAACTTTTGTGATAAAGCATGTTTTCAATGAGGGTATAACGAGATATGCAGTGTAGGAAAAGTTTTTTTCAATTTTTAAAAAGATCATGTGGAAAAATGTGATCAAGGAAATAATTATAAAAATATTGATAATAAGGTATTTTAGGTGGGGTATTAAGACTAAAAATGGTGCATATCCTTTCTAAATATGACAAGACATGTGTAGGCTATAGAATATTTTTAATGAGAAACTAATACTCTTTAGCATTTCTTGTAATATGTATCATGGACCTAATCATTAACATTGCATCAACAAATCTATTATTGGCCCTTGGTACCTATTCAAACTGTATAAATTTAAAATGAGCTTTGAGATTATTCATAATGTGCTTTTAGGGAACAATCTTGTCATCTTTAATTTGATATTAATTAGTGGTTTGATTGATAATCAATTATGAATCACCATAGACTATTAGGTGTTAAATATCCAACTATACTACAAGATGAAGGCCTATTATTAATACTTCATACTTATCCATATTATTGGTATAATTAAAATTGATTTGAAACACTTTGGGAGTCAAATCCCCTTATAGTGTAATGAAAAATATGATAATTTCATATCCTCTAGAAGTGAAGGAACCATAAAAATATAGTTTTCATTACTCATGCTCATGCTGCATCTCTTATACTATCATGATAAAATCATATCCGAAGTCAAATCTGAGTGGTTAAATGTCTGTAATAGGGGCCTTTATAATTTGATCAGCAATAACCTACCCCTTGATAACTTTTTTATTTTGATACTCAACATCAAACTCCCTTAATAGCATGACCCATTTAACCATACATCTTATGAGAGCTGCCTTGGATAATAAAAATTTGAGAGGATCCAGCTTAGCAATAACAATAATTTTATTGTTCAACATATAATGTCATAACTTTTGGGAAGTGAAAACCATAACCAAACATGTCTTCTCTATAGGCATATAATTATGTTCATAATCTACTAGTGTGTAGCTTAAATAATAAACTACATGCTCTTTACCCTGATCATCATATTGGGCAAAAAGTGCCCCCAATGCATGCTCAATCACTAAAATTTAAAGAAGAAATGGTTATTCAGGTGTTGGTGGTCTCCAAAATGATGAATTATCCAAAATGTAATGATATTCATAAATTATAATTGACACTATTGACCCCATTAAAATGTGGCCCCTTTTTTCAAGATATGTGTAAATGAGTGGTACTTATCTACCAATTGAGAAAAGAACCTATGAATAGACTAGATCTTTCCTTACATACTAAAGAGTTGTTTAAGATTTGAAGGTGGAGGCATTTCAAAAATGGCCTTGACATTATCAGGGTTGATTTTGATCCCTCTTTATGATACAATAAACCCTAGCAATTTTACTAAAGTGATGCCAAAGACACACTTCTTAGGATTCATATGAACTTTATATTCATGAAGTCTCTCAAAGATTCTTCATAGAATATCATGATGTCCATCATGTGTTATTTATTTAGCTAGGATTTCATCAACATAGTCCTTAATAATATCATGCATCATGTTATAAAATATGACAGTCATAACACACTAATAAGTGGCTCCAACATTCTTCAAGCCAAATGGCATGACTTGATAATAGAATGTTCCCCATATAGTGGTTAATGTAGTCTTGTGTTGATCTGATTGGGCTGATTGATTTGATTGTATCTAAAAAATCCATCTATGAGAGATAACATCTCATACCTAAAAGTAGACTCAATAATCATGCCAATGTTGGGCAGAGGAAAATTATATTTGGGGCCTGTTTTATTGATATCTCTAAAATCAAATACAAAGATGTATACCCTATAGATTTAGTTTTTACTGGAACTATGTTTGATATTCATTTGGAGTAGTCTAGTAGTCTAATGAATCCTGCTCCTAATAACTTCTCCAATTTGGCTTTTACCAATAGGGAAATGTGTGGATGCATCTTCCTCAATTTCTATTTAACTAGTTTGGCATTTGGATGAACAACAAATTGATGCATAACTAATTGAGGGCCTAAGCGTAGCATGCCAGAATATGCCCATGCAAAAATATTAATAAAATACATCAAAATGGATATAATGTGTTCACATTCTAATTCAATAAGAGAATCTCTAAGGTAAATAATTTTGGGATTCTCATATGTTCCAAAGTTTACTTCAATAGTGTTTTCTACAAGGAGTGTAGAACCATCTTCAAGAATAGTAGGCAATGTGTGATCATGCTCATCTTCTTCTGCTACAGTTTATTATTTTTCCTCCCAAAGCTCTAGATAATGTGATGAGTCTAAATCTACCAAATTAGGTAATGGCCAAATAACAAAAATCTCAAGGAAATCAAGAGTGAGATGCTCAAAGACTTGTTGTTTTAACGTGATGCTAGTATTGGCTATGGATCTAGGACTTGATGGACCTTGTGAATCTTTTAGGGATGAGCAAACTTTCTCATCTAAGAGTGCTTAAATAGGTTTTCACTCAAGGGCTTTTGTTTATCTTTACTTTTGTCCTGACCAATAAGTGACTCAAAGAGGTTTTCACTTGAATATCTTGATGTTTTATGTTTTTATGACCAAGAAAATTTTCCTACTTTCTAAAGTAGGCAGAAGGATCTAGAGAAAAATCAAATCCTTTTTTATGACCACCAATGGGCAATCCATTTTTGAGGCCCATAAGCTTTACAATTGATTATTCATTTTAGAATTCATCAAGGCATAAGACTAAATTTTTTTGGTCCCAATCAATGAGTTTAGGATGATAAAGCCATAGGGAACAACGGGGTGTTAAGATCATAATGGCATTTGAATCAAATAAATCTTATTTATCAAACTCATCGAAAAGGATATAATGGGATGTTACATTGTTACCAAGAGTATCAATAGTTACCAAGAGTCTCATCACTAGTCGATTCATAAGAATCACTATCAAAAATCATGAGGTCACCCCTAGGTGGTATAAATCCAAGACCATGATTCAAATTAGTTATACCAATTGATAAAGATTCTAGGATTATTCGTGGTCATGGGCCAAGGCCTTTTCCTACATAATAAAAATTATTCATGATGTAGTAGTGATTGGATATTTTAGATTCTAAAAGCAATCAGTAATGTTTTTAGAATATAACTAGTCTCCTTCAGTAAAAGACTCTTGATCCTATTTTGGCAAAGTAGCAGGTACAAATACCATTGGTGGTTTCTTTATTTCTTTCTTCTATTTAAAAATAAAGTTGGGTTTGTTAGGTATTTTGGAATGTTTGGGTTTACCAAATGTTTTAGGAGACTTTAGAAACTTAGCAATATAGAAGGCATCCTTAAGATAGTATGTGTAAATTCCCACATCTTCTATAACAACCCATTTTACAAGAGTTAAGGGAAATGGATCAGCCAAAGTGGAAGCAAGGTCACTAGGGTTAATATAATTGCATTTTGGTGGATGTGAAACTATCTCTTTGTTCTCTTTTTCAACAAATATAGAACCTAGACAATAGTTATAATTACGAAACTTGACCTCTAAATGTTTTCAATACAGATAAGGTTGTAGATCAATAGGAATAGTGGCCTTAATCCCATCATGGGGAAAATAAAGGCACTGATGCAAGGTGGATGGAATGGCCTATACTTCATGGATCCAAAGATGACCAAGAAGTATGTTATAAGGCAACTCAATATCCATAATATGTAACAATGTGTGATGGGAAATAGACCCAATAATGATTGCTAAATAAATTATACTAGAAGATTCTCTCTTGATGTTGTTGTCAGCCTTTATGGTGATCATGTCTATGGTTGAATGTCCTTCCTAGTGTAGCCCAATATCTATACTAGTTTAAGGGATAATATATTCAAACTTGAACCATTTTCTATAATAACCCACTTGATCTTATAGTATTTAATGACAACCTTGATTCTGATTTTTCTTTGGTAGTTGTTGATTATGTCAAGTAAATAGATCTTTGTAGATTCTCATATACTAATTAGTGTCTTATAGAGCAAGGTTGATTTCCACTTCAGCTCTTTCAATCAAATCTTCAATAAGGTGTCACAACTAAACACAACAATAAACATCATGACCAATAACATGATGGAAGTTGTAAAATTCATTTTCTTGATACCAATATGGCTTTGGTTGATCTTTAGGAAATGGCTTTGGTATAGGTTATACAATCAAATTAACTACTAAAATATTTTGGAATACTACCTCAATAGGCTATCCTAGTTTGTTAAAGACTCTGAAGTTATTATTGAATACCCTTTGTGGAGGGACTCTTTGTAAAGTGTTTAGTAGATTAGGTAGAATAATTACACATTTGGAGTTGGTAGAGCCTGTATCATTTGTATGTGTCTTGATTTAGTCATACCATTTCTGACCATGTTCTTGTTCTTATTAAAACCCTTATATTATCTATTATAAAAATTTGGCCAAGAGATTAGGTATGATTTGATGTTTAACCCTATGAACAAATCTTAACAAGGCCTTTAGTGATAAACACCTTCTCTATCTACACACCCTTGTCTATAATTTATTCAAATGTGTTTGCACAAGCAAGCCATAGATTATGCATGACCTCAAGATGTAAGTTCTATGAAAATATGTTGGCCAACTATTTATCTAGAAAATTATGTTGAAAGTGACCAACTAATGCTACCCATCATTGTAGATATGTTACAAAGCTTTCTCCATCATGTTATTTGGCTTTGCACAAGTCAATAATAGTAAATTCATGTTCAATATTATAAGAGAAGTGGTTAACAATTTTTTTAGATAGGTCATTCCAATATACAATTGATCCCTTGGGTAACTATTTTGAGCACTATATCTTGAGGAAAAAAATCATGCTACAGTCTTAGACCTAGCAATCAAGCTCAAGCTCAACCAAAAATATCTAGGTGAAAGAAGGGAACAGTGGATGGAAAAATTACAAGAGTTTTATTTAGATATTAGACCAGCCAAGATGGTGAGAAGCTAGGGAATAATCTAACTAATGAAAATAAATGAAGAAAATAAATGTTGTTATAAGTTACCTCTTGGCCTAATAAAAAATGTCTAAATGTACTCAAAAGGGTCATGCTTTCCTTTGTATTTTTTGAATTTGGGTGCCTCAAAAAGAGGTAGAAAAGGGACTTGGAGAATACTCAAATCAAATGGATATGGACATATCTCATCAAATTTATACTTCTTGATTCTATTTCTTATCTCCAATCATGATATAAATTCTTTCATTGAATTCCACTCTTGCATGTTTAGTGCATTCATGGGTGGAATATAATTTCATTGGGGTGGTGTGTGCCCCTATTTTTTGGATTTATTAGGGATATACAAATCTATAACTTTGTTTTGATTTTATCCTTGAGTCGAGTAAGTGAGCTATTGATCTCTATGTTGATTGACATTCTCAAAAGTTAATTGTCTTGAATTATAAGTGTTCTATTGATTTTGAGGAGTCTGTGGTCTATTCACCAAAGTACGTTTTGGTTGAGATGAACTAGCCAAATTATTTTTCATTGCTTCCTCAATACACACTAAATGTTTTGGTCCTTGATTTTGTGAATAAATAAGAGGTTCTTGATGATTAAAAATGTATGCTTCATGTCTAGTGAAGCATGTCATGGAGCCTCTTAAGACTTAGGTTGCTCAATTGAGACATCTTCATCCATTGTTGGTATGTTCTCAACTAAAGTATGTTTCATTGGTTCAACTACATTCCCTTATTCCTTGGAAGAATCATTGTGTACTGATGTCATGTCCCCTTTTCAATTGACATGTTCTGAGTTCATGGTTAGCCTATTATGTGACCCTCGTAGGTTGATAGGATGGTTAGAGGGTCTTGGTGGAGATTGGCTTGGCTTCGTTTAGCAAAAATTTTCCAGTTGGCTTTCGTTTGGGCTTGATCGGACATGTATTGAGGGAGATATTAATATTTGATTAATTTAATCAAATATTAATTATTTGGTCTAATTTTAATTTAGAAACCCTGATTCTAATTTAAGAAAACCCTAATTAGGGCAAGCATATCTTTTTGAGGGTATAAGGGTTTCTCATGGAGGCCATTATTGATTATGCATTGATTATTGATTTTTGATATTGAAGAATTCTTCTGTGAAGACTAAGCCAAGGGTTCCAAGATTCCATCTGCATTAGAGAATGTCAACTCTTCAGTGTGTGCGATTCAAAGGCTGTGGAATATCAGCTGATCTATTGCCAATTTGAGAGATAGCTTCATACAGAAGTTATCACAGAGGTTTATAGATTTGGGAGATAACTTCACTCAGAAGTTATCACAAGAATTTTAGGTATTTATTTCCTTATGTTTTGATTTAATAAATTATACAGATAGAGATCTTCTATATTAGAGCCACATATCTCCAGATCAGGGGTTGAAAATAGACAAGTTGTGCTTTATTGGTGGCCGTATAAAGTCTGTATAGGTCTGTACAGATCCACATAGATATCGACCTCGGCAGACAGAGATCCCCAGTGACCAACATCAGTTGACTGAAGACTGATGTCGGCAGAGAAGGACCAACAGAGACTGATGTCGATAGAATATCGATCGATGCCAGCCACTGTGTGTTCAACACAATAGGTTGAGACATCTAGATTCAAGCTTAATTTCTAGATTTGCAAAGCCCAAGGTTTTAAGACAAAATATTTCATATTATTTTATTTGTATGACAGAGACTCAATTGTGTAAATGTCTAGAAGAACAAGTGATAAGATCTTTGATTTGCTATTGAGAGATTTACTGTGGTTTATTGTTTATCTGAATTTATTCTACAAAATTTGTATCTCTATTCAGAGCTTTTATTTTTCTATATTCCCAATTGGTTGGGGATATTACAGTGGTATCAGAGCTGTTTGTATTTCTATATTCCCTGTTTGAAGGAGATACCACAGTGGTATCAGAGCTATTTGTATTTCTATATTCCCTATTTGAAGGGGATATTACAGTGGTATCAGAGTTAAGGTGGTTGACGGTCACACGCTTAGGTGTGAGCGGATGATTAGAGACCTCCCCTTGTGCTTGAACAACTATGAGTTCAAGGCTGATTATTATGTGGTAGACATGGGGGACATAGACTTAGTCTTGGGTATGAAGTGGCTTCATTCATTTGAGGAAGTTACTCTTCATCTCAAAGACATGGAGGTTTGTTTTGAGGTTGATGGGAAAACACATATTCTTAAGACAATATGGGGCAGTAGCTTCAAAGATATGTTTTTTCATCAGATGGAGATGCCTATACCACATGACATGATAGAGTGCGATGATGAGTGCACATTGGCACCAACACAGGGGAGATATGAGGACGAGCTTGGTCTTGAGGTGAGTTTAGTTTAGGAGTTATCACATGTGGTAGGGACTCAGCTTTTTGTTATAGTCAGGTCACAGGTTGATGATGATATGACTATTTCTAGCCTTCACAATCCAGTTTTAGATATTATTCAGGTAAGGAGTTTGCTTACTAATTTTCATTTATGGATTGGATGTTGGGGTGCTTATCTTAGTACTAGAGATGATTTGATGCCATTAGATGAGAGTTGGGATGGACATGGCATGGAGTTCATGTTAATTGACAGTGGTGGAGATCATGACTACATTTGGGATCCAGGTGGATTGATTGATTTGTCATTTAGCGGTTGCTTGAGGGCAAGCAATTTCAAGAGGGGTGGATTGTCATGTCCCCTTTTTAGTTGACATGTTATGAGTTCATAGTTAGCCTATTATGTAACCCTCATAGGCTGATAGGATGGTTAGAGGGTCTTGGTGGAGATTGGCTTGGCTTCGTTTAGCAAAAATTTTCCAGTTAGCTTTCGTTTGGGCTCGATCGGACATGTATTGAGGGAGATATTAATATTTGATTGATTTAATCAAATATTAATTATTTGGTCTAATTTTAATTTAGAAACCCTAATTCTAATTTAAGAAAACCCTAATTAGGGCAAGCATATCTTTTTGAGGGTATAAGGGTTTCTCATGGAGGCCATTATTGATTATGCATTGATTATTGATTTTTGATATTGAAGAATTCTTCTGTGAAGACTGAGCCAAGGGTTCCAAGATTCCATCTACATTGGAGAATGTCAACTCTTCAGTGTGTGTGATTCAGAGGCTATGGAATATCAGCTGATCTATTGCCAATTTGAGAGATAGCTTCATAGAGAAGTTATCACAGAGGTTTACAGATTTGGGAGATAACTTCACTCAGAAGTTATCACAAGGATTTCAGGTATTTATTTCCTTATGTTTTGATTTAATAAATTATACAGATAGAGATATTCTATATTAGAACCACATATCTCCAGATCAGGGGTTGAAAATAGACAGGTTGTGCTTTATTGGCGGTCGTACGAAGTCCGTACAGGTCCGTACAGATCCACACAGATATCAACCTTGGCAGACAGAGATCCCCAGTGACCAACATCGGTCAACTGAAGACCGACATCAGTAGAGAAGGACTGATAGAGACTGACATCGATAGAATATCGATCGATGCCAGCAACTATGTGTTCGACACAACAGGCTGAGACGTCCAGATTCAAGCTTAATTTCTAGATTTGCAAAGCCCAGGGTTTTAAGATAGAATATTTCATATTATTTTATTTGTATGATAGAGACTCAATTGTGTAAATGTCTAGAAGAACAAGTGATAAGATCTTTGATTTGCTATTGAGAGATTTACTGTGGTTTATTGTTTATCTGAATTTATTTTGCAAAATTTGTATCTCTGTTTAGAGCTTTTATTTTTCTATATTCCCAATTGGTTGGGAATATTACAGTGGTATCAGAGCTATTTGTATTTCTATATTCCCTGTTTGAAGGGGATACCACAGTGGTATTAGAGCTATTTGTATTTCTATATTCCCTATTTGAAGGGGATATTACAGTGGTATCAGAGTTAAGGTGGTCGATGGTCACACGCTTAGGTGTGAGTGGATGATTAGAGACCTCCCCTTGTGCTTGAACAACTATGAGTTCAAGGTTGATTATTATGTGGTAGACATGGGGGACATAGACTTAGTCTTGGGTATGAAGTGGCTTCATTCATTTGAGGAAGTTACTCTTCATCTCAAAGACATGGAGGTTCATTTTGAGGTTGATGGGAAAACACATATTCTTAAGGTAATACAGGGCAGCAGCTTTAAACATATGTTTTTTCATCGGATGGAGATGCCTATACCACATGACATGATAGAGTGCGATGACGAGTGCACATTGGTACCAACACAAGGGAGATATGAGGATGAGCTTGGTCTTGAGGTGAGTTCAGTTTAGGAGTTATCACATGTGGTAGGGACTCAACTTTTTGTTACAGTCAGGTCACAGGTTGATGATGATATGACTATTTCTAGCCTTCACAATCTAAGTTTAGATATTATTCAGGTAAGGAGTTTGCTTGCTGATTTTCATTTATGGATTGGATGTTGGGGTGATTATCTTAGTACTAGAGATGATTTGATGCCATTAGATGAGAGTTGGGATGGACATGGCATGGAGTTCATGTTAATTGACAGTGGTGGAGATCATGACTACATTTGGGATCCAGGTGGATTGATTGATTTGTCATTCAGCGGTTGCTTGAGGGCAAGCAATTTCAGGAGGGGCAGATTGTCATGTCCCCTTTTTAGTTGACATGTTCTGAGTTCATGGTTATCCTATTATGTGACCCTCGTAGGCTGATAAGATGGTTAGAGGGTCTTGGTGGAGATTGGCTTGGCTTCGTTTAGCAAAAAATTTCCAATTGGCTTTCGTTTGGGCTTGATCGGACATGTATTGAGGGAGATATTAATCTTTGATTGATTTAATCAAATATTAATTATTTGGTCTAATTTTAATTTAGAAACCCTAATTCTAATTTAAGAAAACCCTAATTAGGGCAAGCATATCTTTTTGAGGGTATAAGGGTTTCTCATGGAGGCCATTATTGATTATGCATTGATTATTGATTTTTGATATTGAAGAATTCTTCTGTGAAGACTAAGCCAAGGGTTCTAGGATTCCATCTACATTGGAGTATGTCAACACTTTAATGTGTGTGATTCAGAGGCTATGGAATATCAGCTGATCTATTGCCAATTTGAGAGATAGCTTCATACAAAAGTTATCACAAAGGTTTACAGATTTGGGAGATAACTTCACTCAGAAGTTATCACAAGGATTTCAGGTATTTATTTCCTTATGTTTTGATTTAATAAATTATATAGATAGAGATCTTCTATATTAGAGCCACATATCTCCAGATCAGGGGTTGAAAACAGACAGGTTGTGCTTTATTGGTGGCCACACGAAGTCCGTATAGGTCCGTACAGATCCACACAGATACCAACCTCGGTAGATAGAGATCCCAAGTGACCGACATCGGCCGACTGAAGACCGATGTTGACAGAGAAGGACTGACAGAGACCGACATCGATAGAATATCGATCGACACCGGTGACTGTGTGTTCGACACAGCAGGCCGAGATGTCCAGATTCAAGCTTAATTTCCATATTTACAAAGCCTAGGGTTTTAAGACAAAATATTTCATATTATTTTATTTGTATGATAGAGACTCAATTGTGTAAACGTCTAGAAGAACAAGTGATAAGATCTTTGATTTGCTATTGAGAGATTTATTGTGGTTTATTGTTTATCTGAATTTATTTTGCAAAATAATATCTCTGTTCAGAGCTTTTATTTTTCTATATTCCCAATTGGTTGGGGATATTACAGAAATACAAATAGCTCTGATACCACTGTGGTATCCCCTTCAAACAGGGAATATAGAAATACAAACAGCTCTGATACCACTGTGATATCCCCTTCAAGTAGGGAATATAGCAAAGCAAAAAGCTCTGCTATATTCCCTACTTGAAGGGGATATCACAGTGGTATCAGAGCTGTTTGTATTTCTATATTCCCTATTTGAAGGGGATACCACAGTGGTATCAGATCTATTTGTATTTCTATATTCCTTATTTGAAGGGGATATTACAACTGAAGTGGCAACTAAATAATCCATCAATTTTACAATAAGTTGGTCTACATATCATTTACTTATATTTTTTATCTTGGTAACAAGATATTGATCATTATGCCTTGACTATATGAGTATTTCCTTAAATTTGATAGAATATGCAATGTTTATTTTTACAATATTAGTGAGGAATTGTTCTTGTTGTTGTTATTCTACCCTATATAAGGTATGTAGTTATTTTATAAGAAAGTCTGATTGTCAAATTTAATCAACCTTAGGAGTAATTCATCCTTATCTTCTAGGGGTTGATGTTCAAAATAATATTCCTCATATCCTATAGTCATGGGAATGTACTAAAAGACCAAAGAATTGTCTTGTCCATCATAAAATTTCTCATCCTCATAGGTAAGGTCATAAGAGACCCCCATATGAGTGTACCTTTGCATCATGTCTAATAGGTTGTTCTCTATGTTTGCTAAGATTTAGAAAAAAAATTATAAACATTAATAATGTGTGTTTTGATTTTATCCAAACAAAGTGACAAGTGAAAAAAGACTATAATAAAGAGAGGGTGGCATAGTACCACATAATTAGAAGAAATGTTCATGAAATTACTCAATCTTGAGTGGGTTGGAATTATATAAATTGGAAGAGGGTATGATAATTTTGAAACCTAAAGTGTAAACTAGTACACCAAATGTAGGCCAAAGATACGTCAATACCATAAAATCTAGTTCAAATTTGATGAGTTGCTACTATAAATCTAGAAGAAAGTCCTTCGTATTAGGAAAGTAACAATGTGAACTAAGAAATTCAAGATGTGAAAACATACAATAATTCCTAAGTATAAAACTAAAACCAAATGGGAAACACAATGCCACCACATGGTAATAGGAGGTAGAACAAAATGTGTTCTAGAACCTAGAGAATAAGAGACATGCTAGATAACCTAAGTTCACAATGATTAGATGATAATGAGTGTATAAATAGTCTTCAATCCAAATGGGAAATCATACCCAAGTTAACTCGAACCAAGTTTAAATGGTAAAATAATTAACATATTATCTTAGAACTTAGAAAGGTGAGATTTTGAATTTAAATTAAAAATTGAAGGACTTGGAGATTTTTGGAAAATGGTTTAGACTCAAATGGGTAGCATAACATTATTGTTTAAATAAGACAAACACAATGTTTTAAGATGAGGATTTTAAACAAGGCAAAAGATGATTTGGATTTGACCAGCATAATGCCTCCTTGTTCAAAGAAAATGGTGGCCAATAAATGTGTTTGTTTGATGTTCTTTGTTTATAAACAAGTTTTAGACTCAAATCAAGACCAAGTAAGCAAAATAAAAGATAAATACAACTAAGTATAATGTCCTGAGGCCTAAATTGATAAGGTTGCTTCGTATTACTGAAATCCATCTATATACATGCTCTTAGGAGGATTTTAAGTGTTGATCCAAAAATAAAAGTGCATGAAGTAGTAGGTTTTTATGCCCCCTTATCCAAATATATTATATGGTGACATGTACCTTTGAGCTACTTACCCTATATCATTAATATGTCCATGACAATTAGGGTTGTTCTAAAACTTAAATTTTCAACCATCTAGATGGTCTCAAGTGTGATTAACACTAGAGATGCCTAATGTTAATTGAGTTCATATCGATTAAATTAATATGCTAGTCTCTATTACTTCACATAGAGATTCCATCTATGTAATACTTAATGGAATCCCCTAGTTAACCAAACCTTACTCAAGTGTTCTTTACAAAAAGAGAGGTTAGCCACTCAACCCCCTATATCTCCTAGTATACATGCCCTGATTTATATACTCTACCATGTATTAGGGTTGAAATAATGTTGGTAGATAACACCCTGGGTCAAAGCTTCCCTAAATAACTTGTGAAGAATCTATGAACTCCCATTCAATCTAAGTTGCATAAAATAAAACTAAGTGAAGATACTTTAGAGGTTATTTTTAGATCACCCAAACCATATAGGATTTGGGGAGAGCCTTGATGAAATTATTTTCATGCTTTAGACAAAGACACAAAATATAATGAAAAGGTTCTTTTGGTCATCAAATTTATCTAAAGGGTATGGGGGAAGAGCATACATGCACTCTTCATTTTGCACAAAATAAAAACAAGTAATAGATGATCTGGCATAAAACAACACACTTTTAAAAACTTTAAAAATATATGTGAGTGTTAGTTTTAAGCATCAAAGTGAAGTGTTTGATGAAGTTATTATCCCCTTGGCCTTAATTTAAAACTTTACAAAACTTTACAAAAAAACTTAACTTAAAAACATCTAGGTTCCTTTTAAACACCAAAGGGAAGGTTTAAGACTTAATTATGCTCAAATTTGTCACTTTTCCATGCGTATGACCTGAAAATGTTAGAGGGTTTCCTTTTGCTTTGAATCACCTTTGTGGATAATTAAAACACTTATCAAAAACTATCTCTCTATTTTACATAGTGCAAAACCGTAGAACATAGAATAAATTGCAAATTTACAAAATTACAATTGTTAGTGCAAAATCACTACTTGTAGGAAAATAAAGCATCATAAGTAAAATCACAACTCTATTAGAAAAATTGTAAATCAAAAATTAAAATAATAACTCTAAGAGTCATGATATTTTTCCATAGCCTAAAATAGTTAGCTTAACCACTAACAGTTAGGGGCAAAAATGCAGATAGCTAGGTAATATCATGATTCACAAAATCATGGGATTACAATATCATGATTATAGAGTTACAATATTGATAGATCATAACTAACCCTTATAGGTATAAAGATAATAAAAATCATAGACACATTTAGATGTAAGATCATGAAAATAAAGGCAAAACCATAACTGTGTGAGTTACGATATTGCAGTCCTAAGAGAAAATTCATGATTACACAAAGTAAATCTGGGATTTCTAGGAAACATCCCTTAGCTTTTAAATGTCACCTACTTTGATCTTAAAGTGAAATATTTTTCATGAAAATTGTTATTAGGATGGTTTTAAAATCCTTAATAATAACTTAATGGGGGGCATGTCCCACCAGGCATGCCAAGATGTAGAGATGGAATCCAAAGATAGTTAGATCAAACATTAGTCAAGAAAACTAAAAAAAAAGCATAAGAACGTAACTAGCTAAAATAACTCTCTCAAATTAGGTTTGGTAAATGAAAATTAAGAGATAATGAAAAAAAGCACATACATTACCTTCCCAATAGCATCCCATCATCCAAATATGGCTTAAAACAAGATTTTTCCCTTGATTTGGTGCTCGAGTCTTTGTCAATGACGCAAAGAAAAAATCTTCCATCATCTCCTTTGGTCACCAACAAAACTAGGCTCATGATATGAAATCAAGTATATTCCTATTAATGAAGCTATGCTATTATAAATTAATCATAATAAAGTCCACACACAAATGGCTTGTGGAGAGGATTCTGCATAATAAGTTTATACAAAAGAAGCTTTAAAATGGTGGTCTTGGCCCTCCTATTTATAGGTTTTTGGAATTGATCAGAATGAACCATGATCTTCCATATTGAGATCAAGATGTGTGGCCAAGAATAAATTCAATTTTATAGGATTAAATCATAAATACCCTTACAAATATTTGGAAGGAATGGGCATTAAAGAGGCATGGGAGGCCTTAAACCTGATATTTGTTGCATTTATAGATTATGGATGCCACCCCACAAATGATGTCATTTGATGATGTATATATTAAAAATCAATTTCCAATTAAAATATATTTAATAACTTCTATGTATTTTCCCCTTAATCCCTTGATTTGGATTAATTTGCTTAATTAAGATTAATCAAGTTTTATGCAATTCTTTGGAAATTGGTTAAATAATTTAATCAAACTGGTTTTAATGTCATATTACTAGGTCATAATTTGATTATAGTGGAATTATAAGGATATGTTAGTTGTGTATGGACCAATATCTCAATTATGATTTTGTTGACACAAAATAACACATGCACTTGACATGTGCTTGTGAATTTGGAGGAAAGAGCAATCAAAAGCACCAAAATGCATTTTCATCATTTTGACTCAAAATGACTTGAGAAAATTCAATAATCACATAAAATGCATTTCCCTATTTAAGGATACATTATCCTAAATCAAAACTTGTATACAACAAGATCAAACCATTTATTACATTTTAAGCGATTTTGGCCCAATTTGTGTATTTTTACAAATTTTGAGTAAGATTGACAATTTCAAAAACAACGGTTTTAGGAATTGGATGTCTATAAAATATAGAACTTTAATTAATATAAATACATATATAATAAATCATTTTAACTCAGCATGTTAAATGTAAATTTCATAGAAATAAACAATTTGTATCAATGTGACATATGGAATAAGATGCCCCCAATATTAGCATGACCCCTAGGTATAATAATCTCATGTATCTAAGCATCTATGTATCATGCATAACCTATATGTCCCACATCTCACTCATATATACTATGAAATGAATGTACATATGCAAAATTATATGTAATATACCAAACATCTGATAAATGGCATAAATGAATAATGTAACTATAAAACATGTGATTCTTAGGTCTTTATATATATATATATATATATTTGAAATATTTTGAAATTTGGACATGCATTTATACATAAAAGCAAGACTAAGTCTAAATTCTTATAAAATATAAGAATGGGAGGGATTCAAACAACCAATTACATATTTTAAGGCATAATGTGCACCAAATGCAATTTCATGGCTATGTGGAGTGAGTGAAGACAAATAATGTACCCCCAATGTAAATTTGAAACACAACCTCTCAAATCAAAAGAGTATGCAAAAAGGGGTGAGGGATGAACATGAGTAAATGTATATGCTCATAAATGTTTTTGGTCATTTAATATTAATAAATACCATAACATGTATAATTAGTTAATGTGTAGGAGTGAAAAAGTACAATTCCATAAATAATGTGGACTAGAATAATTGTAGTATAGGTGTCATAGATTTCTAGAGCAAGAGAAGAAATCAACAAGTGAAAACCAAGTCATAATTTAAAAAATGGATAGAAGAATGATCAATACAATTCATACGTACTCATGTATGTGAAATATATAATAATTAAGGGAATATACAATCAATAAAATATCCCAAAACTATACATAATAGACTATGTCATAGCTATTGAATGAGTTGATCAATAGGATGCTCTTTTGTAAGTCCTTTATCTATCATCAATCATTCATGTCTATCATCTATTTATTCCTCTACTATATCATTATTTAGAATATATTTAATTTTATTATCTACATCTTCCTTATATTCATCACCATTATACCAATCCTCTTGATAATAATAATCATAATAATCAATAGAGTCATTTTCTATAGAGATAACTAATTTCTTATGTTTTTATTGATTTTCAAATTGTCCCTTATTATTAGTATTTGGATTCAAATGACATAGATATGAGGAATACTATGTAATTGCCCCCTTTAAAATCATGCCTGTCACATTAGTCTTGTTAGGCACATCTTGATTTTGAACTTATTTCTTAGGAACCTCTTTCTTAGTCAAATCTAAATTCTTAGTTTTGTCATTCATAAGTGAATTTGATTGTTTATCATGTGCTTATTTTTTCAACCTTTCTTTTTGTAACCTTTATTATTACAACTTTTCATTTTCTAATTGTTATTTATGTAAATTTTCCAATTATTCCTTATGTGAATTTATTTTTCCATTTTCCCTTAGAATATGTAACCATAATCTGAGTAGGTTTCTTAATTAGAGAAGGTGTACTTAAATTTGGTGGTACTCTAGTGGATGTATCTATTGTAGTATTACCATTATCAATAATATTTTGTATTTTTCTCTTCAAAGATAAAAAATTATCCATATGATCTCCATGCATTCTATGATATAAATGACTTCCATGCCTAAAGTTGTATATATGCAAAATAAATGACTTAACAAGGATCAAATAATGAACCGAATATAAAAATAACATTTTGAGTATATTTTGGATAAAAGGAGGTTTGAAATGAAATTAATAGATAAATGAAACATCGAAAGTGATTTGAGAAAAAATTCACCCTTTGTACTCTAGGTTGAATCTGTTAATAATAGTAAAATGTTGATTCTAAAAAACTATGTATAGAATTTTGGTGGAAAAAACATGTTTTTGATCCAAATAATATAAATAACAAATACCTATAAGCATTTTCAAAATAGATTTTTTTTTAATCGTTGTCTAAAAAAGTAACAACTCTAATAATGGAACCCCTAATAAGAGAACAAAAATGAAATCCTAGGGAAAAAGAGTAAAAACATTAGATCTTCACCAATGAAGATGGAAAAAGGTATAAATTAGGTTTGAAAATCAAACCCTACTGATAAAAGTAGGAAATAACCCTAAGGTAACCTAGGGTTTGACATTATTACTAAATGAATAGATTAACCAATATGTTTTACCTTGTTTTTTATTGATGGACCTAACAAGATAAAGCTAAGGAACTAATTCAGATTATATTATGTATAACAATAGATATCAATATAAATATAAAAGGAAGAATTGATTTGAAAATTGCACTTGATATTTATATAGAGTACTATGATGATTAAGATACTTAATGTTTTACTATATTATACACATCTAAATATGAATGAAAATATCAAATATAGAAAGAAAATGGATTTTGAGTCTCTTAGATCATGATCTAAGTCTCTATACGCACTTGGATAGAACTATTAGATTTAGGATGCTATTGACTAACACTATGTTCCTCAACATAAAAATTTTGTTTGGGTAAGTTTTATTTCTCTATTTCTATATAGGTTACTATGCCTACTTCTAAGTTATCTCTATGTGAAATTTTTAGGATTTATATATGTACACAATTCTAGAAAGTTGTCTCCTCTTTAAAACCTAAGATCCACTTTCAACACTAGGTTTTATTCTTAAAAATGGGAAAGAATGTGGGTAAATCTAATTCTAACCACTCATCTATAAATAGTTGATAACTACCTTCATATCCATATTAAAAATACAAAGGTTATCCAACATGTAGTTCTCCCTATTAGGTGTACATATGCAATAATTCTCCTTTAATACATGCAATATATGGTTAAACTTTCAATTCTTAGAAGATGAAAAATTTGACTTGGCTTCGAGGTGCTCCAGACTTTGGTAGGACCTACTCCATATCATTGATGGATATAAGTGGAAAGAATAGGGAATCCTCTTTGAATGTGTAAATCTTTTATAGTAAGTTTTCTTGAAAAATGTTAGATGGGAATAGGATTAAACCTACTGTGTATCTATATGAGACTCTTTGGGTACTTTCTCATGCCACCAACATGTGAAATGTATGAACCAACCCATAAGAAATATTTTAATTTGAAAAGTGATAATTACATGAGAAGGGTCAATTTCATCATATTTAGACAAGTCTAAAATTTGAGAACTTTTGTATAATGGTTTTGTCTACAATGCATGAATACTAATATAATGATTTGGAGATACTCCAAATATGATTCTAAACTAGTTAGACATAGACCATGGAATTATTATAAGCAATGATAAAGAATAAAAAAATGACCAATGAAAAACATGTGGACATGAGAGAAGGGAGAATAAGAGCCATTCATGTATGAACAAGTCATGTAATGGAAAGGTAGGTCAAAATTAACATTATAAAGTATCTAATACCATTTTTTACTATATAAAAATTTATCCCTTTTATTATAGTATTGAAATGAAGTATAATGCTAGAGTAAAAAAGGATAAATAAATGTAATTGAGTTTTTATAACTCAATTTATCTTTTGGATAAGGCTCCAACTATGAAACCATATCCATGTAACCTAAAATGAATATTCAATAATAAGTATCTATATGAAATATAGGAACTAAAATGAAATAAAAGCTTTGAAACTTAAATATTAAGGAAGAAATATACTTGTAAGTGGGGGAACCATGGTGCCCTATGTCATGCCATTCTAGATTATTATTCTTTGTTAAAACATTGGATAATTGTACTTACCTCTTCTATCACTAGAGTAATTTTGGGGTGATCATTATCCAAATTTATGTACTAAGGAAAGGCCATGGATTGTTAAGATAAATTCCCCAACCCTTAATTAAAAAGGAGAGGGGCCTAGGCTTTTGAGTGTTGTTGAATTTGAAACCACACCACTCATTTAACTAATCATGAACCCCAAAATTAAAGGTGGGAGCTACCTATTAGGTTCATTTTGAGTAATTCATATGTTATTGATAATTTTTGAGCTTCAACAACATTACCTCCTTTAATTTAATTAACTAATATAGATAGACTTATAGATCCATATGTGGTCACTTGTAGGTAACATCAATGCTAATGATAAAAAAAATGTAATAGTGTGTATATGAATAAATAATATTCATGCCACATAATTTTAACCAACCAATTCCAACATGATATAGAGTTTTATGCATTTATATAATATCTTGTTCCAAACTTGACAACCTGTAACTCATGTTATTGTAAATTGTGTGCATATGCATGGCATATGATGACATATGTGTAATTATCTAAAAACATGTGAATGAAAACTTATAAATTTTGTTCCCATAAAGTGTGCATATGCATGGCATATGCCCCCAAAATTTGTCTCAATCTATAAATTTATACTCCATATCTTAATGAAATTAATGTTTTGAACCACTATGAACTCTCTAAATCCTATAATATGTGCCAAAATCTAAATTTTATACTCATGGAGGCTTAAATATCTATGGAAATTCCACTAATATGGTTTTTATTTTGAGGTGAGGGATGTAGGCTGAGAATTATATGTCTGAAAATAAAGAGTTAACCACATCATGTTATGTATAAATATGTAATATTTTAGAATAATATGCTAGCATGTGGAGAATGTCATCATAGTAATATATAAGTTTTCAAAGCATATATGAAACATGTAATTCAAGGTATATATATATATATATATATATATATATATATATATATATATATATGTATATATATATATATATGTATATATATATATATATATATGTATGTATATATATATATATATGTATATATATATATATATGTATATATATATGTATATATATATGTATATGTATATGTATATGTATATATATATATATATATGTATGTATATATGTATGTATATATGTATATATGTATATATATGTATATATGTATATATATGTATATATATGTATATATGTATATATATGTATATATGTATATATATGTATATATGTATATATATGTATATATGTATATACATATATATATATGTATATATATACATATATATATGTATATATATACATATATATGTATATATATACATATATATATGTATATATATACATATATATATGTATATAAGGCACACAATAGTGATCATCACTAATATACACACTAAATAAGACTTTGCAATAAATGTGTATGATGTGAGTCATGGCACATATTATAAGAGGAAATGTGTGTGATATGGATCATGACACCAAAAAATTAGTAGACTCATTAAGATTAGTAGATAATCATAAACACGCTAAATAAGACTTCACTATAAATGTGTATGATGTGAATCATGGCACAAAAAACAAGATGAAATGTGTGTGATATGGATCACAACACGAAAAACTTAGTAAAATCAACAAGATTAGTAGATAATAATATATTTATTCACTCATATGCACATAATGTCATGGCCATGACACATAAAATTAAACACACATAATAGCACCCAATGTCACACAAGGCTAAGGGTTGCATAAAATGAGCAATAAAATGTCACACAAGGGCCAAGGGCTACATATATTGGATAATAAATTATCACACACAATTATAAGGGCCACATACAATGGAAAATAAAATTTAAAATGAGGCCAAGGGCATGATGAAATGGATAAAAAATGTCACACACAAGGCCAAGGTCCACATACAATTAAAAAACAATGATTATCATATTAAGATATTAAACAATAGCAATGGAGCATATCAGTGAAATGTAGCATTGTAAAGAATATAAGTATTAAAAATACATTTGTAATCAATCAATGTAGCTCAACATGGTCAATGTAAAGGTTATAGAAATATGTAATGTGTATCAATGTGACCTATGGAATGTCATGCATCTATGCATCCATGTATCATGTGTAACTTGTATATCCTACATCTCACTCATATATACTATGAAGTGCATGTGCATACAAAAATAATATGTAATCTACCAAACATGTGATAAATGACATAAATGACATACTGAGGTCTTGATTTTTTTGTATTGTTTTTAAATCTTTTGAAATTTATACATATATCAATATAGACAAGAAAGACCAAGTAGAAAGGCTTAAAAAATAGAATAATAAGAGGTATCATAACTAAGATATAGGGTTTTCAAGACTACCTATGATTATAAAGGATCATGTACCATTTATTTGATGATGTGAGAAATTCTTTTTGTTTTAGAATGATTACCTAAATAAAATAGAAAACTCAAATAAAGATAGACTAATATGATATATGAGTGAACTACATAGTATGAGACTAGTCCTAGGAAGTGGTACACTTCCTTATAAGGATGTTAGCCCACTATCTTATCACTCAAGCAGATAAATATTAAAAATGACATTATAATAAATCATTTAAAATATATATATAAGATAATGAAATGATTTAAGATTTAATCTACGTTCATTATATGGAGATTAGTAAAGTGGACATTCTAATGATCTTTAGTAACGTCCTCTTCAACTTGAATCACTTCTATTTGATCAACAATGGATTCTAAGGTGGGGTCTAACACAATAACAAAAATCCCTAATTCAAAGGAAATGTCACTTTGGTTTGAGAAAAGAAGATGCATAATTATGGGCAAATCTTGGATAGTAACCACTTTATGAATAATTACAAGTAGAATCATTTACAAGAAGCCATGGATTTAAGAAATAAGGATAAAAAATGTAAATTATACTACTAACTAAAAGGGATTTAGGCTATAGATAGAGTGTGTTTTTATCAGAGATTGATGTTGATTCAAGGAACCAACATTGATTTTGTTAGCACAGACAAGACTCTCAAGATAGGGATTTAAAAGATGGTTTTAATATGATTTAAGATGGTTTTGGGATGTCTAAGGATGACTAAGGATATTATAACACTGATTACAAGGATAAAATTGAAATAAAACATAATATAAAATAGCATATAAATAGAATAAATTGCAGAATGAATTTGTTAAAATAAATGATAAACTAACCTTTATAGTGCTTCCAACCTATGGCAGACTACAAAGTTGACATTATGATTCTTGATTTGTGGATGGGTGTGGATAGTTGATGTAGGTGTAAAAATTCTAGTGAATTAAAAATTTATTAATTGATGCTATAGATAAATGTTGTTATCATTACAGTGTAATTACAAGCATAGGAAATTGGTCATTTGGCCTAGGGGCTATGGTTAAATTGATGTCAATTCTATAGAATCGACGTTGATCACAAGAATTGGAAATGATAATGGGATAAAATTACTAAATTTATTGGAGTGGTTTCAACTAAGAATTAAAATTAATACCTAAGTTATTTAAATGATTTTGGGATTATAAGGGGGTCATGGGTGGTTAAAATAACTTACTTTGTATTCTAATTTGAGTATATTTATTTAGATTTTACAATAGGTAACTAGTTAAATTAATTTACTTAAGTGAAAGTAAGTAATAAAACTAAATTAATTATGGTAAATGGTAAAATTATAATTAGATATTTACACAAGGTTAAATAGGAATAAACAAGAAGGGTGACCTAAGACCTAGACTAGCACAAATATTATTGTGAAAAATCCTAGTGCATATATTTTCCCCTTTTTGTTGAGTGGTTTGTAATAACCTACCATGAGACAAAAACTAAGATATTTATAATGCCCTAAGTTTATATGATAATATATCCCCCCTTAAATCGGGAGTTGGCAATGGATGATGAGGCAATGATGGGTTTGAAAATGAGGGGTTATGGAAAAGGTAGGTAACAAATGAACATCAAAGATGCAAGGATGATAATGAAGTTAAAAGTTGTACTAACAAGATATAGGATATCCAAATAGAAATACCCTAAGGAAAAAAGTAATGGATCTATAAAAATATGAAAAAGTGGGCTCAATTGAAGGAAATCAAGAGGATAAAGGCTAGGATGGACTAACCAAAACATCTAATTTTTTTGGTACATGTACACCACCTAGAAACAGTTGTGTTCAAGATGAGGTTACACTTTTAGGATCTGTACGTGATAAACTTTGAAATGAGTGTAGGCCTCTCAAAGGTTATGGGATAAATAGGGGATCTATGTATACTATCCAATAATGTTGGGTAACAACTAATGGGATAGTTGTAACAATAGATAACTTAGGTGGCCTTGGGTCAAAACTAGAGGGATACAAAATATTTACAAGTAATGCAAAGAATAAGCTAAATGGATTTAATTGATATCAATCAATAGGGTCGATGTTGATTCCATAAAATAAACACCAATCTCAATAGAATAGACATTGATCTATAGGGGATATAAATAGTATGCCTAACATGTTAAGTACTCACTTATAATTGAGACCATATGAGCAAGAGCAAAAAAACTTGACACCCATCCACATGTCAGAGTGAAATAAAAATGATGAAGGTGAGAATAAGTGTACAAGTGTACATAGGAGGTGATGATTAGTTCATGATGAGGTAGGCATTATTTTTTTGCTAAGTTTTTATTTTTTTTGAATTTTTATATGTTTTTTGGATTTTCTTGATTTTATTGAAATAGTTAGATTTTTAGAATATTTGTAGATTTTATTTTGAATTGTTGTTGGATTTTTAGGTTGTTTAGGATATTTATAGATATTTTGTATTTTAGTTATATTATTTATATGTTATTACATACAATAGGTAGATGTGTAGGGATCAATGTCAATCTCTAAAGATCGATGTTGATTTCCTGCCAATCATTATCGATTGCAAACAATCATCCATGATCTTAAAGGATCAATATCGATCATTCAAGATCGATGATATTAAAGATAGGATAGAAAAAATGTTAAGAAAACTTAAGATCATAAAAAAAAGAGCTAGGGCTAACCTACATTTACAAGCACAAATTTGATTTGCAATGTGGGATCAAGTTCCAACACTTTTGGAGCAGTTATGTGATCATATAGATGATGATGATTGGGGGCATATGGAGGTTGTTAATTTGGGAGGTTTGCACCATTATCATTGGCTGCATAGAGATGTCAAGATGCTAGTAGCATTACTAGAGTGATTATATGTAGCCATAGGGAAATTCTAGTTACCAACCAAGGAGATTACCATGATGGTGGAGGACATCCACTAGATATTGTAGTTGTTAGTAGAGGGTGCAGTGATAGCATCGATTGATGAGAGGGGACATGCAACAACACTAGCATGATTATATGGAGAGGATTTAATAAACATCACCTTCACTATTCATTATTATGTGTTTGAGGGGATATATGATGAGAATATAGAGGGGACATTGGTGATGAATATGATGATGATATCCATTTCCTATTATGCATTATCAGATTTAGGGAGAGGTTGATTTCCTTGGAGTTTGACAAGTGTAGTAATAGATATGTGGGAACATCATGCAATATTTGTGTGGGATCCTACTCTTTTAACATAGGTTTATAGGGAGTTGTGGGCCTAGAGGACACAGTGGTGGTTTGGGTTGGATGTTACCTTTGTTTTATAACATTAGGCATATGAGCACATTAGGGTGGTCTGCCCACTTGGCACATTATGGGCATAGTGACATCATATAGCATACATTGTGGGATTCTTTTGATGGAAGGAAGACCTTGTTAGACCTTATAAATATGGATTTTTATAAGACCTAGCATACTATCAGTGGGTACTAGATGGATTATAGGAGGGATATGTTATTTTGAGGCCATATATAAGGTTTTTATCATGGCTAGGGGTGGAGAGTGATATTTATCGAGGAGATAGGTAGACAAGTGTTTATGGGGGAAGAGAATGAATTACTTAGAGTAATTTCATTTTGAGTTAGCATTGTACATTTTTATATTTGGTGTGATGTGATTTATAAATTTTTGATTACATGATGTATTTAATTTTTCACCATGGTTATGGATTAATTATGTGATTATGATGTATCCTATTATTTTTTATGCTATTATGGATGGTAATAATGAGATATTATAGTGATTAATGATTTTATAGCTTTTGACATTATGATATTTGATTAGATTTATAAAAAAACATAAATGAGGTATTTATGACTCCTTATTGGCTTGGACTTTAACTAAAGATAAATATCATGTTGAATTTGCATGTACATCCTTAATTTACTGTTAATAATGACTTTAAACAACCTGGCGTCGATTAAGTTCATTACTTTTAAAGGGAATTAATTTTGATTTTTACATGATATAAGTAAAAGCCTATGTTTTTAGGAATATAAATCTCTTATCATATTTTTAGAGATATAAAGCTAACCTTAGAACCTTTCACATAGACTGATCAATGTAGGAAGTCTACAATTTTGGAGAAAGTTGATCAATGTGAGAGGTTTTCTTGGGATATTTTAATTTTTTCTTTAGGAATTTTGCTTTTTAGAGGCATGCTTTAGAAAATTGATCAATGTGGGAATTTTTTCTTTGTTCTTGTTATTTTAAATAGCCATATTTCAAGGGAGTGGTCTATAATTTAGGATATATTCTCTCAAAACTATCCTTTAAGGGAGCAGTCTATGATTTTTATGCCTTTTTATAGATATCTATCCTTTAAGGGATTAGTCGATAATTTTGCCCTAGATTTTTGATTTTGAATTAAGGTAACCAAGGCTAGCTTCAAGCTTGTTTACACAAGAAGATATTTTTATCCATAAAGTAAACTTTTAAGGTGATATATTCTTAGGAAATAATGATTTGGGGATCCTTCCTATTATAAGTGGAGCTTATCCATTTATAACATGCTATGAAAAGATATGGGGTGTCCATATTTAAGGTGAGGATAAGCATGTTGTTGAATATCCACATGATTCTTTATCATTATTAGATATTTAGTGGGTGATGAGAGATATAACTTTAGATTGTTTTGAGAGCAAAGGATGAGAACTCCTACCAACTCTAGTTTATTTTGAGATTATTAACAATATAAAGGATGTAGATACAAAGCATTAAAAGGATCACATTTTGATTTTCCCTCAAGAAAGGCCAAATGATATGCCCCAAATCCATATTTATGAGTGATAATATATGGTCCAATCCAATTTGAAGAAAAGTTTCCTCATTTACTTTTTTCCATATTTATTACATGTTGATTTTCTTTAAGGATAAGGTTGCCAATATTAGATTCTTATTCTTTTAGATGTTTATTATATGCACATTTTATTCTTTCTTGATATACATGAAGATGGTCGAGCTCCATGGATTGATGCTCATCTAAAAGTTCAAGTTGTTTCAAATGCTCTTGACAATAGTCCTCTTCAAAAATGATGTCTCTAAGAGAAATTCAAAGAGAAGGAATCTATATTTCTAGAGGGATGATAGCTTTTTTGCCATAGACCAAAGAAAAATGTGTAGCACCTATAGAGGTTCAAAAGCTAGTACGATAAGCCCATAAGGTAAAGGGAATATGAAAATGCCAATTTATCCCAAACTCATTGGCTACTTTAGTTAGAATTTTAATTAAAGTTTTATTAAATTATTTGGCCTATCTATTAGCTTATGGATAATAAGGTGAAGAAAATCTTAGCTTAATGTTAAAAGAGTCATAGAGTTTCTAGACTTGCTTATTTTAAAAATATTTTCCATTATTCATAATTATCTTATGAGGGACACCCAAGCGATAGATAATATGATGATTAATAAAATCAATGATCTTATCTTTAATAAAATCATCAATCTTATTTACTTTGGTCAAAATAATGGGAATGGCCTCCACCCACTTAGTGAAGTATTCGATGGTGGTAATGATAAATCCATGTCACTAGGAAGATTTAGGATTAATTTATCCTATGAGATCTAAAACCCACTAATAAAATGGCCAAAAGTCTCAAGGCACTTACATGTGTGAGAGATTAATGTGTTATTGACATTTCATACATTTTATGACATATTCACAACAATCTAGATTTAGAGTAGACTAATAATAACCTATTCAAAGAATTTTCTTAGAAACAACATGATTTATAAAGTGTCCCCCACATAACCCATCATGTGTTTCTTGGATTGCAAGAGTAGCCTTAGAGTTCTAAAGATATTTAAGAATTAGACCATCAAATAATCTCTTATAGATAACACCCCTAGTATATCATAATAGGTGATCCACTACTAAAACTCATGCTTAACATTCTTAAATAAATTATGAGGGATAATACCCTTAGACAACTAATCAAATGTCTGTGTGTACCATAGATCCAAGAGATTTTCTTCCACTTTATGGACAAAAGGTAAATTGGTTTTAGTATAAGATGGCTAGTTGATTTTGTGGATTAGCACAAAAAACTTGGATTGTTGAGGGGAGTATGGGATAAAGGAATCTAGGGAGGCCATGTATCTACAAACTTGTTGGTTGATCAAGGAGTGGCTTGGATGGCATAGGAATTCAAAGTGGCTAATCGATGATCTTATAACACTTTGTACTTCTAGAGGAGGTCATTCTTACACTGATACACATAATTGATCTGATTAACATTCAACTAAGAATCTCCATAGATACAAATCAACCTAATTCCTATGGTTAAAGTAGTTTAGAGACTTATAATCAAGGTTGCATACTCTACCATATTATTAGTGAAATATAAATCTAGCTTGAAGGATAAAGGCATAGGAGCACCCTCGAGAGGTATCATAATAATGATAACACCCCCCATGCTCACATTTTTATCCATCAAAGAATAAATTCATTTGGTAATTAGGATACACTTGTGATGTGGAAGTGATAGATTTGTCCTATAATTTGAAATTAGATGTTTGACCACCTACAAGAAGTGCTTCAACTAATTGATCAATGATGATATGGCCTTTAATTGAATTTTGGTGGAGAAACTTTATATCAAATTTTGCTAAAAGCATGAGCCATCTAGACATACAATAATTTTAGTAAGGCTTCAAATGCATAAAATTGAGGGGGTCAGTGTTCATAATTATGTAGGTCTTATGAGTAAGTAGATAGTGGTAAATCTTAGAAGCCATAAATACTAAATCTAGATAAAGTTTTTCTATATGTTTATAGTGTGTCTCATATTCAATGAGAGTATAATTTATGTAATACACTACCTATTTTCTATGTTGTTCATCATTATGATCAATCATAGCCCCCAAAATGTGATCTATTTCTGAAATATATAATAAGAAAGGTTACCCTTCTTCAGGAATATGAAATGGTAGGGAGAGGAGATAACTCTTGAGAGCTTTAAAGGCCTCTAACAATTAGAATCTGAGATGAACTAGGTATCTTTCCTCAAAAGGTGATGGAATATTTGACATTAATTAGATAACTAGGAGATAAAATGTCAAATAGACTATAATTTTCCTTGTAGGATATGAAGTCACTTAAGGTTTGATGGGGGTGGCATATCTATGATATACCTAATCTTAGCAAGATTGAATTCTATACCGTGGATGGAAATGCTAAAACCTAAGAGCTTACCATTCAAGACTCTAAAAACACACTTTTTAGAGTTAAGACATACACAGAATTGGATTAGATGATTAAATATTATTTTGACAATGGAAAGATGGTATTTTCATAGCTTTGATTTACCGAGAAGGTCATCCACATAATCTTAAACAATCTTACAGATTAGATCATGAAATATGTAAGTCATATCTCTTTTTTTTGGTGGTTCCCACGTTCTTTAAGCCAAAAGGTATAACCTTATAGCAAAAATTTCCCTAGGTAGTAATAAAATAAGTATTATGTTGGTCCCTTGGGGTGATAAGGATTTGATTATATCTATAAAAACCATCCATAAGAGATAACATCTCATGGCCTACCATTAGTTCCATTAGTTGATTAATGTTAGGAAGATGAAATTCATCTTTAGAATAAGAGAGGTTTAGATCTTGAAAATTGGTAAAAAGGTTTTATGATCAACACAATATTAGACACCCATTGAGGGTAATTGATTGACTGAATGGAATTAACTAATAAGAGGTTTTGTATCTCCTCTTTGATTAAGATCATGATGTAAGGGTACATCTTTTATAGCTTTTACTTCACCAACTTAGCTTCCTAGATAGTGACAATATTATGAACAACGATAGTAGGGTCGATACCTAGCATGTCATTATATGATCAAGAAAAATCCTCTCTATGGTATGCCAAGAAGGTGGTGAGGTCTTGATGGTATAAAGATTTAATAACCTTAATGATAGATGGGGCATCTTAGAAACCTATGTTAATGTCTATGATAGCTTCATTTAGTAAACTAGACATTTCAATTGGCATGTAATTATGTAAGTAGGAGTTCTTGGTGCCTAAGTAAGTCAAGATAGACTCATAATCTTGACACTGAAGAATGGGAATGATAGCAGAATCCTCTACTACCACACTAGGATAGGTAAGGGGGATGGATTTAGTTTCTCCATTATTATGATAGGTGAGAGGTTCTAGGGTTATCATAATGACTAAAAAAAGTTTGGGGGGATGGACACAACATCATTCATTTTAGGGAGAATATTAGAGGATGACACTATGACATTCTCTTTAGAATAGGGTGTGGGGGTGACTTTAGAAATGTATTTAAGAGTTTTTTTAAATCCCAGACCATGTTTTTTATGTGATTTCCTAAAATTTCCTAATGTAACATTGTGTAGTCCTTACTCGTAATTGCCCATATTGAATCCTTTCTAGGTGCATCATTATAAATACATATGAGCAAAGTGCAATTTGTCTAAGATTGAGAAATTAAAGGGAAATGGTTTGGCTTGGGATGTGATATCAAGATATGAGGATGATCGATTGATCCCTCCATATACCAAATGAGTCTATAAGAAGGGGGATAAAAGGTAAAATGCCCCCAAGGTTAGGATAATAGTCATACTATTTATCAAGATGCCCATACTCTTGAGGAGTGGGAAGGGTGTTAAGTGTTGGTAGTTGGTACTCTTCTATTATGGATTCTAAAGGATAATTATTAGATATTTAAGACAAAAGGATTATCTAATTAGTCGATGCTTTGTTAGATGATGGTGATGGGGTCATGTTGTTTAGAGGGATTAAACTTTCATTAGGTTAAAGGTTATATTGTAGGTTTTAAATGGATGTAGATCAACATAGATGATGTAGACTTGGCCCTCATGTTTGAATTTGATACATCGATGTAAATTTGATGAAACATAATGCATACGCAAATCTAACAAATTATGAAGAACATAAAAACCTAACTATATGGGGAGGAAAATGGTTCTTAATGTAGGGACCACTATATCATTAAAATCTTACAATACTAATAAGGATTGAGCTACAACCATTTTTGGAAGTTAAATTTGTTTAAATGCATGCGAGGAGATAATATTAATACTAGCTCTATTGTTAATCATCACTCTTTTGATTTGAGATTGATTAACTTGTTTAGTGACAAACAGGGGTAGGTCCTAGTCTTTGAATGGTAAGGGATTATTTAATAATCATTAAAAATAATAGATGAAACCATTTTTAAGGCTCCAATAAATTCCATCATATGTTGGGATTAATTAAGTTATACTTGTATGGCTTGAAGTGATTCTATCATTGCTTGATGATGCCAAGGGAAATTCTTAATTAGTTTATAGAGGGAAATTTTGATGGGGGTTTGGTGAAGTTTTTTTAGAACTAATATCTATATAAGTTATGAATAATTGTTCTTCTACACTTTTCCTAAAATGGAGACTTTAGGTTTTGTAGTGTAAGATTTAAAGATTTTATGGTTTGGATAGGGGATTTAGTTATGGATACTTTGGATTTGTTTTATTTTTGGGCTTCAAGGGTTTGTGTTTGAGATCATGTTTCTACGTTTATTGTCTTAACTTGAAATAATGGGGGATTTACTAAAGTTTTTGATTTATCCATCTTTGAGGGTTTCAAGGGTTGATTAGGAATCAAGTCTACATCATTAATCACACTTTTTGATTCTTGTTTTGATTTACCCTTTAAAGGATGTACCAGAATAGTATCAGGGCTATTTTTAGTTTTAGGATTGAATATGGGATCATGTTATTGAATAAAAAAATCATCTTCATCCAAAAGATTTTCAATCATGACTTTTAGAGCATTACAACTTTTAGTGTCATGTCCAGGTATCCTGTAATAGGCACACATTTTGTTTTCCATGTACCACATGGGTTTTTAAACATAGGGATTACTTGGTTTGATAGGAGGTAATGTGACAAGAGATTTTTTCATAAGTTAGTTAAGTATGGTGGCATAATATCCTCACAAAGGATCTTGGTTAGGTTTCATTACCTTTTAGGGTACCATTTTTTGAGTTTTCTTACCTAGTTACTTTCTTTTTTCATGTTGATGGTATGTGTAGTTTAAATGGGTGTCAAGGGTACTTTAGATAAATTTTGGTCATAATAAAAGTCTTCCAGGTCAAAATTATATTTTTGTGTGCGTTGTATTGGCAAAGGATTTTAAAACTAACTTAGACCCCTTGACAGAAGATTCTATGATTGAGATCTTAAGTTTCAAGGAAGGATGTGGCCCTAGCATAGATTGTTTATTTTATTCTTGGGGTATGGATATATTTCCTTTTTGAATGTAGTTAGACATCATGGGAGTACATTTTTAATGATATTCATTTTGGGGGAGTTCCAGTCTTATGGGTGGTCATTGCAATGCCTTACCTTTTGGTATATCAAAGCATTTATCCCATGTGTGGGGATAGTAAAAGTCCCTTTTATCCTCCAATTTTCATTAAAGACTCTCAGTGTGTGTAGATGAGCCTTGTTTTGGGGGATCCCATGAAATGAGGTCTAGATGACTCAAGTAGATGATATAAATAGGTTTGGTTGATTTAGATAGGTAAAAGGCATCTCTTGTAAGGAGATCCGGTATTTTTATTGAGGTGGAAGATGATTCAAGCATATTATCAACTTCCTTAGATAAAATTTGATCATGGATGGTATTTATTACATGGATGCCTTGATCTAGGGTTCCACCCATATTTATATATACAGATTTAGATGAGAATGGATGGTTAGGGAATGGTTGCCTAAATATGTCAATAGATTGGTTTTGAAGAGCGTTTGGATTATCCAGTTATATATATCCCCTTGATCAATGAGGTTTTATATTGACACGTATTATTTTTTTGACTAGGTACATGATGGTAAGTACAAAATCACTTTATTTTTACGAACCAATTTTGGTTGAGAGTTATCAATAGGTCTAATGGGAGGAAACTCAATTACTGTCACCTTTAATAGTTTGTCAAAATATTAGTGTAAAACTCCCCCAAAGGTGTGTATTTCCTAGATAAGAACTACATTAAGTTTATTTGTGGTTTTTTTTTAGAAGAGCTCAGTGGGTTCATTATAGATGGGTAAGCTAACTTCAAGACAACATCATTAACTATGCCCTTTAGCTTCAAATTATTGTTTCCTTTAGAAGGGTCTAGTTTGAAATTTTTATTTCATAACTTTACTTTGCCCTCCTTTAAGGCTCAGATTTATAACTTTCAATCCATGGTAAAGACCTCATTAAAAAATTTAAATGACTGAACTTGTAGGGTGGATGAGATATGTTTTGCCCATGATCCCAAAAATAGTCTAATCAGTTGTAGTTGAGGAAGGGATAAGGTTAAATCGTTTATAAGTCCCTGCCACCTATAATGGACTCATCTTCAAATTGCCTATGGATTAGAGGTTGGTAATAGTTACTTTTCTAATGATATTTATCGATAAGTGCTCTAAGAAATTTTTAGCTAACTACCCAAAGGAAAATAGTGAGTGTTGAAGGATGGAACTATACCTATTTGAAGCTGGCCTTATGACTGACATAGGGAACATCCTCAAAAGGAGGGCATAATCATGGGAAATGAGGTAACATGCATGCTATAATTCCCTAATATGTTGTTAGGGATCTTCTTTATTTTTAAATTTTATGACTTTAGGAAGTTCCCACTATGTAAGATATGGCTAGATAGGGATGGAAGGGTTGATCAATTTATTGCAAATTTGTTCATATGTAAGCATGTTATTCTTCCTAGAAGCAGAGTCTTATAATTTTTTCATCCTCTCCATGAGGATATGCATGATATATGATTGGGCACTGTACTAGGGGATGCCTCCCAAAACACTTTTTTGTAAATGTTGATAGGGATGAAGTGACATTGGGAGAGGTTGTGTAAGGGGGTACCCTATAGACATGGTGATAGTCAGTTGAGACATAACCACATATTGAGGTAACAACAAAGGTAAGCTTTGCTTCTAGGACGGGTTAAGATAACTATCTACAATGGGTTGTGTGGGAATTTGGTATTATGTAATTAGAGGTATTTGTTGTTGAATTTTTTGACCTATAGGGACTTATTGTGTAGATAATGGAGGTTACATGGTATGCTGAGAACTTAATGTTACATGGTTTGAATAGGAGGGAGGGTTAATAGGATGGAGACTACTAGATTTTGAAGTACATGATAGGATGTTTTATTTCCTAATGGTGGTGGTGTAGTAACATTTTTCATCAAAATAATGGTTGTGGCAAGACTACTAGAAACTAAGAGAGGTTGGGTATCTAGAGGTTGGGTTGTGCCAGTATATAAACCTAAGGTTGGTGATGAGTTAGTGAAAGAGGACACTATTGCCATGGTATATCTCTCAAATGTTTCTAGGGGCATGCCATATAAAGAGTGGGAATTTTGTCCATGAGGTGAAATGAGGATCTATATGGATCATGTGGTAAGGTAATAGTTCAAGGCAGTCAGATTATTATCTAGTATGTTAGAAAAATTTGGATCACCTTGAGGGTAAAATTAAGGGAGACCATCCCTAATAGAATTAGAAGAGGTAGGGGGCTTGGTGATTATTCATTAAGAGGAGAATGAGTGGGGTGATTCTATTTTTTTGATCAACTGTTGTCACGTCAGAACCATGTAGTGCTAAATTAATAAAAACAAATAATAAACACAATTCTTTTTTTTATTATCTCATTTTTAGTGATGGAAAACATACACACTCTCTTTGAATGAACCCAAGGCTTTATTACTTTTTTAAGAAACAAAATTTAAAATGTTAAGGGGATATGGGTTAACAAAGGTCCTAAGAAATGGTAGTCTAAGGTTGGTCTTAAGTTTTATTTAACTCTAAGAAAATCGATATACCCAAAGGTACAGTGAGCCCTAGTTTTGTGTTGATGGCAATAAATGGCTTTGTATTGGGGCCTATCCCATCACTTCATGACCCCATAATGATAAGAGTGTCAGGCACTTAGCCTCTATACTGCTAGCCAATTATTTATACTCAGCCAAAACACTAAGTCATCTTTCTCCTTGGTGATGAAATCCAAGTGGGTCTACTTGGGAGGGAGTTGTTTTGATTACAATTTTTATGATTATTGTGATTCATTTTGTGTGTGAAAAGAGTGTGGATAAATGATAAATTAATTAAATTACTTAAAATATATTTGCTCCAAAATAGGCAAACTAAAAGAAGACAATTTCTTTAAAAAAAAGGTAATCTAAATATTTTTTACTTTTTCTTGATTTTTAATGAAAAATAAATTTCACTAAATGAAACAAACAAACAAGAAAAAAACAAATAAATCAAGAATAGTGAGGCCCTTTAACAAGTCCCACCAGGCATGCCATAATGTTTAAAGTATTTTTGTTCATTTTTTATATAAAATAAACTTCTTAAAAACTTAAAATAAGATACAGGGTTTTTAAGACTACATGTGATTAGAAAGGATTGTGCACTATTTATTTGACGATGTGATAACTCATTTTTATCTTGGAAGGATTACCTGCATAAAATGAGCAACTTGAATAAAAATAGATTAATATAATATATGAGTGAGTTACTTGGTATGAGACCAATCCTACGAAGTGGTACACTTCCTTGTAAGGATGCCAACCCACTATCTTTTCACTTAAGTGGATAACTATAAAAAATGAAATTAAAATAAAGCATTCAATAATATAGATAAGATAATGAAATTATTTAATATTTAATCTACATTCATTGGATGGAGATTAGCAAAATAGACATTCCAATAATATTTGGTAATGTCCTCTTCAACTTGAATCACTTCTAGTTGATCAAAAATGGATTTTAAGTTGGGGGAAAACACAATAGTATAAATCTTGAATTTGAAGGAAATGTCATTTTGGTCTGATAAAAAGAGGATGTAGAACTATGGGCAAATCTCAAATAGTAACCACTTCATGAAAATTTCTAGGTAGCATCATCTACAAGAAACCCATGGCTTTAAGAAATGGGGATTTAAAATGTAAATCAGACTAATAACTAAAAGGGATTCAATTTGTAGATAGAGTATGTTTTTAGTAGATATCGATGTCAATCTATAGGATCTATGTTGATTCAAGGAATTGACATCAATTCTATTAGTATAGACAAGGCACTCAGGATAGGGATCTAAAACATGATTTTAACAAGATATAAGATGGTTTTGGGATGTCCTAGAATGACTAAAGATATTATAACATTGATTATAGGGATAAAATTGAATATAAAATAGGATGCATACATAATAAGTTATAGAATGAATTTATAAAATAAATGAAAAACTAACCTTTACAATGCTTCCAACCTATGGCAGACTACAAAGTTGATAGGATGATTTTTGATCTGTGGATGGGTGTGGATGATTTGATTCAAGTGTAAAACCTTCCATCGAATGAATAATTTACTAACTAATGCTCTAGATAAATTTCATCGGCATTACAGTGCAATTACAAGCATAAGAAATCGATCATTTGGCTAAAGGGGCCTATGGTTAAATTGACATCAATTCAAAAGAATTGATGTCAATCACAAGAATCAGCAATGCTTCTAGGATAAACTTACCAAATTATTTGGAGTCCTTTCAACCAAGTAGTCAAATTAAGCCCTAAATTGTTTAAATTATTTTAGGATTAAAGGGGGTTGTGGGTAGTTAAAATAAATTACTTTGTATTCTTGTTTGGGTAGATTTATTTAGATTTTATAATAGGTGACTAGTTAAATTAATTTACTTAAATGAAATCAATTAATAAAACCTAATTACGTAGGGTAAATGCAAAAGGATAATTAGATATTTACACAAGGTAAAATAGGAATAAACAAGAAGGGGGACCTAAGACCTAGACTAGCACAAATAATATTGTGTGAAATCCTAGTGCCTACAGTTGTATTCATTAATATTATACCAATCATAATCATAATCATAATCATTAATGTAGTCATTTTTTTCATATAAAACTAATTTATTATGTATATATTTTGTGCTCTCACAGTCCATACAAATCAATATTACATATTTTTTATTAAAAAAATGTTACCATTTTTTAACTCGATATTTTGGATCACCACCTATGATCCTTCATTAGGAGAAAAAATGATTAATTTCTTATGTTTTTATTGTTCTTCAATATGTCCCTTATTATCATTATCTGTAATCAAAGGACCTAGATATGAGGAATAATATGTAATTTACCCTTTCAAAATCATGCTTGTGACATTAGTATTATTAGGCACATCTTGATTTTAAACTTATTTTTTTGGAACCTCTTTCTTATTCAAATATAAATTATTAATTGCCTCATGCATAAGTGTACTTTCTTATTTATCATGCACTTATTTTTTCAACGTTTCTTTTTGTAAAATTTCTTGTTACAACTTTCCCTTTTCCAACAGTTGTTTATGTAACTTGTCCTTTTCAAACCATTCCTCATGTGACTTTTTTTTTTTTGTTTAATTTTTTCTTAAAAGATGTACCCATAGTTTGAGTAGGTTCTTCAATTATAAAAGGTGTGTTTGAATTTAATGGTGCTCTAGTGGATGTATATATTATCAGATCACCATTATCAATAATATTTTATGTTTTTATCTTAAAGGCCCAAAAATTATTTGTATGATGTCCATGAATTTTATGATAGGCACAATAATATTTTATATTTTTGCGAAGGATGCATAGGATGTAATGTGATCAAATTGTTCCAAATCATATCCCTTACAGTATCACTAAGTTTTCAATTTATCTTATGTAAACTATTTTCACCATTAACTATAGATGTATTCTATTTTGGGATCCATACTTGAGATGAAATATTTTAAAGCACAAATTTTTTGACATTAATATATTTAGGATTTTTGACATGTGTGATATTATCCTTAAGTGACGTAATATTTAGACACATTTATTATTAGTTATCCTCAAATGATGTAATATTTAAATAAATTTAATTTTAGTTATCCTAAAGTGATGTAATATTTAGACACATTCAATTTTGGAATGCCTCTATGGACTACCTTGTAATATAATACCTATCTAATCTAGAATAGCCTCATTAGACACATTATTTTGCTCACATGTTGGTAAGATGTAATGTTTATACAATATTCGCTAAGAAGATGTACCCTACATCTTGGGATTGTGATAGCATGGAGCTCAATAATAAATAGATGATATCTATAAAAACCTCAAGGTTTAAAAATAGGTAAGAAAACTTAGATCTAAATTCCAATATCAAGTAATATGAAACAATTAAAGAATAATAAAATTCTAAAAGTGTATATAGGCAAAGCAGATGATTTTGGATCAAATAAAAAACTAAATACAAAATAAAAATACAATGTTTTGGAATCATTTTTTTTTTATAAAATTCAATAGATAAACAAAATCCATTAATTTTTTTGAGAATAGATGTAATCTTTATCCTCTAGGTTGAATTTACTAAGAATAGTAGAATGCTAATTCTAGGAAATATGCACATAATTTTGGTAAAAAAAGGTTTTTGATCTAAACAATAATAAATAAATAAATCCACAAAGCATTTTTAAAATATATTTGTTTTTAATCAAATATTATATAAACAAAGAACAACCCTAATAGAAGAAGAAACATTGAACCCTAGGATAAAAGAGGGAAAACATAAGATTTACACCTATGATATGAAAACAAGTAAAAACCATGTTTAAAAGTTAAACCAAATGGTAGACACATAAAACCCTTGAAAGAAGGAAAGAAACCCTAATGTAACCTAATGTTTGACATGCTCACTAAATAGACATGTTCACCAGTATATTTTACCATATTTTTTACTATAAAACCTATTAATATAAAATCAAGGAACTAATTAAAATTATATGATATATTACAATAAACATGAATCTAAATATAAACTTTAAAATTTCGATTTTTGGAAAATACTAAGAAGATTATGATACCTAGTGTTTTATTATATTTTGCATGCCCAAGACTGAATTCAAATATCATATATGACAAGAAACTAGAGCTTGAATTGTTTATATTAGGATCTGAGTCTCTAAATGCCCCTAGATATAATATTTAACTTCAATTTGCTATTGATTGATGTTATGTTTTGCACCCTAATAATTCTATCTAGGTATTTTTCTTCTTTTTTATTTCCATACAGCCCATTTTGTTTGCTTCTAGCTCAACCTATCTCCTTTAATAGGTTTTGGTCTTAAAAAGGGGCAAAAATTGGATTAAGCTAACCCCAATCACTCCCAATGAATGGTTGAGTGTTACCTCCATATCCATGATCCACTGAGGGAAGTCAAACAACATGTAGTTTTTTCCATTGGGTGTATGTTTGTAGTGCTATTTAAATGAATGAACCCTATGATATAGCTTTCTATACTTGGAAAATTATAGATCTGGATTGGGTTTTAGATGATTTAGACTTGGATGTGACCTACTCCTTGTCATTGATGGTTGAATTGGAATGAATATGGAAGTCCCTTTGAGTTTGTAGATGTGTACATTAGGATTTATTGAAAAAAGATAGATGGGAATAGGCTTAGACCTATTATGTATTTATATAGTACTCTTTGGTTAATTTATCATACCAAAAATATGTAAAATATATGGGATATCCCATAAGAAGGATTTGAATTTCAAAGGTGACCATTACTTGGAGCGAAATGAGTCCATCAGGTTTGGACAAGATCAGAATTATGAAATGGTTCGTGTCTAATGGTTTTGTCTAGAAGGCAAGAATATTAATTTGATGATCTAGAGATAATCTAAATATGATTTTGAATAGGTTAAACACATAATAGGGAATTATTTTATGTGATAAATTGAAAAGGTAAGGTCCATAAAAATCATGGATGTGAAAAAAGAAATAATAAGATCCATATTGAACACACAAGTCATGCAAGGTAATTTTGTGTCAAAACTAACATTACCAAGTAATTAATATCAGATTTTAGTATCCACATAGATATAAGTCAAATAATTTTTTTAATAAATATGTGCATTCTATAAATGGAATATTCCATAGATATATGTATGTGTTTATATCTTATATTATAATTGATAAATAACTATGTAAATATATATTATAGAGTTGCAAAGGTCTAAATACTCGTTACAAAATAAAAAATGGTTGAGTTGTGACTATTCACCTAAAAATTGAGTTGACAAAAATTATAATTAATGCTTGAAATCTAATCCAAGAGGGTGTTTCCCTAAACCTCCCGCCTTTAAGCCTTTCAATAAAATATGATCGATGCTTGTTAGAATGGATACAAGAAGTTGTTGGCCCCTGGTGGTACCATGCAATGTGAGCTATTTATTATGGTATGGCTTGGAGGTTTGTAGGACTATGATAAATCCATTGGTGGATACAACATAAGTTTCTACACATGCATGTGTGGTGTGGTGTTTGATTTGCATAGACTATGTTACACTGATTTGGAGGACTATTCAATGCAACCCAACTCGTCATTCAACCTAACTCACCATTTAACCAAACTCGATAATGCAACTCAACTCGACATGTCACCCCAACTTGCTTGACACCCCAACTCGCGTGGCACCCCAACTCACATGCTACCCCAATTCACATGATAACAACCCAAATTATATGACAATGCATCGTCATTCTGAGTTCATCACCGAAATCGAGTCCAACTAGAGTTCCAAACTAAGTTCATCAAGATGCCATGAAGCCAAAGAGTGGTTACTATTCTAAGCGTGGTATTACAAAAGATTTGTTATACGTGGCGTAAGCCACGATTACAATGGGTTTTAAAAGTATATCCGAAGCTTTGCTGTGCTTCATCCTAAAAAATGTGGGATAAGACAAAGAAGCAAATCTTATTATGAGCATATTGTTGAAACTAGGAGGATCGACTGATCTTATCATTCCATTCTGATAACACAGAATGAGTTAATCGATTGGATGAAATGAAATCTATTTTTCCCAAGATAATCAATTGGGTAAGGTTCAAGCCGGTAGGGATGACAAAGAGAACTCAGCTACCATAATGATTTTGGGTAAATCCATTGGAATGGCTTGACAGAGATGACATCAAATAACAGGTTTTTCATCTGCCGTTGGATGGATAGCGAAGTATCTTTGGAAAGATCACATAAGCCCAATAAGAGGAGATGGTTGTTCAAATATTTAAGGGGGAAGCTACGGAAAAGGAAGGCATGGAGACGTTTATTCATCCATCTTAGACATGGTCGGGTTTCACCAAGCCAGAATAGCTACTATCCACCGAAGGCCGAGCATGGGTGATTGCCATTTTTAAAGAGGGACCTGTTTGTCATTTGGTCGATTAAAAATGTTATACATTCAGCGAAATCTCTATGGTGAGTTACTCCCATGGAGTTTCCAATACCAAGTTCGCCATTGGAAGACATCGGTGGGATGGGATGATTAAAATCTCTTTGATCCCGTTTAGAAATACAAAGCCCACCGTATCCAATGAGGACTATCATTTTGGTATTCAGTTCTGAATGATTATAGGAGCTCGTCATTGGAAAATGATAGTAGACAGGAAATTTGAAATTTTTAATCCCATTTAGAAAGTAAAGAGCCACCGTATATGAGGAGGACAGTATGGGTGCGTACAACCTCAAATGGGGAAGATAACCACTTCGATAAACCTGAGCTTTATAGATCGACAGAGGCATATTTTCTTCCCTTTTTAATAAGGATTTATATCCATTGGGGGAGAAACATGTAGATTTCTTTTCCTTCTCAGTCTTGAATAAAAAGGGGTTCATTTGCTATTTTGAGGAGCTCACCAAGCGGTGCAGAGGTGGACAATGGCATCATTTTATACACTGTCTCGATTTCTATTTGACACAGTCAGTGAATGGAAAGGAGAGCCGAGCTTAAGATGACCAGGACCACGCCTATATGGCAAGGTGTTTAATCCTAGACAGAAGGGGAGTCAGATTGGCAAGGGCCGTTATATTAAGGCTGCACAAGATCTCAGGATGGGCACACAATTCTGTATGGAAGATGAGCTCACTGTTTAAAGACCAAGCTCGATGGTGAGGGACAAAGCCGAGTATATTGGTGAGACATCTTTTTAAGCCAAGATATACATATTTGTATTGTTTTTTATCCAGGTTTACAAATTCATGAATCTATGGTAAAAAGATCTGTTTCATCTATTTATTCTGTGGGATAACTACATGCACTCGGACCGAGATAGAATGGAAGAAAGGTGATGAGTCTATAGTTTTCTTTATATACACATTCTGGGAATTGTAGATAATACATAGACCCGAGCTATGGAAATGATCGTGTGATAATACCCAAAGAAATCTAAGACTCTTTTACTACCCACCTTTCTATTTTGTAAGGTTGTTAATGAGGTTGAAAAGTTTATTTGTAATGTGTTGACAAATACACATGATCCAAACCCAGAGTCAAATCATTTCTTCTATTATATTGTGATAGAGGAAGAATGTATTGTGTCTCTCTATCTTGACAGATAGAGAGATTGAGAGACCTGTGACTGTAAATTTGGGTTACCTCTGTTTTCATAAAGTCAGAGATCGAGAGAATCGTGATTGTAAATTTGGGTTACTTGTATTTTCATAAAGTCAGTGGTTACAGAGGAAAAATGGTTACAGGGTTATTATTAGGTAACTATTATTTTTAATTGTCTTTATTTTTTAAACCAGTGGCTATGGAGGAACGTAAATAGTTATCTGTGAACAGAGGTTTGCCCATTTGTGAGAATGTTATAGATACTCTGAATGGAGAAGATATTACCCATTTGCATGGAGAAATGTTGTTGATGAAAGATGATTGCTTCAGAGCCTCAAAGCCTTTACTGTCAGAATTCAACATTGATACAGGTTTCAAAAATCCATTTGATGTAAGTTTAAAATATTGATATTTACATCTTTTAATGGATCGGTTCGAATTACGAACCCAAAGATGTATCCCGAATGGGTGAACTCCATTATCATGTCTTGAGTCAAGTATTTCATTTTCAGTTTATTCTGGGTTCATTTAATTCATTTCACAAATGAATTTAACGGAATAATAGAATGAATTATGGAAAGTTCAAAGTTGACACAAAATAGGGAGTTTTAAGTCGAGAAATGAATATTCAAGTTTTTCTAAGCACTTTTATTCATTCTCATAATTTCAGTATCCATTTACGAAACACTATTTTAGACCCAGTTTACGGATCATGTACCAATATAAAATTGTGTGAAACATTTTTTATATGAATTAATGATTTTGGAGGTACTAAATTTTTTGGGATAATGCATTGGGGTAATCTAGACTAGGTGAGAAAGAGCCACAATTATTGTAAGTTATAATAATAGGTTTGATAGTATCTTTGGCATTATTGTTTTTAAATTTATGTGGTTATGGTTAGGGTGTCAAATTAAGGATAACCTTAGACCATGTAGCCTTGACTTACAGTCATTGATGGATACACTTACTCAAACACCAAGCTCAAACATAGAATAAAAAGCATGCTCTTTATTGCATTCATATAATGATGTTCATATTGTACTTGGAATCTTACACCCACTCACTCAATTAGTGATTTAGATGTAATAATGGGATCATGCCCAAGGTCTGGGACCTTGTCTCATAGGGATAAACCTATAAAGAAGGCTAAATTCCTTCCTAAACTACGTGCATCTGATATAAGATCAGTTGTAGGCCTAAAATAATGCTAAAATGGACTTGTTTATAGTTAAGACAATAATTTTGTCATGTAAAATGGATTAGAAATGAATGAAATTCATGAAAAAATGTGATGCACCAAGCCTAGAGAGCTCCTCAACTCACTCTAACAACACAAAAAATCCTCAAAACTGATGGGAAATCACACAAGTTTTACAAAACTTGAAACTTTCTTAACCTTTGCATAAATAATTTGCTTGAAGGTATAAATATACACAACATACAACTTACAAGGAGAGTGTAAATATGATAGGACAACAATCAAAGGGGAAGGAAACATCCACAAGTGAATACGAACAATGAGAAGTTACATACTACTCAAGAAAATTGACAATGTAGAAGAGGAAAACATCAATTCTTTATTAGATTTAAGGCATAAGATAGTATTACAAGACACAAAATGAGTAGAGTTTTGACATACCAAAGAGAGGGATATTGAAAAAAGTCATTTTCAGCCCTATATATCAAAAAATAGAGATGAGAGAGGAGAGAAAAATCAAGGAGACCTCATAAATGCTACCACTACTCCATCAATTCAGCCAATGTAAAAAAGAGACAAGGAAAATGCAGTCATTAAGCCCTCTCAACACACTAGGCATACTTTATGAAGACATATATGAAAGGTTGGCATAGTGGTGCAAGAGGAGACCCTATTTTCCCTCTTTATCCTTAAGAGTCTTAACTCACCCCTCTCCTCCTCTCATGCATGCATGCTAGAGATAATCTAGCTCAAGTTGACTTGCCTCCTTGGTTGCCATGCTTGTTGAATGCTTGGCCTAAAATATATATCCTACATCCATTTGGAGCATTGGGTTTAATTGACATGATTTCCACTTCATGTATGGAGTTACACTTTTTTAGGGGTAGTTTTCTAATGGCTCCATACCTCTCTCATGATCTTTATGACCACTTACTCCATTCGTGGTTATTATAGATAGGTTATGGAAGCATGGATTGTCTGAAATCATCTTTAAAGTTTAGGTGAAGGTCTCTTGGAGAGGTTGATAATCTAGTGTATCATTGTATTTACTCATGACTTCTCTTTGAGAAGCTAAGAAACATGCATTTTCATGAATTTAAAGTCACATCTTGTCTCATCATCCTCCTTACAAACTAGCAAAAAAAAATTATAAGTCCCTATCCTCATGTCTTCATAGACCTACAATCTCATTCAATGAAACTTTTCATGTTTCACGCAAAATATTGCTCTCAAGATCTCATAATGCTCTTGACCTATTTGAAACTTACTAACTCTACCCTGTAAAATAAGGTTGCAGACCTACAACCTCCTTGATAAAGCTTAAAATTTCATTTCTTAACTTTGGAATTTAACATTTAGACATTAAAAACCTATATATCAGTTTTATAACTCATTCTAATCCTGTAAGCTATTATTAAAACCCATTTAAACTCACATTTATTTATGGAGGAGATTTAAAACTTGATCCTTTGCTCGAAATATAAAATTTTATTATTCCTCTCATTTGCAAACCTTCAACTTTGAAACCGTAATTTTGGTAGCATCTGAAGATCACAAAATCTACCTTTTATCCCTTAGGAGACCTTCAAAACTCCTTATACCTTTATGGTAGTCTTGTATCCCATTAGAGGACTTTGCTCTTCTTTATTTAATCTTATATCTATCAAGAAGCTTAAGAAATCTCTTTACTATAGGTTAATTTTATCATTAAAACATTTTCTAACTATATAACTATATACTAGCTCAAATATTCTTGAGAAAACCTACAACCTAGTTACAAACCTCTTGAACATTCCCACAGGTTTGTAGGTAGGGTTGTGAACTTGAGAACTCACATCTTCTACCCTACAAAATTGAAACAAGTTTGTTAGTAGTCCTTTAGAGCTTGTGTTAGTTGGTTTGATCATGGAGGCCCTTAGAAAATATTTGAAACCTTCCCACTTGGTGTATATAGATCTTGAAACCCTATTCAAACTAGTAGATATGTAAGTTTGGTTTTAGAAGCTCTAGGGTCCCTATTATCACTACTTGTAGTTCATCTAATAATCTATAGACATACTTGCAACTTGTTCTCTCTCCTAGAAAGATCATAAAAACTTGACTTGTAGACACTCTAATTTTATCACCTCCATGTCAAATTATAAAATGAAATGACTTCCTATAATTTCACACATTCTTGTAAATTTCTTTGTTCAATTGTCATTTCTTGTTCAATTATCAACTTCTTTGTTTAATTATTATTTTCTCTATTCATTTCCCTCTTCTCTATTCAATTATAATTTAATCTGATCAATTATCATTCTTTGTTCAATCACTTTATCCATCTCAATTTCAGTCTATAATCATTTCTTCACATTGTATTAATTAAATGAGTCTTTTGAGATATTTAATTAATTAATCTTACAATTACTAATTTTCCTCTTGTTCCCCTCCAAAGGAAATATTCATGCAAAAAGGAATCTTGAAATCCTAAGAAAATCCCTGTAGACACCGAAATCGTGTCGACTCCCCTGGTCATTCCCCGTCTTATTCTTCTTCGCTTATTTAACCCTTGTTGATCACTTGTTCCACCAACCTTGACCCTAGCAGCATGTAACAATGAGCAGAGAACTAAAAGCTAGACTTTGTCCTCATTGTGCATCTGCTGACGACGGTCTTTACCCAGCCGATGTCGCCGACGTCGGTCACTTATTGGCCGACGTCGGCAATCTTGCCGACATCGGTCACCTTACCGTTATCCGTTATCAGTTATCATTCGGTTCCCGATCAGTTTCTCGAAACGGTTATCGAACCGTCTCTCGAACCGTCCCCCTGGCCTTCATCAGCGTCCGCTGATCAATCCCGCACACGAAGAACATAATCATTCAATCAATCTCCAAATTCTGACATCCACAGACTCTTGCAATCTCGCGATCAACTGACTCCAGCATCCATCAACTCCAGCATCCACCAACTCCAGCGTTCGTTTCAATCTGGCACTGCACAGACAACTTCAACTATGGCTTTCATCACGGCTTCTGACAGGTAAGTATTTTTCTTTGTTTATTTTTATTTCTTCTTGATTATTCTTCGTTCACTATTTCTGTCATCCCGAAGCTTCAAAACCACAGACCCAAGTTTTGAATCTCTCCTTTACATTCCTGCCCACTATCCGAATCCATAACTCAGTCCAGACTCGGCTAAAACCCCCAGACTCTGTCCAAAACCCGACCTTACTTTCCCCAGACCCTATCCTGACCTTATCTCGATTCCATCAGACCCTATCCCGACCCTGTCAAGACTCTGTCCCGACTCTCCCAGACTTTCTGCAACTCTGTCCAGAACCTGCCCCGACCGACGTCGGTCACTTCCCCGACCGACGACGGTATCTCAACCGACGTCGGCACCTTCCCTATCCGACGCCGGCACCACAGAGACCGACGCCGGCGACTGTGCAAAACAGTGCCGCTTATCAGGTACACATTTTATTTTCTGTCATTTATTTTTGTCATTTTCTCTTTCATTATCTATTTTCGTCAAATATTCCGCTTTTTATCAGTGGGTTGATATCCTTCTAGGGAGTCTTCATACTTCCGGGATTGGGCGTTCGCCTGACAACCCACCATATCTTTGACTAACGTTTTTCCGTGTTTTAGCCTTTTTCTTCGCAGGTGTCATTCCTCCACAGCCAAAGAGGAGAATCTTCCAACGTCTGATTTTGGTGCGCTCGACTTTATCAGGTACTTTTAGCCTTGACCATTTATTTTAGTTTCTTATTTCTTCTTTGAATGTAGAAAGCAATTTTGCATAGAAACATTTTGGCACGCCCGGTGGGACTCTAGGTCCTCCTTGGGTTCTTTCTCTCTTTCTTTCATTCATTTAGGCGCATTAGGTTCCTTTCTTTTCGCCTCTTCTCGTCTCTTCTTAAACGACATCATAAGCAGGACTAAAATGAACATTTCTTTCTTGCACTTTTAGACTAGCTAAAACTCATATTCTTCGACTCTTTCTCCATTCGTCTTCATACGAACAAACATTTCGACTTGGGCATTAAAACACTTTGCATTCATTTTTGTTTGTCTGCATCTCTTAGACCACACATAGTAATTAAACCGCATATTGAATTAATCTAGATCACTTGATGTTACACGACCAAACCACCTGCACAAAACAAACATTTTAACTTACCTGAGACAAGGCCCGACTGGGATTTCATCCCCCAGCGGATACCTTACCCGTCCCGGTGACCCTACTTGGATTTCATCACCAAGGGGGAAGCCCACTCCGTTCTCTGGCGGAGGATAAACTCTAGGCGAGGTATATCTTGGCTAAGCGAGACCAGCTAACCACTGGAATCGTGAAGTGAGGGGAGCTTGCTCCTTAGCACCAGGCCACGTACCAGACCCTAACATAGATTTCTTGAGCACCATAACAAAACCCGAAACCTTCCATAGACTGCTTCTTCTAGGACCCAACTCACAAAGCCAATCTTCCTCTACACACATTCTAAGGCATAAGCCACTATAATCCTAATAATTTACTTCTAGAGTTTTAGGATCTGTTTGTGTCTTCATCTTTTTTGTTCTTATCTGGTTGTTTGAGCTTGTGAGGACGTTCTTCCTTGCCTTGAATGGTTCTGACTTGTAGCCAAGCCAAGGCTCTAGTCGATCACGCGAGGCGTCATCCTCTTCCGTCTACCCCGCCTACAACCAGCCCTATAATGGAGTTCAACTCGGAAACTGAAAGAACTCCTACCAGACCATCTCCGACCCAAATGCCTATTATCCCAGAAGGGGACCAAGATTTCGCACGATTCTTGGACCTCAATACCGCAGCCTTGCAATACTATCTCGCGAATAGCCGAACGCGAGACTCCTCGGGCAATCCAATCTATGGAATGCCGACTTCTCTCCTCGAAACTGCGGCCGTATCAACAACGTCCGTAGTCCAACCCTTAGATACCCAGGCTGTTACCTCAACCAATGACCAACCTTTTACCAACCATCCAAGTGTGGCTTCTCCTTCCATCGTTGGGCCCACTTTCACCGGGGTTTCGGCCCCCAATCAATCTCAACCCACTCAACCACTTTCTACCCCCTTTCAAAACTTGGTCGTCTCCATTCCGCCTACCCTTACTCCTATCAACACTAGGGTGGCTACCTATCCATTGGCCCATGTTACCTCTAGCCAACCTCCCATGACAACATCAAACCTAGCCATGCCTTCTATCCAACCATCCTTAGTCACTTCTTCTATCCCTACGACTAGTCATCCGTCAACCACGACTAGCCCTTATTGGTACAACCGACTACGTCGTATACCTCTTCCAGCCTCTTTCAAGCGCCTTACAATCTAGGAGGTGCTCCACCCACCAATCCGTCAGTAGATATTATCAAGATGCTGATGGATAAAATGTCCAACCTAGAAACCTCCGTTACCGGCTCGCGCAACACTCTCTCATACGAACAAATCTGCAACGAGCCCATCCATCCTTCTGTCCCCATCAGACCATATCCCATCCAGTGGGAACTTCCTAAGTTTTCTCATTTCCAGAGCAAGGAAGACCCACAACAACATTTACGGGCATTCAGACACGCCTGTTACCTTATCGCCCACGACGATGCGTTACTCTTACGCATGTTTCCCATGTCTCTCTCGGGTGCTGCACTTGACTGGTACAGCTCTCTTCCCAGCCATTCCATCTTCACGTTCACTCAGCTGGCCCAGCTCTTCCTCGATCATTTCTCCATCAATATCACCAAGAAGGTCTCCATCACAGACCTCTATTCTATCCGCCAATTCGAGGATGAATCTATTGCTGATTTCGTCGCTCGGTGGAGGGGCCTTATCAATCAACTTTCATTTTCCTTACCTCAGCCTGAGCTTATTGAACTTTTCTCTCAAGCTTGCGCTAAACATATTTCTTCTACCTTGAGGGTTCAAACCTTCCGCACTTTTAATGAAGCCTTCACGATGGCTCGTAAACTCGAGTTACGCACCGTTGAGGAGAATAAAGTCAAGTTGCGGAGTAAGAATCCCAACTCCAAAACCAATGACCCCTCTTCTAAGCCTTCCTCATCCAATTCTAAATCTAAAGCTTCAACAAATGCTGTGGTTGTTAGATCTTCTTCCTCTTCACCTTCAACTAATCAACCTGAACCATCCACGTCTATGAGCGCCACTCGTCAATTTTAGCAGAGATACATACAGCGATAGTTTAATCCACTTGGAGAATCATACGCATCTGTGCTGGAAAAACTCGTCAAACAAGGGGCCATCAATCTCCCTCAGATCCGACCTCCACCACAATTTGATCCCTCACGCGCCATCCCTGCGTGGTATAGGGAAAATGACTTCTGCCACTACCACCGTGTTAAAGGTCATGACACGGGCAACTATAAAACCCTTAAAAACATAGTCCAAGACATGTTGGAAAAGGGTGACCTCATCCTTGACAATCCTAATGCCCCTCCTAATCAAGGTATCGATATCTTCAAACAATCATTTCCCAATCATCCACCAACCCAAAACAACATCCAGACCTTGACTGACAATACCCATGAACATAATATTCGAACAGTCAATACGGTCTCGCCCCTCATTTCTAACCAACCCCAAGAGGTGAGTTCATCCATCAGTCCATCACATGTGGACGAACCTCTTTCACTGGCTAGTTCTCCCTCAACTTCTCTCATTTTAGAGGACGCCTCGACCTTACCAGCACCGCCAGTTTCACCATCTTCCTTCTTGCTGCCCATGGAGGACCCAACCTTTCCTACTCCTCGACCACAAGTGGAGGGCACTATCATCCCTGCCCTTTACCCACTTGAGGAGCTTCATTCTCCAGTTTCTTCTCCACCCAGGGAAGAACCTATCTCTCCTTCGTCTCCAACCAAACATGAACCTGTCAAGACTTCACCATGCTTTGGGCCCGAGACTATTACACCCGTCTTACCTTCAGTCCCACAACCATCGACGTCTTCTCAAGAGCCCAAACTTCATCCCGCATCTTCTCAGCCATTTTCCCGACTAGTGGAGAGACTCGAACTTCTCCCTTCTAGGAAAGTGGAACATCAGGGATTGTGGGACCGTCTCACAGCTCTTCAACAAGCTCGGGCCCTCTCATCTCATGCTGCTAATCCTCCCATGGCAGAACCTCCTAAGACTATCAACAAAAATCAGATTTCTGCCTCTAGACCATCTACATCTCCATCAACCTCATCAAAACCAAAACCCTCATCTACTCCGCCTAAACCTATCAAACCGCTTGACGTTCGCCCCGTCTCCAACCTCACTCATCCACAAGTGAAGGTGGACTTAACCCAGACTTTAACTAATAGTATTCTTCAACCTAAATCACAAAAGACTGCCAAACCACAGAGGCGAACGCCTCCTCTTCCGTCACCATTGCCCTCCATTTTGGGCCCGCATCCCTCAACCCTAACCAGAGTCCTTCCCACTCCAATCTCTAACCAAAACCGGTTGCCTCCTTTGCTTCCTTTACCGACCACTAGCCTACCCTCTCCCAAAAGGGTGATACCTCTCATGAAGAGTGTACCGTCTCAGCCTGTCATCGCACCATCAACCCAGAAGGTGGTACGAAAACCCCCTCCAACTTCGCCCAAGCAAAAGTCACCAACATCGCATACATCAATGAGCACGGACCCTTTAGTGGGCTCATACTCTTTGATCTTGCAACGACTTTTGCAAACTTCTAGCATAACTCTTCCACCCATCAAGCCCTTTCAACCTCTCGGGTCTAAACCCTCTTGGTTCGATGACACGAAGATTTGTTTATATCATCGTACACTAGGACATGACACCGAGGCTTCCTGTGCCCTCAAGGCTGTCATTCGCCATTATCTGGAGAAAGACACTCTTCTCTTTGAGGACACTTTCGACCGCCCCCTGACTCCTTCTCATAACCCTTCAACCTCTTCAAACCCATCTACATCTCATCAACCAGTTACAACCCCTTCATCATCTTCACCTCCCATCTTTGAAATCAATGCCATTCACATCACCACTAGGTCACAGAAGGACAAGGCGAAAGAAAAAGCTGCCATTCCTTGGACCTACCCTTTTGTCAATCCACCTCAACCACCTAAGCCTAAGATTTCTATCCTTGGCGCGCCTCAACCCTCCTCTTCTTCTTCTTATTCTGGACCAATCCACGACTCCATGTTGAAACAGCTTCATCAGACGCCTGTGAAGATGTCCCTCTACGATCTCATCCAGACCTCACCCCAACATCGTCAGGCCCTCATCCAAGCCCTGCAAACATCGAAAGTCCAACCTGAGGATCCCCAGCCACTTGTTGCCCTTGTCCACTCCTTAGCCCCTATCGCCTCTATCACATTCAGCGATTCTGAGATTCCCACATCCAACACGGAAGATCAGGACGCCGCCCTCTTCATCACTGCCTAAATCGATCAGACACACATTAAACGCGTTATGATTGATGGAGGTGCTAGCATCAACATCATCTCCACCCATGCCTTTGATCAGTTGGCTCTTCCCAAGAATTGCATCTCCAAAACTGACGCGATCTTGCACTCTTTCAATGACACTACTGCCACGACCATTGGCACAGTCATCCTTCATATTTGCGTTGGTCCACGCACAGTCCCGAAGCTCTTCTACATCATCGAAGGAGAGTTCCAATACAACATCTTGCTGGGCCGACCCTGGATCCGCGCCATGTCCTGTGTCCCCTCCACCCTGCACCGTTGTGTGAAGTTTGAGCATGATGGACAAGTCCACACCATTCCTGCTGACCCTTCACCCTTCAAAACATGCAACACCACCTACCGTCCAAACGATGTCCTCATTCCTATCAAGCTGTTAACCCCGGCACTGCCTCCATCTGTGGAAGCTTCGACCAGTTCGCAACAGGCGGTCGCCCTTACACCTCCCCTTCAAGCGACAACCACAGACCCCATGGAAGACGTCTTCCAAAGACTTTCATTGGGAGAATATCACTTGCTGGATTTAGACATGTTCCAAACTCCACAAGAGTATGGACGCCTTCATCACAGCCCCAGCTACGACCATCGGATCGAGATGATCATACCTTATGGTCCCCCTCACCTCCGCACTAACCTCATCTATGGGGGGCTTAATCAAGCTCCTCTTGATGGTAATCCTCTTTCTTCACCTCAACTTTTCACATCAGATTTCTCGTTTCTTGGCAACCCCGCCTTTGCACACACTTACCTTTACAGGTGTGCATGGAAGGGTTTTGGTTTCGAACGCTATGAGCAGGGCTCCCATCAGCCTATCCAACCGCTCAATGATGACGACGCCAAGAAACGGTATGGTCTGGGATATCACGACCCCACTCAAGACCCTTTAGACCTTTGTCCTGAACCAATCCTTGACCAATCTCCTCCACACTCGCCTGTTTTGCCACCTTCACCTATGGAGTCAGTGGTTTCCATTCCTCCTAGTTTTTTTTTCTATAAACACCATCCACCTGGACCCCTTGATTTATCAGCTCAATGGGGTATCCAAATCTCTCCCTCTCATTCTTCCTAGCATGATCGAAGATGAGTCGGCAACCATTCACACTGTTCATTGCGTTGACGATGACGCCATTCTTTCTTACATGGGCGCTGACGATTCTTTCATCCAGCGCTCCCTCCCTTCTGAGACCCAGGTTATGTTAAATGAATCAACCATTGACATCAACCTTCCTTCTTCTGATGTTCCTCATGTCTTAAAGATTGGCCAATCTTTAGACGCTCAGGAGCAGCTTGACTATACCCATTTCCTCTCCGACCATAGCAAGGCCTTTGCCTGGACTTACAGTGATATGCCTGGCATCGACCCCACCATCGTTACCCATAACATTGTCACCAAACCAGAGGCTAAGCCTGTTAGGCAAAAGCTTCAAAAGATGCATCCTCGCGTTGCCCTCCTTGTTAAAGAGGAGCTTCAGCACCTCCTTTCTGTCTCCTTCATCCAGCCCATCGATTATCCACAGTGGGTCTCTAACATCGTCCCAGTCACCAAGGCAATTGGGGGGATTCAGATCTGCACAGACTATCGTGACCTCAACCTAGCCTGTCCCAAAGACGACTTTCCTCTTCCTAACATCGACCAGCTTGTTGATCTCGCGGCCGGCCATGAGATGTTATCTCTTATGGATGGGTTTTCAGGATACAATCAAATCTTGATTGCTCTGGAAGATCAGCACAAGACCACCTTCATCACCCCATGGGGGACTTTCTGCTATCGAGTCATGCCTTTCAGCTTGAAGAACGCAGGCGCCACTTATCAGCGTGCCATGATCTACATTTTCCATGATCTCCTCCACAAAATCATGGACGACTATGTGGATGACCTGCTCGGCAAATCCAAGCTTCGCCGTGACCATCTAACCATTCTCAAAATCATCTTTTCTCGTCTTCTTCAGTACAATGTTCGTCTTAACCCCAAGAAATGTGTTTTTGGGGTCCTCTCTGGCAAGCTTCTCGGCTTCATTATTTCTTTCCGTGGCATCGAGATAGATCCTGCCAAGATTCGCGCTATCCTCGAAATGCCTCCCCCGACCAATCTCAAGCAGCTTCGCAGTTTGCAAGGCAAGCTCCAGTCCATTCATCGCTTCATCTCGCAGCTTTCTGACCGCTGTCAACCTTTTCATCATCTCCTTAAAAAGGATGTCATTTTTACATGGGATAAGAACTGTCAAGAGGCTTTTGAAGCCTTAAAACGCTATCTGGTCTCTCCACCAGTCCTCATTCCACCTAAAGATGACCAACCCTTCTACCTTTATATCTCAGCCACTCACCATTCGTTAGGTGCCATGATCACGCACCGAGACGAGCATCACCGTGAGCAAGCCGTCTATTACATTAGCCGAACACTGGTTGACTATGAAACTCGGTACCCATATCGAAAAACTCTGTTTGGCGTTAGTCTTTGCTGCTACTAAGCTTCGCCACTATCTTCTCAGTCACAAAACCTTTGTCATCACTCACACCGACCCTCTCAAGTATATGCACTCCAAGCCATATCAGAATCAACGTATGGCTCGGTGGCTCATGCTGCTTGCTGAGTTCAATCTCGAATTCATCCAGCAAAAATCTATCAAGGGGCAAACCATCGCTGATCAACTAGCAGATGCCCCTCTTCCCGACAATCAACCTTCGCAGTGTGAATTCCCTGACGAGTCTATCACTGTGCTTTCCTCCGACGACACCACCTATCAGATGACTATGTTCTTTGACGGATCCAAATGTCAACTAGGTGGAGGTGCTGGGGTTATTCTCATCCCACTCGAAGGGGAGCCCATGCCTCTGTCTTTTAAACTCGACTTTGATTGTACCAATAATATGGCCGAATACGAGGCCTTAATTTTGGGACTCCAGACCACCCTCTCTCTCAGCATCAAGTCCATCAACATCTTCGGTGACTTGCAGCTCGTCGTCAATCAGGTTAACGGTTCATACCTCTGTAAAAATGAAATTTTGCAAAGGTACAAAAACCGTGCTGACTTTCTCCTTGCATCTTTCGACCATTTCCTCCTGCAGACTGTTCCTCGATCCATGAATAAGTTTGCTGACACCATGGCTTCTCTTGCTTCACATATCCCATCTTCCTCATCTGCATCCAGACTTTTTGTCACGGTGCATCGTGTGTCGTTGCCTTCATATATCTCTCCTCACATTCATCATGTCAACAATATAGACCCTAGTCCACAAGATGCTTGGTATAAGCAACTTGTGGACTTCTTATCTCTCTCTGTCATTCCTCCCAACCTCTCTAGTAATGCACGATGAGCTTTTATCAAACGTACTGCTCGCTATACCATGCTAGGGGGTCTTCTCTATAAGCGAGGCTTCGACGGCCTCCTTCTTTGCTGTCTCACCTCCACTGAAGCATCTCAAGCCATTCAACAAGTCCACGATGGGATTTGTGGCAGACATTTCAGTGGAAATTCGGTTGCCAAGCGCATCCTTCGTCTGGGCTATTATTGGCCTACCCTTCATCAAGACTGTAGCGATTATGTTCGGTGTTGCATCAAGTGTCAGCAGCACTCTAACTTGCTTCATCTCCCCAGTCACGCTTTACAAATTGCTCAAGATTTCTGGCCTTTTTCTCAATGGGGTTTAGATCTCATCGGTGAGATTAACCCTCATTCGTCTCTTCGTCATCAATCCATCATCACAGCCACTGAATATTTCACCAAGTGGGTGGAAGCCATTCCTCTCGTCTCCACAAAAGCCGACAAGATCATCGACTTCATCAACACCCACATCATCTGTCGTTTCAGTGTCCCTCATAAAATCATCACTGATAACGGCAAGTCCTTCAAAAACAAAACTGTCCAAAAGCTATGCGACTCTTTCGGCATCAAACTCAGTTTCTCTTCGCCTTACTACCCACAAGCAAATGGGCAGGCCGAGGCTTCCAACAAAATTCTCACCAAAATTCTCATGAAAGTGGTCAGTGACACAGGCAGGGATTGGCACATTCACATTCCCTTCGCTTTGTGGGCCTACCGCACTAGCATCCGAACCTCTACGGGTGCTACCCCTTTTTCTCTCGTGTACAGAACAGAGGCTGTCTTACCTCTCAAAGTACAGATCCCGTTTCTCTGCATTTCTCTACATGATATTCTTTCCAACGATGACTTTCGTCAAGATCGCTTAGCTCAACTTGAGTTACTTGACGAACGCCGTCTTGCTGCCCTTAATCATCTCCATGTCTATCAGCGTCGCATCAAACGCACCTATGACAAAAATCTGCGAGAACGAGATTTCAACATCGGAGACCTCGTCCTCAAAGAGAATCAACACGTGACCAATATGGAGTGAAGTAAACGAGGCAAGTTTGCTCCTAATTGGCTCGGACCTTTTATTATCACGCACAAGTATGGATTAGGGACTTACCGTCTGTCTTCTCTTGATGGACGACCAGAACCTGAGCCTCTTAATGCGTTGCATCTGCGACCGTTCTACTGTTAGTCGAGTACTCATCCACTTGACACTTAACTTGAGCTCGTCCCTTGAGCAATCCCCATCCTCTTAGTCCTCCTTCCTTTCAACCCTATTCCTCTTAACAATTCCTATAACCCTTTTATGCTGTATGGATGCTTTGTCCTCATAAAAGGGAGCCCTTAACCTTCTATAATCTTGTCCATGACTCACATTTCTGTCAAAACAAATCAAGATGTCACAATATCCATGGTCACTATATCAATATCAAAATCAAAAAAAAACAGACTGCTCCCTCGAAGGACAGTTGTACTATCATTGCTGTAATTAATAGACTGCTCCCTCGAAGGACAGCTATTCAAAAGCCCTTATATTAAACAAAAATCTAGACCACTCCCTTGAAGGATGGCTATGACTCAATCTGGCAATAAACAGCATTATTTTAGAAGCTTCCCGCATCGATCAACTTCACAACCTGACCACCAAGCAAACGACATCTCTCTGCAGGCTTCCCACATTGATCAGTCTGCGCCAAAAAAAATAAAAAAATAAAAATAAATAAATAAAATAAAATTGAATGAGTCATGGACTTGACTTATGGTTGTCTCAGGGTCTCCTATAAAAAGGGGCATCGTTATCTTTGCTCTTAAAACGGGTTACCCTCTTTCCTCCTCCTATCACATACTCAAGGGACTTCGAGCTCACTTTAATGTCTAAGTGATTCGATTACCGCTCTAACATCACTACGGTCAACGATGTCACGCATGAATGGGGCTCTTGGTTCTCATAACCCCTATCTATGCTATCTTTTTGGTCCTTGTCAATGAAAGAGCAATATGCTTTTCACTTCTTCTACACTTTGGTCACATTCACCTTCATCACTTGTCAATCGACTCAACCCAACTCTCTTTTTAGACCACTCCTATAGCCTATTCATCCTAGTTTCTATGGACACCAATACACATGGAAACTATCGACCCGCCACAATTTATGTTCAGCATAAACCAATACTTGTTGAAGCATAAATAAACCTCAATTCATTTTTAGCATACATCCATCACGAATATGGAATATTGCTAGGGATGAAAAACCCCTCAACCAATGTTGCAGAATACACCATTTGGAAAAGGCTGCAACATCTTTTTTTCTCATCATTTCATCATAACCACGACCAATCTATCAACCATTTTAACCACCTGAATCTCTCTGATGGACAAACCTTCTTTCCTTCTTTTAACCATAACCTTGTCCTTGACCATGACCCATTTTATCCCTTTGACCCTCCCTCCCTTCTAGGGAGAACTACATTGGCCTGAGGCCCTATCACCAGGGCTATGTAGGCAGCACTCAGTTGACATGGGGTCTTCTGGGGTTAGCTCGGCCACATCCTTTCGTCCATTCCTCCCCTCGACCACCAACCATTGGAGATCATGCCTATCTCCTCTGACCTCGACTACTGCCAAGACACTGTTGCCTTGGTTGTTTTTGCATGTATGCTACCTCATGACTGGTTAGCAGAATTGTGCGCAGACCTTTTTGGACCCTCACAAGTATAGGATCGCAAACCGGTTGATCCACCCTACTTGTGACTTTTTCGTGTTTTTGGGAGCACTTCCTGAGCCCGGGATACCTGGAACACGATGACCATTTGGAGCTTTAGCTTAGATTGAGTGACCCGATCAGCAGACGACTAAATGCTGGGGCCCGGTTATTTCAATTTTGGCACTCCTCGACCCTTGACCTGTGACACTTTTGACCTGACCATCTCGTGCAGTGGTATGCGCGCAATCACGACTTCTGCAGCGCTCACCCTCACCCCTTTTTCATCCACTCTTTGTCAAATCAGCACCCGATTCCCGGTTTCCTTCCCTCGACTCCTACTTTGAGGGGGAATACCTCATCCATAATCGGGGCAACCTATCTTTTTCCTATTTTGTCTTGCAGTTCATTCGAACAACCAACAAGACGAAATCAACCTTATCCCTCACCTGGGGCAATCACTCCTATTTTTGTCTTGCAGTTCGTCTAGAACAACCAACAAGACAAAAAGGGGCAAATGTAGACACCAAAATCGTGTTGACTCCCCTGGTCATTCCCCGTCTTATTCTTCTTCGCTTATTTAACCCTTGTCGATCACTTGTTCCACCAACCTTGACCCTGGCAGCATGTAACAATGAGCAGAGAACTAAAAGCTAGACTTTGTCCTCATTGTGCATCTGCTGACGACGGTCTTTACCCAGCCGATGTCGTCGATGTCGGTCACTTATCGGCCGACATCGGCAATCTTGCCGACGTCGATCACCTTACCGTTATCCATTATCAGTTATCATTCGGTTCCCGATCGGTTTCTCGAAACGGTTATCGAACCGTCCCCCTGGCCTTCATCAGTGTCTGCTGATCAATCCCACACACGAAGAACATAATCATTCAATCGATCTCTGAATTCCGACATCCACAGACTCTTGCAATCTCGCGATCAACTGACTCCAGCATCCATCAACTCCAGCATCCACCAACTCCAGCGTTCGTTTCAATCCGGCACTGCACAGACAACTTCAACTATGGCTTTCATCACGACTTCTGACAGGTAAGTATTTTTCTTTGTTTATTTTTATTTCTTCTTGATTATTCTTCGTTCACTATTTCTGTCATCCCGAAGCTTCAAAACCACAAACCCAAGTTTTGAATCTCTCCTTTACATTCCTGCCCACTATCCGAATCCATAACTCAGTCCAAACTCGGCTAAAACCCCCAGACTCTGTCCAAAACCCGACCTTACTTTCCCCAGACCCTATCCTGACCTTATCCCGATTCCATCAGACCCTATCCCGACCCTGTCAAGACTCTGTCCTGACTCTCCCAGACTTTTTGCAACTCTGTCCAGAACCTGCCCCGACCGACGCCGGTCACTGCCCCGACTGACGACGGTATCTCAACCGACGTCGGCACCTTCCCTAACCGACGCCGGCACCACAGAGACCGACGCCGGCGACTGTGCAGAACAATGCCGCTTATCAGGTATGCATTTTATTTTTTGTCATTTATTTTTGTCATTTTCTCTTTCATTATCTATTTTCGTCAAATATTTCGCTTTTTATCAGTGGGTTGATATCCTTCTAGGGAGTCTTCATACTTCCAGGATCGGGCGTTCGCCTGACAACCCACCATATCTTTGACTAACGTTTTTCCGTGTTTTAGCCTTTTTCTTCGCAGGTGTCATTCCTCCACAGCCAAAGAGGAGAATCTTCCAACGTCTGATTTCGGTGCGCTCGACTTTATCAGGTACTTCTAGCCTTGACCATTTATTTTAGTTTCTTATTTCTTCTTTGAATGTAGAAAACAATTTTGCATAGAAACAATACCCTTGAGATCACACCAATTATGCAAGTAATTAGCAATAAAGTGGGATTATTCTCCACCCTTAATCTTGGAAAAAGTATGAAAGGCCCACATTAATTCATCTTTGATATTTACAAAGAGGTATGCTCCACCCTTCATCTTGGCAAGATGAAGGGATTATATTCATTCATATTAGATATTTGCAAAGGTCATCCTCCACCCTTCATCTTGATTGAGATGAATGGTTCCCATCATGGATCCATGTGCACCCTTGATGACCCTTTGGTAACCATTCATCTTGAATTCAAGATGAAGGGTCCTCTTTGATCCTGATTTATTTTAAATAGACTTCTTTGCATCACTATTTTCATGTTCAAGTCATATAGTGAAGCCCTAACATTTTATCAAGCTAACTTGTTCATCAACCTTATTATTGTGATCAAATTAACAAAGGTACATACCTTTAATGGAGGTGTTTAACTATAAATTTGTCATTGATAAAGACCTTCTAAATCTACATCTAATACACATTTCAACAAAGACAAGCTATAATGAGATTTGCATTATGTTTGTTTGAATCTTTAAGAATTTTAGTCTTTTATATTTGTTAAGCTCATGATGTCTTAGGTGTGTGTTTTTGTATTTGTTATCACTTTATTTTGTGTTATTAGAAACTTTGTGAAAATATAGAGGATCCACATTCTAATGACACATGACCAAGCTATCTAAAATCTTGTGTGGTCATGAGCTCTTGAGAAAGCCCTGAGAAAGTTGATGGTAGATGTGTAGATGCTTTATCATACTTTTGAACTTCTCTAGGAAATGTGTCTATAACTTAAACCCTACTAAAACCTATCTATAGGATTGTATATGAGACTTTATAAGGTATTTGGGTAAGTGTTTGGCATCTATGACCATGTTTCTCACTTGTCAACCCTACAACTCATTTCTTACTCTGTAATCTAACATAGAGACATTTTTGAAGGTCTTGATGATTTGCAAAAATCTTATAGGATGGGTGCAGGTCCGTAATAATCTTTTAGGAGCTTGAAATTCATCTTCAATAGGTCATAAGGTAGTTTCAAACCATATTTTTAATTTAAACCTACAACATTAACTTGAAATCAATCACCTAAGATTTCTAAAAGTTTACATGCTTGTAGGAGGATTTTTGAGGACTTGGAAAGCTATTTCTAGGTCTAAAAACTTCTTGTACATTATTTAAAGCCTCCAAAAATCTACTTTAAAATTTACACCATTAAACCTTGCATTCACTCTTTATCAATCATGAAACTTATTAGACAGACTTGCAGGCTTGATTTAGCTCAATAGGGATTTGATTTGAGGTTTCAAACCTGAAATAATATCTTGGAAACATGGTGAGAACCACATGATAACATGAGATAAACTTGGAGATGTGAAAATAAGACCTATAAACATTCTTGGATATTTGGAAACCCTAAATCTCACTTGCAATAGTCTTGATTCTAATTGAAAAAACATCTTAGGACCATGTAAGAGGTTTTATAGGCTATGAAAACATGTTTTTAGATGCTTAATACTTGTAAGTAACTCCTTCAAAACATTTTGAACAACCTTATAAACTTTTTTCATTTCCATTAAAGGCCTAAGACCTCATGAAACTTTATCTTGTAACCTTCAAAGAGAGTCTTCAGACCATAAAACATGTTGTAGTCATGTGGACAAGTGTTTGACATGCCTTGTATTCTTAAATTTCTTCATGAAAAGCCATAGGAGGATTTTATACACATAATATTTTCAAACTTTTATCACTTATTGATGTTCTTTATCTTGCAGGAACCCATCAAGTCTCAATCTCTTTGAGTGCACACCTTAAGGGGTACATCGGGAAAGGGGTGGGTAGACCATTAGTGCTTCACAAGATTGTTTTCCCTTTTACCACTTGTTATCTACACATTTATCTCCTAAAAAACTTATACCTGAGCTTGTTTTTCTCTATTTCACACTCCTTAGTCATTTTCTACCTTTTGTCCTCCTTTTACTAACCTTAGCCCCTTTTTGACTATTTATTGTACTAGGTTAACTTTGTACAATTTTGGGTGAAATTCATTTAGGGTCTAGGTTTGCTCTTGGCCGACCTAGCCCATGACCTAATGAATTATTGTCCATAACTATGCTAGGCCAACTAGGTTGACCTTGTTAGCTAAAACTTTCAGAAAGGATTAGGGTTAAATTCACCTATATATACAAGTTCATTTCTCCATTATTTAGAGAAGAGAAGAAGTAAGAGTCATTACACATCCGCTTATCCACCATTCTACTTGAGGAGAAAGCTTAGGGTTTCATACTTTCTTTAGAGATACATATCTTGTCTTGTGGAGAAGTCTTTTGGATGCATTGATAGGTTATGTATCCTAGAGATGATTTATCCTTGATATCCTTACATACCATAATAACCTCTTACGAAGCATCTTGGCCAAGGGAGAGATTGAGGTTTGGTGATTTTGTCTTCATTCCTAACTTTGTTCTTAATTTATAAGAGTAGATAGATATACATTTGTACTTCTCTTCCATGCATTAAGATTTTGTATACATTTATGTGAGTATATGTATTCTATGCATGTCTATTTTTATTGTTTATTACGCCCACTTTATGCCACAAGCTTTGGTGAGCACTAGATTAAACTTTGCTTTACTTGCTATTAGTTTAGTGAATATAAAACATAGGACCTAGCTAGGTTTATTGCATGATTGTACTTGACTAGAGGATTTAGAATGCTCCCTAGTATTGTGTATTGTGATAAGATGTCCCCTAATTGGGTCTAGTGGATCCCCATATTGGTCATGTTCTTGATTATCTAATGTACCCCCAATTGGAAGTGTATGGTATGATCTATCTTCTTCGAGTTATGATTTATTTATAGACATGATGTATTTTTTATTGTATACATTCTGGTGAACTCAATGTGAATCTAACCCTTGTAAGTTTTATTTCATGTTTTTCATTATTTTATGATTTTATTTCTTTATATTTGTGATACTAGGTTGATAGTGTCGATATAGCTCTAACTTTTGTGCATAGGTTTAACACATAGTTGCATCAATATGACTATGTTATGTTTGTGTAGGTTTTTCATTAGGGACAGGCTACTAGGTTGACTCTATCGACACAATACACTTTTAGACTTTCATATCAAGCTACTAGGTCGACCTAGTCAACTCTGTACATTTCTAAACTTCTAAAAAACATACTAGGTCAACCCTATCAACACAGTACATTTTATAGGTTTTCAACAAAGAGGAAACTATAAAGCTAGGTTGACCCAATCAACATAGTTGATAGAATTTGCAAGTATAAATTAAGATACTACAATAGCAATCTAATTTTTCTCTACATCCTCCAACCTATCAAGGTTCCTTTCTATCTTTCTCTACCATTTATGTATTCTTTATAGTTCTATTTTTCATAGTTTGTAGTCTTTAAAACTACCCATGTATAGTCAACTAGGTTGATCTTATCGACATAATTCTATAATCTATATTCTATCTAGAAAACTAGGTTGAAACTGTCGATGTAGTTCTTTTTCAAACCCATACTTCTACAGTACATAAGTGACATTGTTGACTCTATTTTATAATCTTTGCATACACTGTCATCTAAAATGACACTATATTGTGTTTCAAAGTTAGAATTAACACTTGTATGCTAGTAATTGTCCCACATTTTCATTTTTTATTGCTTGCATGTTTAGAATAGATCACATAGTCTAATTAGGTGGTTTTTAATATACCATTTAGTTTCACTATTTTATCTTTTATGCACACACTACCAAATCATATAATTTTAAAAAGTATTTTAATAATTGTCTATCCAAGGCCTACCTACTTGGATTTCATCAACAAGGGGGAAGCCAACTTGGTTTTCTAGCCAAGGATAAACATGTGGTTAATGGTATATATTGGCTAAAAACCCAACACCCTTATCATTGTGGTGTGTCAAGTGATGGGGTAGTCCCCAATACCAAGCCTATACTATTACTAATACAAATCCCTTTTAGCCTAAAATCTTGAAACCATCCTTAGATTACTTTCTAGTTCTTTGCTTATAGCTAACTCCTTATTACATCTAAAATCATATTCTAATAATCTAACAACATTCAAGATGACCACTTAGTTAGATTTTACTTTCCAAGTTGATTTATTGCTCTTTACTCAATTGTATTGAAAAAACTTGCATTAACCAGTGTTGGTTCAAGGTTTTATGTTGTGTTCCTCAATTGGATCAACCTCATTGACCCAATGAATTATGTGTTTGCTTTTATTTATTTCTTTCAAAAAAATTTGAAAAAAAATCATATTTCAGTACACAGTTGTTTTAATTGACATAATCTTTTACATACTATCTATTTTCCATGCCTGTAATACTAAGTCAATAATGTTGACACAATATTATTGTTTGCATCCTAAGATACATAACTAGGTCGATCTTATCGAACCTATATCATTTTCTTGCCTTTTTGATCTCTTATTTATAGTATTAAGTTGACCCTATCGACTCTATACAATTTTTTAGCCTTTGTTTCTAGTACTAGGTTGACCCTGTTGACTCTATATAATTTTTAGACCCTATTTTATATACTAAGTTGACCCAGTCAACTTTGTACATTTTTTTGTCATTCCCTATTTCCTTTTATTAAATCTCTCTTGCCTTATTCAGTCCTTCTCCTTCATCATGAACTTCCTATTTGAAGACAACACTGAGTTGAATTCACCAAATATGATGAGTTTTACAAACCTTCATAGGGTCTCCCATAAGCAAAGTAGGTATCCTATCTTGTATGAGAGTAATGTTCATATAGCCACTCACACAACACACTATTAGACCCCTCCTCATCATATTCACTATGTAATCCTCTCTTCTCACTTAAAGATCAATATGAATTAAAGAATACCCCTGAAATGCTCTTCTTTATCTTTGAATTTTCTCAACATCGAGGAAAGGATCCTTCTACCATTTACCATCTCATTATTAGTGGTCAAGTTGAAGAGCCTCATTCACCTTCTCCCACATTCTCACATGGATTTGGGGATACTAGTTTCTTTTATTTTCAAACTCTTCTATTTATTTTAACCCCTTCTCATACCATGACCTCTTCTTCTACCTCCATGCCTAGTATCTCCACTACCATGGTAGGTTATATATCTAGTGGGCCTCTTCCAAGATCCACTCTCTTTAACTATTCAACTAGTGCATCATTTGATACTCAAGATAATCATGCTTACAGTGCTTCTTCTTCTCATTCTTTCACTAGTCCATATTTTGAAACACAAGCAAATTTTGCCACTAGTGCCTCACATTCTAACAGTTCCTCTCAAGATCCTATTAACACGAATAGTGGTACCCAAGCCACTAATACTAAATCTAATACTTCAAATAATGTTAACAATGCCAATCAAACCCACTAAATTTTAGTGCAAACACTTAATCAAATGAATACTTTTTAAGCTCATAATACAAATCAAATGATGAGAATGAAAAAATTACCTTCTTCATCTTCAAAACCACCCTCAACCAATGCCTTGGGGCATGCATAATCAAAATGTTTCCCCACATCCTCTTTGGGATACCCATGGTAATTTCATCCCTCAACCTACTTTTGTCAATAAGACAATTAAACTTATTCTAAATGAGCCTCTTACAACTCAAATTGCTAATATTGATATAGGAGGTATCACCCCTACCAATTCTTATAATGGATCAACTGATCCTACTCTTCATCTATTTTCTTATAAATCTCTATAAAGATTGGATACAAATTGAATACCTTTTCCACTACCAATATTTTAGCTAAAAACCACATAGGTGATGATTTAAATTGGTACAACCAACTTAAAACTCATTTTATTACTATTTTTAAATATTTAGTAAATGCTCTACTCTAAGAGTTCCAAACTGATGACCTTCATAAAAATTACCTTAGCCATTTCATTAATGCCAAGCAACTTCTTAATGAATCTACTCACACTTTCATCAAATGATGGAAGTATCTATCTCACAAAGTGGACCATAACATAAATGATGACACACTTTTAAAACTATTTGTTACTGCTCTTAAAGCTCCCCTTCAATACAAAGTTTGAATCCTTTCACCTAAAACTTTAGAAGAAGCCTTAGACCAAGCCAAAAGGCAAAACTTTCTTATGACTCGATTTGGACCACCTCAAACAACTATTAAAGAACCTTTCCAATAATTTTCTCATAACATTGATTCATCCAAACCTCCCGAAATTTAAAATAGAGAATCCAATTCAACCAACTTTAACCCAACCCACCCTTCCTTGAGTCTAGAACAACTTAAGAAGAAATTTCCACCCTCTAAATCCATGATATTTGATCCTTATAAACCTCCTCCAAAATGTTACAATCTTGATAAATTTTGTTAGTGTCATGCTACTATAGGTCATTCTCATGAGTCTTGTTGTGATCTTCATCGATTTCTTATTTCCTCATTTCTTGGTCCACATTTCAATCTTGACACTCTCACAAAACAATGTTATCAAGATTATCTTCAAGCTTCTCAATTTCAATCTTAAGAACCACAATCACATCAATATCAAATACCTAATGAAAAACAACAATTATCCCATACCTACACCTCATCCACTAATTTTATTCAAATCATAGTTGATCCTTCTTCCTACACCAATAAGGAAAGGATAGCTAACATGAACAACTTTAAATATATTGTTGTATCCATTGGACTTCAACCTCTTAAGTCACATGAACCAAAGGAGTACCTAGTTCAAATACCTACTCCAAAACATATCATACATGGTCCTCCTTTACCTCTTTTTATTGGTCATACCTCTCTTACACATCATATGTGAAATTCAACCTCCCTAAAATCTAAAAAACCAACTCATTTACATATCTCTAAATGCACCTACCAACCCAATGTAAATCATTTTAATGATTCAATGTTACCTCACTCCACCTCACATGTTTGGGAAATTGTGATGCCAATCCACATGTCCCTTCAAAATTTGGGGCATCTTGCGATTCCCATCCCCATATACAATTATCCATTGGGGCATCTTATGATGCCCAATCTTATTCTATAATGCATAATAACAAACACATTCAGCTTCAAAAAACCTTGTGAGATTTATAAACTTGTATTTCACATGCTCATATTTGATATAGATGTTTGCATAGTTCTTCATTTTTATTTTTCATATCATGTTTATTTGTTTCTGTGCACTTTACTTCTTTTAATTTCATTTTACTAGCATCATCATTATTTTCCTTTATGATCTTTGGATTTCTTACACATTACATTTGGCAATTGTTTTTATTTTTGTCCTTATATATCTCTTTAATTTTTGTCTTTTTATATCATTTTCTGACTTAGTAACTTTATGATCATTTTCCCCCTTATTTAACATTCACCTCATTGGTATTCACCTTGTGAGTTGCAGTGTAAGACCATGGATAGGACCTAGCCTTCCTCACAAATCACCACATTAAAACATATTTAAACCAATTTTTTGGATGACTAATACTTTCATTAGTGTTTATACTAGATCCATCGTAGGTTATTATGGCTTCTCTAGTGACATGACTATCATAAACATAGCCTTGTCTCTTTCATAGCACTATTTTACTTCTTTATGATTATCTACGAGCATATTCATCATTGTAACATTTATTTCATAGATAGATCTTTCATGATCTTCATATTTCCCTTATTTCCTTTCATTTGAGGCTCACATTGGTCAATTTTGAGATTACACACTTACTTGTGGGCAAGTCTAGGAATATTTATACACCTTGGTCTTTATGTCCTTTTATCTAGTGACCAAGTGTAAGATCTCTTATTTTTATCATTTTTAACACCCATGTTTGGTCTTTCAAATATATATGGAGGAGGAATAGACAATAATCCATCAGGAAAGTTAAAATACAAATAAAAGGTAATGATCCAAAAGGCAACATTCAAAATTCTCAAAAGTCAAATAATACTAAAATATGTGATTCTAAGCACATCTTCTTCTAGTCAAAGATAAAAATCCAAACCTGGCCTCACAATATATCTGAGGTCCATTAGGGTATGGTAGGATAGTAGATTAGAAAAGGATAATAAAAACATCTTTTAGTGTTACCTACTTTGTCACGTAAGCACCCAATCTTCACAGTAGATCAATGGCTCTATAAGGGGTCCTAAAGAATAGGGAACACATTGTGGGAAGGTAGATCCATTTTAATTTTCATGTATATAGCCTTCATGGGATGATCTATATAATTCACTTTTTAGCCCAAGCTTTATGTTCATTATTCAAAATGTCCTAAGTCCTTACTGCTGATAGTTCTCAGTGTTTCTCATTTGCCTAGTGTGTCTCATTCTTGCTAAGGATGTTCACATCACCCATGTGACCCCTCACATTCCTTATTCACGTCATATTTTCCTTACATTTAGAGGTACAAAAACTTAGAGGGGGTGAATCAATGAGCTTAGATATTTCAATTTCAATTTCAATCCTTTCAAACACTCAGCACATATCAACTTGATCAAGAAACATTAATAGAGAGTTCATTCATTCCATGCATACATAAGATCAAAAACATAACACATAGATCTTATGGGAAACCCTCATTGGGAATAAAATCCACTCTCAAGCCTATAACACATGGACTACTTGTCTTATAATAAATTAAAAACAAGAGACTGGTCAATTCCTATAGACCAAAAAACCTTGATCATATCCTCTTGACCAAAGGTCTTTAGTGAAACCCCTATTTCACAGTACCCCGAGCGAAGATCCAATTTTGTGAAATAATTAGCACCATGCAACTCATCAAGTAAATCATCAATTACTGGAATAGGAAACTTATATTTGATGTTGTACTTGTTGAGTTCCCTATAATCTGGGCATATTCCCATGTGTCATCCTTCTTCCACATAATGACCACTAGTGATGAATATGCACTTTGGTTGTGCTAGATGATCCCTACCTCTAGCATCTCATGGACCATCTTTTTGATTTCACTCTTTTGTGCATATAGATATCTATATGGTTTGATATTTGGTGGTTGACTCCTTGGAATTAGTTGAATGGCATGATCATGTTCTCTTTTTGGTGGTAGTCCTTTTGGCATGGCCCCAAAAATAGATGGGTGGTCATCAAGAATCATCTATAGATTAGGATGTGTAGATGCTTGTGTGGGTTGAACTTCTATGGAACATAATCGTGCAATAATTCCCTCTACCCCCTTTTTTATCATCTTGGTCATATGATTTAAACTAATCAATTGTGGACATTTTGCCTATAATCCACGTAGTTCAATTTTCCTACCTTCAGAATGAAAGTGCATGAATAGTTCTTGGAAGTTGATCTCAATGGTACCCAAGGTTGTGAGCCATTAGACTCCCAAAACTATGTCTATGCTACCCATGGGAATAGCAAACATAGGACAATCAAGATTTTACTCACCCATAACAAGCTTAATACTATGGCATTTACTTGAACAATTAATTATGCCACCATCTGCAATCATGACCTAAAATTTTGGTGCTGGGTAGATGAAATAGTTCAATCGAGTGGCCAACTTATGGTTGATGAAGTTATGTGTGCTCCTCAAATCAATCAATACTGTCACCTTCTATTTCTTGAGGAAACCCACCACCTTAAGAGTTTGTGGAGTGCTAATGCCTGCAAGTGCATGACAAGAGATTGTAGGTTGGGAATCTTCAGGCACTTCCTCTATCTCTTCCTCATCATCATTGGAGTCATCATCTTCTTCTTCATCTTCATTGGATCCCTCAATGTAGAATAACTTCTTCTCAGCACATCTATGTCCTTTGCTCTACTTGCTGTCACAAGTAAAACATAATCCTTTTGCATGCTTCTCTTCAATTTGCTAAGGGGTCAATCTGGTAGGTGGAAGAAATGTTGGTGTTGATATGTTACGATCTTTGAATTGAGTGAATGCCTGCTTCTTGTTGGCTATGAATTTTTCCTCAGCTCTACGTGCCATGATAATAGAATCAAAATCTTAAGTGGATTAAACATGCGTACCTCATGTTGAAGGTGGTCTTTGAGTCCACCCAAAAATAGGTCATTCAAGTTCTCAAAAATTGTCTCCACACGTAAGGATAGGTTCTGAAAATGATGAATATAATTCTTGACAGAGCCAGTCTGTCACAATTTTGCCAGTTGGCTGAAGTAATTCTCTGTCACACTATTGCCATAGTGTAATTGTAGCTCCTCTGTAAAAACTGACTAGGTGACATTGAGAGTCATCTTTTTCTTTTGAGCACACAACCATCGATACCAAATGAATTGATCAGGTTCAAGATACAAGGATGCCATGGTAACCTTCTGTCCACCTGAGATCTGATGCAGATCAAAAAAATTCTCCCTTTGGTTGATCCAATTGAGTGGATCTTTTCCATCAAATTTGCACATATCCACCTTTGGTAATAGGTTCCTCTGTGGCAATGTAGTTGGATTTGAAGTAGACTGGTTGGGAGAACCACCCTAATGGGGTTGTCTAACAGTGATAGATGGATGATTTGACTGATTATTTTTCAAAGCCATCATGAAATCTACCAAACTATCTTGTATGGATTTCATATTAGATTGTATGCCTTGCACCTCACTTTGAATGCCTTGCACACTATAGTCAAGCTGGCTCACTTTGTGATCTATGTCAGAGAACCCTAGTACAAAGGATATAGTACATCCCCCTTCTGACTCCATCTCTTCCTTGTTAGGAGTTTTACCTAGAGTTTCATCACCCTTTCCTCAGCCCTAAGTTTGTGGACCTGCCATACAAGGGTTTTACGATGTCAACCTTGATTGGCACTTTTGACCCAACTTTGACCAAGTGATTTTGGACTTATGTCGGCCTCAAATCAAAACATACAAAGAACATGCCCTATCCAAATTTTTCCAAGCTTTCTAAAAATGTAAATAACTTAGAAAAATTCTTTGAATTGCGCACTATAGAGCAATTTTATGAAAATCCTTAAAATGGAGATAATTTTTGTAAAACAGATCCAAATGAGCTAAAATGTTAATGAAAGATTAATTTAATGATTTCGCACCTCCAGTAAAAAAATTACTAAAAAATTTGCAACCTTTTTTTAGATATAGCCAAATTTAAAAAATCTGGGTTTCACCCACAAGATTGCCCAAATCACAACTCTGATACCACTTGTAATGAAATTACTTCAACAATTAAGTATAATAGCAGAAATAGATCCAAATATGACTGAAATATATCAGAGTATATGATAATAGACAAGCCACTTCAAGGGGGCAACCTCCACCAGCTTCAATAAGAGTAAAATTCACCATATGATGATAAACAATTACCCACTACCTCCTATATATAGTCTATCTAAGCCATGGTTACTCCATAGGCCAACCTACTAACCAAATGAATGCATAGAGAAATGTGATATAGCATCAAAGAGGAATAAGTAAGCCATAAGTTGGCTATTCCTATCCTAATACATGCGATAGGTTAGGGGCGTAGCAATTTTACTTCAAATGCCCTATTGAAAGAGGTGCAAAAATGCTATAGGTTTTCAAACTGCTTTAATTTTTTATTTAAATTAGGTATTTATGTGATGAACAAGATGAATGGTTCTTGCAATGATTAATCTCTCTACATACCTAACAACAGAGGGGAGGCTGGGAAAAAGCAGAGTTGTATATGTGTTTTTTTATTAGATTTTATTGTGTTTGCTTCAGATTACTTTTTGTTTTTTATTTCTCCCTATTTATTGTTGTAGTTAACTCGTCATAAGGCCAACCATTATGTCATTTAACCCTTGAAAGATTTTTGTAGCTTTCTTTGAGGCATTCAATTCAACAATATATGTGAAAATAAAAACAAAACAAAAAAAGTTGCTAAAACACAGCTCATGTGCGATGCTTTTAGGGCCTAATGTGATGTTTTTCATGTTAAAATGCGAAACAAAGGTTAGTCACACATAGCTCATATGTAATTTTTATAGCATTAGATTACCCAAAACAAAATTATTTTCTCTATCACCCTTCTAAACATCCAAAAATGATTCATGATTTGCCAAAGTGCAAGCAAAATTTTAAATTATTGTGTTTTTCTCTTTACTGCTAGATGAGAAAATGTTAGGATGTGGAAGGGGTGGAAAGGGCTTGGGAAAGGGTGGAGAGAAGTGTCATAGGAAGGTTTTAAGGGATAATATCGAGGTAAGTAAAAATTATTTCTAAAAGAATTTATTTATGCACACAATTTTTAAGATTATTATGAAATCTTAATTTTTTATTTTATTAATAGGGTATTACAAATCCTATAATTAGGTGGTTTACTTGATGGGGAGACCAGGGGAATAGGGGCATTCTTAAGATATTTATCAAGAATTTGATTTGGGATGCCATTACGTATACAAAGCATGCCAAGTGCAAAACTATTATGGCCATCGATGTTGTATATGCACTTAAGCGATAGGGAAGAACTTTCTATGGTTTTGGCGACTAACATCTACGAATTTATGACTCAATAAATATGAAGGATAAGTAGGTATAGAGGGAAATATTGGAGATGTTAAAGGAGATCCCATCCCTAATATCTACACTCCAAAATAGAGCTCTACCAACATGTTACACATGCAATTTGACTGGAATATGTTATTGTGGTGCATGTTCATCCACGTACATCGTGTTTGAAAGTGACGTGTAGTAAAGTACAACAATCATTTATGATTAATTTCCTTGTTGGGAATAGTTGTCAATTTGATGGGAATACCATCAAAAACATGTGGGGACAAATTTAAGGTTTGTTTCCCCAGTAGAAACACCTATGATGCCAAAATAATAAAGTAAAATATAGATTAAAGCCCTATTATTGCCATATATTCCACAAGTTTTTTCAAATAGAATAAATATAATAGTACAATTTAATCTTTGCTCCAACATCTATATGATGTATCATAAAATAAAATGATACTCAAGAATTAGCATGAGAGGGAAAGTTAAATTCAAAAAATCAGCTCGTTTGAATGGGGTGGTTGTAGGGTTTAACAGGAAGTTAGTTTCTCGTTGTGTAATCCTTGAACTTGGTGATGATTCCAAGGATGATGACACTAACATCTCTTCGCACAACTAGCATGGTCTTTGGAAGATCTTGCACCACACATAAAAAAGATATTCAACAGGTTTATTCAGCATGGCTTTCCCAAAAATTGGACAACTAGCATGGTCATCCCACTTCACAAAAGTGACGATGTCAACAACACATCAAATTATCATACTATTATGATTAACCCTCTTTTTGGCAACTTTTCAGTAGCATGGTGGAATGTAGAATTAGCCTTTGGACTGAAAAAGAAGGCAAGAGGGTGAAAGGACAGGGAGGTTTTAGATCAAAACACTCTACTATTGATCATTGCATCACCCTTAGGCATTTGATTGAAAAAGTTTGGGACAAGCAGGGGAAGAGGTCTATTGTTGCTTTGTTGATTTCAAAAATGCATTTGACTCGATGCCTAGAAGCAAACTCTGGGATAGAATGGAAAAATTGGATATACTGGAAAAATATAGGGCAGCGGTTCACAAGCTCTATGATCAAGTCCAAGTCAAAATCAGAACAAAGGGTGGACTATCTAAGTGCTTTGGGAGTGACATTGGGGTCAAACAGGGGTATCCACTATCCCCCATTTTGTTTGGACTGTATATTGACAAGTTAGAGGAGTGGATTGAAAAATTGGGTGGGAATGGTATACAACTAGCCTCCTATGTGGTAAAATTGTTGCTCTATGCAGATGATCTTATCTTAATGACTGAAATGAAACATGGTTTGCAAGAACATTTGAAAGCTCTAAAATTATTATGTCAAGAGGTGGGAATGCAGGTGAACATTAGTAAGACTAAAGTCATGATTTTGACCCCCAAAAATGAAATAGAAGTGCCCCAAATTTTAATTTTAGTAGTGTAGTCTAAAAATAATAAGTTTCTAAAAATAGTAATTTCTCAAATTATGTATTGTTGTAAATCATGGAAGTCGAACCATTAATCTCCCTCGAGATTGGTGACCTTCTACATCCTCCTTCTACCTTCAAAATGTGTATAAATGAAGATGTAACCCAAAATAGAAATCAAACATCTCTTCTCAGAGATAAGCATATGTTTGGGTCTACAAATTTGATCAATAAAACATCTCTTCTCAGAGATAGCATTATTACAATTGTGTTGTTTTTATTTCTTGAGTTATCTTTCAAATAAAGCTTATGAGTTTTGGATCAATCTGAGTGCTTTGTGAGTGACATTGGGGTCAAACAAGGGTGTCCACTATCCCCCACTTTGTTTGGACTGTCTATTGATGAGTTAGAGGAGTGGATTGAAAAATTGGGTGGGGACGGTATACAAATAGCCTCCTATGTGGTAAAACTGTTGCTCTATGCAGATGACCTTATCCTAATGGATACAATGGAACATGCTTTGCAAGAACATTTGAGAGCTCTAGAATTATTCTATCAAGAGGTGGGAATGCAGGGGAGCATTAGTAAGACCAAAGTCATGATTTTTTTTTTTACGAAGAAAAAAGAGACAATTAAACTTTGAGTTTGAAGGTGCCCCTTGCAAGTGGTAAATGAATACAAGTACTTGGGCCTTGACTTCCACAGTGATCTCAGTTGAGAGGCTTGTAGAGCTAAAAGAATACAAGGGGGGTGGAAAGCCTTATACATGCTCCAAAACATATGTAGATCAACTGAATTATGGGATTGGAAAACCAAGATGACTCTTTTTGGGCTGCTTGTTATTCTGGTAGTGTTATATGGTTGTGAAGTTTGGGGCAACAACACATCAATGGTGAAATGGAGACAAATAAAAAGGCTACACAAGCATTTAATTACAAGTAGTTTCAAAATAAAAGCCACTATACCGTATGCGATCATGCTAGCTAAGGCAAAGACCTTTTCGATGGAAGCAACGACATTGATCCGGCTATTAAGTTACCTAAAGAAAGTGGAAAACATGGAAGGATGTTGTTGGCCAAAAATAGCGGCGGAGGAAACGCTGAATAGGAGGAAGGGCACATGGATGAAACAAAATGACAAATGGATGGACAAATGTGACATTAACATGCAGGTCTGTCCTAATATCAATGCAAAAATCAAAAGATATGTGCGAGAAAAAGTCAAAACAATCATGTGGACAAAACAACGGGGACGTAAAAGAGAATACTATGTCAAGAACTTTAATCACACATGTGACCATGAGCAAAAGCACTATATAGGAGTAGAGATAAAGTGGAAAGCTAAAATGCTAATTGCCCAACTGAGACCCAGTTCACACCATCTTAGATATGAAACTTGAAGATGGAAAACACCCAAGGAGGAATGGTCGGAGAGGGTTTGTCAGTTTTGCAAGTCCGGATCAGTGGAAACAGAATGGCATTACATCATGGAATGTATAGCATATGAGGACATTCGAAGTAGTTATGTTTATATCCTACAAGGTGATGCACTTACAACTTTGTTTGAAGAGGAAAAGATAGCAAAAACAACAGAGTACTTGACTAGGATTCATAACAGAAGATCCAAACTTAACAAGGAAATCGGAGAAATGCAGAAATAACAGTGTAGAGCAGCGTGTTGGAATTGTGTGGGTTGGTTTTGCTTCTGGGTCCCATAGGACGACTGGCCTCATGGACGTTAATAAAAACTTTCATTCATTCATTCATTCATTCGCTCCCACCGACCCATGTTGTTTCAGGAAGTTGCTCCAAAGATTGCACAATTTCCAAGCATGATACTAACTCTAGCCTCCAATGCGGATACTTGCTTGGCAAAGGTTTGGACTGTTGGAAAATGTGGTTGTAGCTACGTAGGTACTCTAATCTACCTACTAATGAATGCACCAAAGACCAAATCTTCAACCAGCTGTCCTGCCACATCTTGGTGACCTTTGCATATCCTGCTGCACATATCTTAGCTAAACGATTTGCCTCATTAATGCATTAAATGTTTGTCTGGTGGGAATTATTCGTGCTCACAGTCTATGTAGCTTTTCCAAAGATATCTAGCTCCTAAGGAATAATATAAATATATGTCTCTGCTATATTTTATGCATGCACAGATTGTATCCCAGCCGAAGCTGGTAGGATGATTGAGCCTCAGAACAGCCATTGAATCTAGTTGTTATGGGCGTCAGAACGGCCATGAATTCAATTGTTTGTTTGAGCTTGGCAGCCCATTGTAATCTGTTTATGTATGATAATAGAAGTTGTTTGTTTGTCCTTAATCTGTGTGTTCAATATTGTAAATGGTTTGTCACTTGAATCATGTGTCTAAGAGTTGTAGCTCTGAATGCTAGTTTGTTTCTTAGAAATTCAATCTCAGCTGCCTGTTTGGTGTGTTTAGATCCTAGAAATGGTTTCACAGCCTGCCTGTAGGCAGTTTAGTTTCTTTTAAATGATATCAGAGTCCATAGAGAGAACCCTGGGAAGTTGCAGAAAAAATATCAGAGCCGAAGTTCTGAGCCTAAGTATTTTGCATAAGGCATTTAGTTATCTGTTCAAGCCTGTGTAGTTTGAATAAGGCATCCAGTTGTTTTCAGAGTTCGTGTCTAAGAAAATTTCATTATATTGTCTGTGTCGTAGCATTTATTCACCACAGTCATCTAAAGCGCAGCTAAATAGATGTTGTTTTCTATGTTTTTTAAATGTCGTATCAATCTGCAAAAATGCTTTTTATCTTGTATGTGCTGTAAAGTTTCATTGCAGCAGGAGTATTTTTGAGGTCGTCATTATGAAAATAAAAGAAGGGATCATAACTTCATAACGATGGCTCAGCAGAAGCCTTAGAAAGCCCATGCCCAAGGAGACGGGCGCATCCAATAGGGCTCCGGTGGAAGAAAGAAATGGCAGACTATGCAAATCCAGTCTGTTGTGTTTTTTAAGTCAAATGAAATAGGGAAGAGTTTGTAGCTTAAGCTGCGAACAACCAAAGAAGTGCAGACCGAGTTACCTGAGTAGTTGGAAGAAAGCTCAGTCAGCACATAGGAGAATGAACCATTGGAAGATTGTAAAAGTGTCAAGCTGCAGTAGCAACAGTAGCAGGTTCGTTGGAGACAGCACAACCAGTATGAAGAAAAGAGCGAAAAAATCATGATGTAAGGAGAGCCTGAAGAAGCAGGCAGATTGTGTGAAAAGAACAAACCTACGTAACAAAAATTCGTTTTTGGAGTGCAGCAGAAGCATGCACAGCTACCATGTAAAATAGTGTAGTCTATAAAAGGACTGCTTTGTTGCCAAATTTAATGAGTGAAAGAGCCTTTGGATGGCTAATAGAGAAGCCATAGACACAGCTCAAAAGCTTCTCAAGCAAGGAGTAAATGATAGAGATGTCCTGCATGTCTGTGTGCCCGTGGAGAAAGAAGTGCGCAATTGCAAGGAAGGAGACGTCATGCTGTGTGATTGAAGAGAGGAAGACCCTAGCCTTTTTTAAGCCAGAAATGTTGTAGACGACTATCGTGACTGTACAAGAACGCAACAGAAGCGTGCTCAGTGGAAGGCCTGATCAAGAAAGCTAAGCGTTAAGTTGAAGGAAAGAGCAGTCAGAAAAGAGCCTGCTGAGACAGGCAGATTGTAGATGAGAGAGCAAGCTGTGTCAGAAAGAGCTGAGCTGCCAACATGGGAAGAAGAGAAAATAGATAATGAAAAATCAGTTTGTTGTACGAATACATGCAGAAGTGAAGTGCATTTCTAGCTTCCCTAGAAGCGAAGAAGTGGTGAAGAAGGCATTGAAGTATTCCATCTTATTTGTGGTCTCTGCCAGGTCAAAATATAAGAAGATGCTTTGAAGATGCATCTAATGCCAAGGATAAGAGGCGTATTACAAAGAAGATTGCTCCGAAGAACCTGTTGCGAATGCCAAAAATAAGAGGCATTGAATGTGTTCAAGATCAATGGATTAATGTTAGCGCTACTTATTCCCAGTTATCTCCGCCTCTTACGCCGGTTAACTCTGCTGCACATGAATAACGGATGATCTTGGATCTAACAATTGCATGCTTCCACTAACGAATGCTCTCTAACTGTTGCATGTGCGTGAGTTAAGCTCATGTGCGTGAGTTAAGCTAACAAAGGAGGTTTAGATAATGTAAGATTAACGCATCTTTGAAGTCAATGAAAAATTCTAAGTTTTTTTCAAGACGCTGCTCTGTTTTTTTCTCTTCTCTGTTTTTTTTTCTGCAAGTTTTCAATCTAATACTGTTTTTCCAGCAAGATCTATAATTTATTTTGCAGATTCTATTGCAATTTTACATGGTATTAGACCCTGGTTGCCAGAAAGAAGAAGTACAGTATTTTTTTTTTTTGCAGATATAGAAGATCAGAGTTGAAAAATGGAATGTTCACCCTCTGCCATTCTCACACCATACAACTATTTTGATTGGAAGCCAAAGATTCTACTTCAGCTCAGAAGTAGAGGCCTCTATCGGATAGTTATGAATACATACGTTGAACCCAATCCAACTGTTGAAAAATCCAAATACTTCAACCGCATGGATGAAGCATTTGGTTTGCTATGCTTATCCATCTCTCCAGAATTGTTGTTTCATGTTGAGGCATGTACAACTCCAAACCAAATTTGGAATACATTGGAGACTCTTTTTGGAAAGCAAGATGAAATGCGGGGTCATATCCTTGAAAATGAGCTCAACTCATTAGATCCAAGGATTTTTGATAATATTCAAGATTTCTTCACAAAGTTCAAGGCCTTATTGCTTCAGCTCAAAGGATCTGGTATTGACAAATCTAAGGAAGAAAGCAAATTAATCCTTTCTATTCTATCAAAGTTAGGTCTAGAATATGCAGTATTTGTCTCTGCTTTCCACACAGTTAGGCTCACAATAGGAGCAACTTGGAAGATGCCCACACTGGGTACCTTCATTGAGTCTCTAGTACATGAGCAGGATAAGCTTATAAAGATGGGCACATTGAAGTATTCCAAAGCTCATGCACTTGTTGTGCATGCAAGTGGGAAGAACAATTCCAAATCCAAGCAGCAATTCAAAGGCAATGAAAAAAAAGATTCATATCCAAGAAAGGAAGACAATCCCAAACCTCCAGATGGATCTACTGGCTCAAAAGAAAAGAAGGACAAAAAAGGCAAATCAAAGTGCAGCGATTGCAACCGTGGGTACCATCCAGAATCATCATGCATGAAGAAGACCATTGATTTCATGGCTCAGACACTTCAACAACATAATCTTGGTAGCCTTATCCCTGAGAGTGCCAACAAGAAGCAGGAAGAAAAAGCCCCTGAAACAAGAGACAATGTTCATGCATTGATTGTTATTCATTGTTCTTCAGATGCATGGATCATAGACTCTGGAGCTTCACACCACATGGCAGCCACAAAAGAAGCTCTTTCTTCTTTGAAACCATATTATGGTTCTCCTATTCTCATGGGAGACAGTTCTCCTGTAGAGGCAACTAGAATAGGGAGGGTAGAGGTTGGAATTGTAAGTTTTGAGAATGTCTTACATATTCCAAAGCTTTCGGTTAATCTTCTTTCTGTGTATCAAATGACACATACTGGAACTGGTAGGAGAGTTGAATTCACGCCTGATTCAGTGACCATATTTGACATGCAAGACAACTCCAAAATTGCTGTTGGTAAGGCAAATCATCAATCTCATCTATACACTTTTTCTGATTTTGTTGCTAAATCTGATTCTACTTTACTTCTAACACATGCAAATGATGAAAGTAGAATTTGACATGAAAGATTTGGTCATTTAAATTTTAGATACATGCAACAACTTAACAAACAGGGAATGGTTAAAGGCTTGCCAGCCATAGACTTTTCTGATGGAATTTGTGAAGGATGTGCTCTTGGAAAGCATCCACAAGAAAAGTTTTCAAAGGCGAATGCATGGAGAGCCTCCTCTCCTTTAGAGCTTGTTCACAGCGATCTTATGGGTCTATTTCCTAAACCTTCCATGAGCAAACCCAGAGATGTGTTAACATTCATTGATGATTACACAAGATACACATGGGTGTATTTTCTCAAATTCAAATCTGAGGTGTTTGAGAATCTCAAGATTTTCAAAGCCCATGCAGAGAAGCAGTCTGGGAAAATGATCAAGATCCTCCGCACAGATAATGGAGGGGAGTATGTCAACAATGATGTCCAACATCTTTGTGATGAAGCAGGAATACAATTGCAGAACACAGTTTCATACACTCCACAACAAAATGGGGTAGCTGAGAGAAAGAACCGATCTTTGAAAGAGATGGCTAGCTGCATGTTGCATGCTAGGTCCCTTCCCTCCAAATTGTGGGTTGAAGCAATCAACTATGCTTCGTACATACAAAACAGATCTTTTCACAAATCTGTCACAGGACAAACACCTTTTGAAGCATGGAGAGGCAAGCAACCAGAAGTCACACATTTTCACATCTTTGGATCTCGTGCTTGGGCACGCATTCCTGCAGATAAGAGGAAGGCTTTGGAGCCTCAAAACAAAGAATGCATATTTGTTGGATATCCAGATGGTGTAAATGGATACAAACTACTAGATCTTTCCATAGAAACACTCTTCATTGAAAGGAGTGTCTACTTTGATGAAAATCTTCCACATGCATCTCAGGAACAACATGCCACCACCTCTATGCTTCCTCATCTTAAAAATCTCAGAGATACATGCAATCATTCTGATCTTATTTCAGATATTTTTGACTCTGATTTAGAGGAACATGAGCATGCATATGCTGATCCACAACCAATCCTTGATTTGGATTTAAGTGATGATTCAGTATCCCATGTGGAAAATCAAACAAGGAGCTTGGCTGATATATATGAAGTCCCTCATGCACTCTCAGCTACCGAGCCCATCATGCCAATGCATGCCTATGTGGTTTTAGCATTTGACCCTCAGACTTATGCAGAAGCTACAGGGAATCCTCTTTGGGAAGCAACCATGGATGAGGAGTACAACTCCCTCATTGCAAACCAAACTTGGGATTTGGTTCCACTTCCTTCCAATCGCAAGCTTGTCAGATGTAAATGGGTCTATAGGACAAAGAAATCAGTAGATGGACATGTGAGCAGATACAAAGCACGGTTGGTTGCCAAAGGTTTTCAACAAGTTCATGGCATTGACTATGATGAGACTTTTGCTCCAGTGGCAAAAATGGACTCCATTCGATTGGCTCTTGCCATTGCAGCATCAAGAAGGTGGGAGGTTCATCACATGGATGTGAAGAATGCATTTCTTCACGGTGATCTTGAGGAGGAGATCAACATGGAGCAGCCACAAGGGTATATACAAAATTTCTCATTGGTATGTAAACTCAAGAAGTCACTCTATGGCCTCAAGCAGGGACCTAGAGCTTGGTATGCTAAAATGGATTCTTATCTTCTATCTCAAAATTTCATACAATGCAAATCTGATCCAAATGTTTATATGCTAAGAACATCTGATTCTTTGTTGCTCATAGTACTCTATGTAGATGATCTACTAATAACAGGGGATTCACCCACCGCCATTGTTGCAATTAAAACCATTTTGCATGATAGATTTTCTATGACAGACATGGGTCTCCTACATTTTTTTCTTGGCCTTGAAATCAGCTAGAATCAATCAAGAATCATAGTTGCTCAATCCAAGTATGCACGAGATCTCTTGGTTCGGTTTCACATGACTGACTGCAAGTCAGCTGTCACACCTTTCCTATCAGGGGTCAAGCTTGAAGATGGAAAGGATACACCATTGGTTGATTGCACACGCTACCGTCAACTTGTGGGGAGTCTTCTTTATCTCACTCACACTCGTCCAGATCTCTCATTTGCAGTGGGGGTTGTTTCTAGATACATGCAAGAGCCGCATGAGCTACATTGGAAGGCTGCCAAGTGTATACTTCGCTATGTCCAAGGAACCATTTGCTATGGGATTCATTATTCAACAAGTTGTGCTTTGGATCTCATTGGCTACACTGATTCTGACTGGGCTGGTGATAACATTGATCGCAAGTCCACTTCAGGGTATGTTCTTAGTTTGGGATCAGGGCCCATTTGTTGGTCAAGTAAGAAGCAATCTACCATTGCTTTATCATCAACAGAGGCTGAATATATAAGTGCAGTCAATGCTACCATTCAAGTCATTTGGCTGCAACACTTCCTAACTGAGCTTGGTATCCTCTTTCATCATCCGACTGTCATTTGGTGTGACAATCAAAGTACACTGAAGGTTTGTAGAGATCCCATACAACGGCAACGGACCAAATACATCGAGATCCACATGCACTTCATTCACGAATTGATACACAATGGAGTCGACTTGCAGTACTGTGCCACTTCTGAACAGATTGCCGACATCTTTGTTTCTATGCTAATTTTGCTTTCTACATTCAAGAGAAGAATAAGAAACTAAGAGATGGTCAATGCTTGTATGTACCTGGATGTAGTCGTGCACACCGTTATCCAGACATTGAAGGTACTCCTCTTTGGTTGTGGAGGAATGACACTTGCAAAAGAAAAGAACTTGGACAAAGAAGGCATTAGATGAGGAGATGGTGGGTTGCCAAGCAAAAGCTTGATCCCAGAAGTATGAAGACTTCCTTAAGGGATATCAACCCACTAGTCAATAAAAAGAAGTGTCTGATAAATAGCAGAATGATAAAGAACTGAAATGATAAAAGATTGAAAAGGAAAATGGAAGCAAAGGCTTACCTGAAAGATGCTGTCGGCCTGGGCACAGTCGCCGGCGTCGGTGGTCCTACCGGCGTCGGTTGCTGAGGGTATGCCGACGTCGGTTAGTCTGTCGACGTCGGTTGGGGAAGTGGCCGGCGTCGGTCGGGGCAGTGGTCTGTGGACAAGGTCTGGACGAGTTTGGGCCCGGTTGAATGGTTTGGGGGTCTGGGTCTGAGAGTCTGGTTTTGGTTAATGGTCTGTGGGTCTGTGCAGAGATACAAGGGAGTCAAATGGACAGAATGTTAAATGGACAGAAGGGTAGAGGAGGCCAATAGGGAGACAGGAAAATAAGGATTCGGGTCTGCTCTGGTCTGGGGATAGGAAGTGTTGAATCTAGTTCATAATACTTAGAAGCAAATGACTAAAAAACACAATGAAAACATAGACAATATTCATACCTGTGCCTTGTTGAAGGTGTGCTGCTGATCCCTGTACCTGTTGTTGGTGCTGCTGGTGTGAAAGCCCTATTGCTGATGGAGTTGCTGAAGGCAGAATTCTTGTTGTTGCACCTGAGAGAGAGAGTGAGAGGCTTGGCTAAGAAATTGGCAGATTGATTGGCAGAGTGGCGGATGGTCGAACACTGAAGATTGAAGGATTCGTGATTAGCTCCCGAGATTCAGAATTTGTGATTAGCAATTTGTGATTAGCTAAGAAAGAGGTCAGAAGTCAGTTTAAGTAAATCGACGTCGGCGATCCCGCCGGCGTCGGCTGACAGTTGACCGACGTCGGCGGGTGCAGAACGAGTAAAAGGGCCATCAAGCCCATTCTCCATCCGCCAAGTGCACTATCCATTGGAGATTTGTCGAAGGTTAGGCTAAATACGCACGAGAGTTGGTTAGGTGGTTGGAAAGGAGTAATAATAGGTCTTGGGTGAGTCATAGGGTGGGAAATGGTCCAAGGCGAGGTGTCATGGGTGATGTGTCAAAGGAGGGGGGTTATTAATTCAAAATAAGTTTATTATTTTAAATTAGTAATTGCATGGGTTAGAAATGGGTTAGGAATGGACCAAGGAGGAGGATGACCAAGGGTTAGACACGATTTTGGTGTCTACATTTTGCCCCTTTTTGTCTTGTTGGTTGTTCTAGACGAACTGGAAGACAAAAACAGGAGTTGGTTGCCCCAGGTATGAGAGGATGTGGATTGCCCCGAGGTATGGATGAGGTATTCCCCCCTCAAAGCGGGAGTCGAGGGAAGGGAACCTGATGTCGGGTGCCGATTTGACAAAAGGTGGATGAGAAGGATGAAGAGTGAGTGGAAACGCTGCAAAAAGTCGTCATTGTGCGTACACCACTTCACGAGATGGATAGGTCAAATGTCGTAGGTCGAGGGTCAAGGAGTGTCAAAATTGAAATAACTGAGCCCTAGCATTAGTTGTAGTTGATCGGGTTATTCAATCTAAGCTGTAGCTCCAAATGGTCATTGTGCTCCAGGTATCCCGGGCTCAGAAAGTGCTCCCAGAAACATGAAAATGTCACAAGTAGTGCGGATCAACCGGCTTGCGATCCTATACTTGTGAGGGTCCAAAAATATGGTCTGCGAACAATTTTGCTATCTATTCGTGAGGTAGCATGCGTGCAAACAAAACCAAGATAGAGTTGTCTCAAAAGTGGTCAGGGTTTGCGGAGATAGGCATGATCTCCATGGTCGTTGGTCGGGTTGAGAGATAAGTGATCTCAAATGTGCCCCATGAGGAGTCGAAATGACTTCGACATTGGCAGGGCTGGTTGATTGGTCATGATGAAAGATGAAAGGTCGACATCTTGAGAGAGACGAACGAGCAGATCGGTGGACAGAAGAATGGCTGAGCTAACCTCAGAAGACTAAGTGCTGCCTACATAGCCCAAATTGGAAGGGGCCTCAGACCAATGTAGTTCAGATTAAGAGACAAAATGGTCGATGATGGGTTCGGTCAGGTGTCGAAATGATGAGGAGAAAAAGATGTTATAACTTTTTCCAAATGGTGTATTCTGCAACATTGGTGAGTGGTCTTTCATCTCTAGCAATTTTCCATATTCGTGATGGATGTATGCTAAAAATGAATTGAGGTCTATTTATGCTTCAGTAAGTATTGGTTTATGCTTAACATAAATTGTGTCTGGTCGATAGTTCTTATGTGTATGGTGTCCATAGAAACTATGTGAAATGGACTAGGATGATGATGATGTCGTGATGCCAAGTTGTTGGTTTGAAAAGGTTTGGGGTTGGTTGGTTTGAATTGGTTGGGTAGAAAAAGGTCTGGTTGAATGTGACCAAAGTGTGAAAGATAAGTGAAAGGCGAATTGCTCTTTCATTGACAAGGACCAAGATGACGGCATAGGTAAGGGTTGTTAGAACAAAGAGCCCCATTCATGCATGACTTTGTTGACCATATGTGTTAGAGAAGTAATCAAATCACTTGACGTTAAGTGAGCTCGAAGTCCCTTGAGTATGTTGGGGTGATTATGATATGAGAGGATGGGGTAACCTTTTTTGGTGGCAGGAATAACCTTGCCCCTTTTATAGGTGACCCAAGAACGACTATAGGCATGTCCATGGCTTTATAACTTGTCAGTCATCGTTTTTTTTTTTTTTTAACGGTGGATTGATCGATGCGAGAAGTCCACATAGGGATGTTGTTTGCTTGGTGGTGATATATGTGAAGCTGATCGATGCGGGAAGCTTCAAAAAGAGTGTTGTCTGTAGCAAGATTTAGTCATAGCCATCCTTCGAGGGAGTGGTCTATTTTTTGCTTTATATGTTTGATATGACTTGGCCTAGCTGTCCTTCAAGGGAGCAGTCTAGTAAATACAGCAATTGTGTAGCTGTCCTTCGAGGGAGCAGTCTACATTTAGAGTTTTATGACCTTTGATATGATAGGTATTGAAATTTTTGATATATGTTGACTGAAGTTTAGCCATGGACGAGCCTGTAGAGGTTTAAGGGTTCCCTTTTATTAGGACAAAGCATTATTGCTTGACAAAAGGGGTTGACATAGGACTTGTTTGAGGGAATAGGGTTGAAAGGAATAGGAATTAAGAGGACGGGGTTGCTCAAGGGACGAGCTCAAGTAAAACGTCAAGTGATCGAGTACTCGACTAACAGTAGAATGGTCGTGGACGCAAGGCATAAAGGGGGCTCAAATTCTGATAAGTCCCTGGGCCATGCTTGTGTATTAAGGTTCGAGTCAATTAGGAGCAAAGGTGCCCCATTTGTCTCTTTCCAGATTGGTCATGATGATTGATGACGGTTTGAAGAAGTGATAGGTGCTTGGTTGGTTAATGTTTGATAATTGAAGTTTGGTCGAAGTTTGATCGAATGTCTGGTCAAAGTTGGTCGAATGTTTGGTCGAAAGCTTGGTTGAATGTCTGGTCGAGGTCAGGCTAAGGTTGGATTCCCCCAGTCGCTTAGGGAGAATGTTGGATAGATTGGTCAAGATCGGTTGAGGCTTGGTGGTCAAATTGACTGTGTTGATGTCGAATAATGGGGTTAAAGGCGGCAAAGGGACCATAGTCTGGCGTGGAGATCCAGATTTAGGCGATGAGGTTTGAGAGGCATGGGTCGGTGTTGATAATTTGTCGAAGAGGTGGTCAAGAGGGTCCTTGATGAGAAGGGAATCCTTTTTTCGGTGTTGACGAATGACAGCTTTGAGAGCGCAACAATGCTCAGTGTCATGTCCCAGAGTGTGATAATAGTGGAAAAATTTAGAGTTGTCGAACCAAGATGGCCTTGATCCGAGAGTTGATGAGTGGGGTGGTGTTGAAGGTTTATTGATGATGTGGTCGGGAAGAAAGGTGTCATTCCCCAAACATTGGCGAATGGCAACCTTGAGGGCACAACAATGCTCAGTGTTGTGCCCAGGCGTGCGATGATATGCACAAATGCGAGTGTCGTCGAACTAGGGCGATTTTGGTCCGAGAAATTGATATGGTTTAAGAGGCGGGAGATTGATGCGAGAGGACTGCAACAATTGTCGTAACAGCAAAGCATAAGAACCTGCTAACGGGTCTAGATATTTTGTTGCAGTGAGGGTTGATGACTTTGGTTTGAGAGGCGTTGGTCGATGGATTGGAGGAGATATATGTCTAATGGATTGAGGAGATAATGGAGGCGACTTGCCTCTGTGAAGTATGGGAGTAGGAAGAACTCCTATTAAGGTGGACGGATGTGGGCCCAAGATTGAAGGTAATGAAGAAAGTGGGGGAGAAGTTCTCCGATGTGGTCTAGTGGCCTTCTTTGGTTTGGGTTGAGGGCCACCTTTGTGCGAGGCGAGGTTAGATGCGGGTTTGAGTTCAGATATGGACGGAGGTGAGTGAGATGTGGCAATCTCAGGCAAAAGGCAAGAGGAAACCATGACTGGGTCTTCCTCGATCAAAATGGGTGAAGAGACTGGTTCTTCTCTTGGTGGAGAAAAAATAAGAGAGTGCGGCTCCTCAAGAGGGCAGGAGGCAGGGATGATCGTGCCTTCTGCTTGTGTTTGAGGAGTAGGCAAGGTAGGGTCTTCGAATGAAGGTAGGGTTAATGGCGTAGGCATGGTCAAGGCGTCCTCCAGTATAAGAGAGGTAGATGGAGGACTAATAAGAGAAGAAAGTTCTTCATCTTGTGATGGAGGTTGGTCAGAGACAAGAGGCAAGATAGTGTTGACCGTATGTATGTCATGCTCGTGGGAGCTATCGGCCATGGTTTGGACGTTGTTTTGAGTAGGAGGATGGTTCAGGAATGGTTGTTTTAAGATGTCAATGTTTTGATTAGGTGGGGTGTTTGGGTTATCTAAAATAAGATCCCCCTTGTCGATCATGTCTTGGATAATGTTCTTGAAAGTTCAGCAATTGTCGATGTCATGGCCGTGGACGCGGTGAAAGTGACAGAAGTCGGCCTCCCTATACCATGTAGGGATGGCTTTTGAAGGGTCGAATTGAGGTGGTCGGATTGGAGGGAGATTAAGGACCCCCTACTTGACGAGTTTTTCCAAAACGAAAGTGTATGATTCTCCAAGTGGAGTGTATGAACGCTGAATGTACCATTGTTGGAATTGTTTGGTGATGCTTGGAGATGTAGAAGATTGAGAGTAATTAGTTTTCGTCGAGGATGGTGATCTAATGACCACAGTGTTGGCCACTCCTTTGGGTTTGGAGTTGGCAGAAGAAGAAGGTCTGGAAGAAGAAGGGTCATTGGTTTTTGTGTTGGTATTACGCAATTTGACCTTATCCTCTTCAATGGCACGGAGTTCAAGCTTTTGAGCCATGGTGAAAGCTTCATCGAAAGTACGGAATGTTTGAATCTGCAAGGTAGAAGAGATGTGCCTGGCACATGCTCGAGAAAAGAGCTCGATGAGCTCAGGTTGAGGCAAGGAGAAAGAGATCTGGTTAATCAAGCCTCTCCAACGGGCGACAAAATCAACTATTGATTCGTCGTCGAATTGCCTGATGGAGTAGAGGTCTGTGATTGAGACTTGTTTGGTGATGTTGATAAAAAAATGGTCAAGAAATAATTGGGCAAGTTGAATGAATGAAAAGATAGAATGTCTGGCAAGAGAGCTATACCAGTCGAGGGTGGGGCCAGAAAGTGACATAGGGAACATGCGTAAACGTAACGCATCGTCATGCGCTATGAGATAGCAGGCATGTCTAAATGCCCGTAGATGTTGTTGTGGGTCCTCCTTACTCTGGAAGCGAGTAAATTTAGGAAGCTCCCATTGGTTGGGGTATGGTCGGATAGGGACAAAAGGATGGATGGGCTCGTTGCAAATTTGCTCATATGAGAGAGCATTGTGTGAACCAGAAATAGAGGTTTCGAGACTGGACATTTTATCCATCAGCATTTTGATGACGTCTGCTGATGGATTGGCGGACGGGGCACCCCCTAAGTTGTAAGGCGCTTGAAAGATATTGAGAGGGGCGTACGATGTAGTCGGTTGCGCTTGTAGGGGCGCAACATATGTGTAACTAGTCGCAGGGACAAAAGTGGAGGCCAAAGGTGGTTGGGTTATGAAGGTAGAAGGCATAAGTTGACTGGATACCGCCAAAGGTGGTTGCGTGACGGCATTGACAAAAGGCGAGGTAGACACTCCTGCATTTATGGGCGCAAGAGTGTGAGGGGTCGAGACAATCAAGTTCTGGTATGATGTAGAACTTGGTTGAATTACGTGTGGTTGAGGGGGTAATGGAACCCCGATGGAGGTTGGTCTAAAAATAGATGTGGAGGCCAAACTTTGCGTATTGGCCATGGTCAGGTTAATGGTTGAGGTAAAACGCTGGGTAGCGGATGGTGTTAGTGTCATTACCACTTCACCCGAAAGGTCTCGCGTTGGGTTTCTCGCGAGATAGTTTTGGAGAGCTGTGACGTTGAGGTCCAAGAATCTTTCGAAATCTTGGTCCCCTTCAAGGATGATCGGAGTTTGAGTCGGGGTAGGTCCTGTAGGAGTTCTTTCAGTCTCCGAGTGGAACTCCATTATAGGACTGGTTAGGGATAGGGGAGCGTGGTCAAGAAGAGCCTTGGTTTGACTGTGCGTCAAAACCATTCAAGGCAAGAGGGGGGGCAGGTTCCAAAAACTGTGTTTTTTTAGTTTCAGAAACTCAGAATGAGGTTTTGGCAGAAAAAAGGGGTCGGGTTTTAGGCTACTGTTTTGGAAAAAAAGACTGTGACAGTGACCGACGTCGGTTTAAAAACCGATGTCGGTGAAAAAAGATGGCTGACGTCGGTTAGATAATCGATGCCAGCGGAGGAAGGTGGCCGACGTCGGTGGTAGAGCCGATGCCGGTGATTGTGGTTTCCAGAAACTTAGAAAATTCGAAGATTCTTGGAAAAAAGGAAGAAGAACGTCCTCACTAGCTCAAAAAAATAGATAAAAATAGAAAAATAGAGATGGAGACAGACAGGCCCTAAGCGTTAAATCCTAAGAATCAACTTTTTAGAATCATGTGGCTTATGCCTTAAAGTGATGTTTGGGAGGTTGGCTGTTAGAGGGGTCCTAGAGGAGGTAGTCTATGGATGGTTTCAGGTTTTGTTTAGGCGCTCAAGAAGTCTGGGTTAGGTTTCGTACATGCCCTGGTGCTAAGGAGCAAGCTCCCCTCACTTCACGAGCCCAGTGATAAGCTGGTCTCGCTTAGCCAAAATATACTTTCCCTAGAGATTAGACTCTGCCAGAGAACAAAGTGGGCTTTCCCCTTGGTGATGAAATCCAAGTAGAATTGCTGGGACGGGTAAGGTATCCGCTGGGGGATGAAATCTCAGTCGGGCCTTGTCTCAGGTGAGTTTGATGTTTGATTTAGTGCAAGTGGTTTAAGTTGTGTAACATAAAGTGGACTAGATTAATTCAATATGCGGTTTGTTAATTACTAAGTGTGGACTAAGAAATGCAAGCAAGCAGAAATGCAATGCAACGTGTTTTAAGCCCAAGTCGAAATGTTAAGTTGGAATGAAAACAAGTTGAGAAAGGGTTGAAGAGTATGATTTTTTACTAGTCTAGAAGTGCAAGAAAAGAAAAGAAAAGTTCTTTTTATTCCTGCTTATGATGTCGTTTAGAAGAGAAGAAAGAGGTGAAAAGGGAGGATCCTAATGCACCCTATATGAACGAAAAGAAAAGGAACCCGAGGAAGAACCTAAGGTCCCACCGGGCGTGCCAGAATGTTTCTATGTTAATTTCGCTTTCTACATTCAAGAGAAGAATAAGAAACTAAGAGATGGTCAAGGTTTGTATGTACCTGGATGTAGTCGTGCGCACCGTTATCCAGACGTTGAAGGTACTCCTCTTTGACTGTGGAGGAATGACACCTGCAAAAGAAAGGAACTTGGACAAAGAAGACATTAGATGAGGAGATGGTGGGTTGCCAAGCAAAAGCTTGATCCCAGAAGTATGAAGACTTCCTTAAGGGATATCAACCCACTAGTCGATAAAAAAAAGTGTCTGATAAACAGCAGAATGATAAAAAATTGAAATGATAAAAGATTGAAAAGGAAAATGGAAGCAAAGGCTTACCTGAAAGATGCTGTCGGCCTGGGCACAGTCGCCGGCGTCGGTGGTCCTACCGGCGTCGGTTGTTGAGGGTATGCCGACGTCGGTTAGTTTGTCGACGTCAGTTGGGGAAGTGGCCGGCGTCGGTCGGGGCAGTGGTCTGTGGACAAGGTCTGGACGAGTTTGGGCCCGGTTGAATGGTTTGGGGGTCTGGGTCTGAGAGTCTGGTTTTGGTTAATGGTCTGTGGGTCTGTGCAGAGATACAGGGGAGTCAAATGGACAGAATGTTAAATGGACAGAAGGGTAGAGGAGGCCAATAGAGAGACAAGGAAATAAGGATTCGGTTCTGCTTTGGTCTGGGGATAGGAAGTGTTGAATCTAGTTCATAATACTTAGAAGCAAATGACTAAAAAATACAATGAAAACACAGACAATATTCATAACTGTGCCTTGTTGAAGGTGTGCTGCTGATCCCTGTACTTGTTGTTGGTGCTGCTGGTGTGAAAGCCCTATTGCTGATGGAGTTGCTAAAGGCAGAATTCCTGTTGCTGCACCTGAGGGAGAGAGTGAGAGGCTTGGCTGAGAAATTGGCAGATTGATTGGCAGAGTGGCGGATGGTCGAACACTGAAGATTGAAGGATTCGTGATTAGCTCCCGAGATTCAGAATTTGTAATTAGCAATTTGTGATTAGCCAAGAAAGAGGTCAGAAGTCGGTTTAAGTAAACCGACGTCGGCGATCCCGCCGGCGTCGGCCGACAGTTGACCGACGTCGGTGGGTGCAGAACGAGTAAAAGGGCCATCAAGCCCGTTCTCCATCCGCCAGGTGCACTATCCGTTGGAGATTTGTCGAAGGTTAGGCTAAATACGCACGAGAGTTGGTTAGGTGGTTGGAAAGGAGTAAGAATAGGTCTTGGGTGAGTCATAGGGTGGGAAATGGTCCAAGGCGAGGTGTCCTAGGCGAGGTGTCATGGGTGATGTGTCAAAGGAGGGGGGTTATTAATTCAAAATAAGTTTATTATTTTAAATTAGTAATTGCATGGGTTAGGAATGGGTTAGGAATGGACCAAGGGGGAGGATGACCAAGGGTTAGACACGATTTCGGTGTCTACAATCTTCATGAAGACATTCACTGAGCAAAAGTTTCATTTTCTACGAGACCTTCTTGGTGTGAAGAACACTGCAACACAGTAGCTGCCATGCACACTTAGTGTACTTTTGAGGGGGGGGTTTATTCCCACAGGGTTTTCCCTCTTTCCTCTTTTTTTTTTTGTCTCCTTAGTTAGACTTAAGGGGGGGTGTTAGCGCTATTTATTCCCAGTTATCTCCGCTTATTCCCAGTTATCTCCACCTCTTACGCCGGTTAACTCTGCTGCGCATGAATAACGGATGATCTTGGATCTAACAATTTCATGCTTCCGCTAACGAATGCTCTCTAACTGTTGCATGTGCGTGAGTTAAGCTCATGTGCGTGAGTTAAGCTAACAAAGGAGGTTTAGATAATGTAAGATTAACGCATCTTTGAAGTCAATGAAAAATTCTAAGTTTTTTTCAAGAAGCTGCTCTGTTTTTTTCTCTTCTCTGTTTTTTTTTCTGCAAGTTTTCAATCTAATACTGCTTTTCCAGCAAGATCTATAATATATTTTGTAGATTCCACTGCAATTTTACAATTAAGGCTTCCAATGGTGCCATGACAGGCTCAAACAGTCTCTCTTGGTTGGATGGGTAGCTCAGGTCTCCTTCAGAATGCTACGAGTAGAGTCGAGGATTTTTCGGCTCCAAGTCCAGACATTTATTCAATTCCTACCAGGGTGACAATGGCTTTGAAAGGGGTTCGTTCAGGGGATTTTTCTGGGAAGCTTTGTCTTCTTCTCAAAATCTTGCTGAGCTTGTTTCTACATCAAAGTCTATTTCTCGGTAGGGGAAGCTTGCTCACAAATGAATGATTTTCCTAGATTGTCCCAATGCTGCCAATCCCTATCATGCCTATAGTGATTTTTGTAAAATCAAGCTTGGTCTAGTCTCTAATATCATCGAGCCTCGTTTGGTGGCTGTGGATGCCGAAGTTCATGATCCCCTCTCCCTAATCAGCCTGCTTCTCACATAGCATTTTTGCTGGGTGATGTTCCTATTTATTTCTCAGAACAAACTCTTGACTTGACTATTTCTGAGTCCTCCATTCAGATTATGGAAGATGAACTTGGCAACAAGTGTTTGTTTGGAAAATGTGTGAGCTCTCCTGTCACGCTCTCAGAGCTTGCCAATTGGACCTCTAGAGTTTGGAGTTCAATTTCTATTCTGGTCTTCTCTGCGCTTAGTGTTGGTTTCTTTCAGGGCACTTTTCAGTGTTCCTTGGTAAAAGACTCCATTCGGTCGTCGGCCCATGGTTCTTCAGTAATTAGGGGATTTTTTTTATTTTTTATGGTCTGTTGTCTCCTTTTTTCAACCCCATGAAGACAGTGATTTCAACGACCCCCTCTGGATTAGATTGTACAAGCTCCTTCATTTTTTGAGAAAGGGGAGCATATAAAACAGATTAACTATATGGGTTCCTTTATCAAGCATGATGTTCAATTCTTGGACAAAATATTTGTTAGAGCTTGTGTGTTATTATAGATTTATTCGAGCTTATCTTCTATTCAGTGATTTTCATTATAATCTTTTTGGGTATCGTGTAATTGGATGCTCTTTGAAGGGTCTTTATTATTCATTTAATCTTGTGCAGCATGATTGGAAGGAGGGCTCCTCCAATCAATATTTCATTTGGCATAATCTTGGTGTTTTTTTTTTCTTTCGGAGCCTTCCTCCTCTTTGCTTTGGCTAGTTCATCTTTTATGAGGCAAGAGAACTTTCCTATTGTCTTGGATGTGGCTATGCTTTTTTGTTCTGCTCATACGAAGATGAATGTGGCTTCTTCTCACCTTGTTATGTGATTTTCAGTTTTGTCGGTCAAAAAGAAGGGGAGAAGGACATATGTTGAAAGATTGAGATTGGACGTAAAAGTGCTGGTGAATGGTGGATCATAATAAATTATGAAAGGTGTTTTTTTTTCTAATTAGTTTGGTACTTTGTTTAAATATTATTTTTTCAAGCAAAAGATTTTAGAACATTTCAAAACTTTGAAACTTTTATCTTAATTAAAAAACAAAGGAGGAAAATTATTTGTATAAAAGAGTGGCCACAAAACTAATTACATAAAAGATCATAAAAAGGTGATTAGAATGGCTCGCTAAAATAATGCTATAAAAATATTGTTGTACGGTTGATAAGAATTAAATATTATATTATAATTGAAAAATACATAATACTTTACGTAATAAATAAACATTTCAAATCAATCAAAACATCCTAATCAAAATGCGCTCAAATGCTGTTTTTGAGGAGTGGCAACAAAAACATCGCTGTAAAAGGTCAGATGATGTGGGAAAAAAGCTTAACAAAATACCTTTTTTGATATATTACTTTTTTATCTATATTACTTTTATTTTTCTAATTAGTTTGGTACTTTGTTTAAATACTATTTTTTCAAGTAAAAGATTTTAGAACCTTTCAAAACTTTGAAACTTTTATCTTAATTAAAAAAAAGAGGAAAATTACTTGTATAAAAGAGTGGCCACAAAACTAATTACATAAAAGATCATAAAAAGGTGATTAGAATGGCCCGCTAAAATAATGTTATAAAAATATTGTTGTAAGGTTGATAAGAATTAAATATTATATTATAAATAAAAAATACATAATACTTCACGTAATAAATAAACATTTCAAATCAATCAAAACATCCTAATCAAAATACTGTTCAAATGCTGTTTTTGAGGAGTGGCAACAAAAACATCGCTGTGAAAGGTCATAGATGATGTGGGAAAAAAGCTTAACAATCTATTTTGTGCTTTTGGTGTCCAATACATTTAAGATTAAACATCTTTGATATTTAAGTCTTAAAAAAGGATTTTTTAAATTAAATATATATTATATTTTAAATTAGATACATAAAATTTAAATATAAAATTTATTTATTATTTTGTTAATGAGATGTGAGTGTATTTGTTAAGTGATTTGGTTGTGTTCAATTTTATTTAATTTTAAATGTTGTTTGATATATTAAATCAAATGTAAATGTTAGTGATGTTGATGTTATTAATGATATTGATGATTGGTGATGTGAATGATGTTGATAATTTAAAAAAAAAATTAGACATCCCATTTATATCTCAAATTGATTCATAACTCCAATCAATACTACATCTCTCTAATTCATAACTATAATTTCTATAAAAAAATTTACTTATAATAAAAAAATATTTTTTAACTATTCAATTACTACAATATAAATATTAAACAATTCTCAATATTTATTTCAAAACGACACTTTTTTCACGTAATTATAACTTTAATTTACTTATATCCATTATAACATTAAAGTAAGACCCTTTCTCGACACATTTTTATACCTAATTATAACTTTAATTTAGTTATAACCATTATAACATTAGAGTATGGCCCTTTCCCTACATATCTTTAGCATGTAATTAGGATTAAACCAATCGTTTTTAATATTAAGAATGCATGAGAATTTGTAGGTTGAAAACTTTAAGAAAGTAAAAGGTAAGGTTGGGTTTATTTCTAAAATTTATTTTGATTATAAAACTTATTACTACATTTTAATATTTTGTTAAGTCAAATCCATTTTAATGATTTTTAATAAATTATCTTCGTTTGATTCTTTTGATTTAAAGTTTTAAATACTAATTTATAATTATAAATTTTTATATAATTAAGTTTAATATGATAATAAATTATAATAGTTAATAATTTATTTGTTTTATTATTTATTTCATTTAAATTGTATGTAAAGTAAATTTTAAGAGCTTTTATTAAAAATCTTTTTGGATTTTGTTAGCAAATTTATAGATATTTGTTTTGTAGTCATAGTAAAATTATAGGTTTATTTGCGAATTTATTATATGTAAGACTTTGCTTGTCTAAACCAAGGTTGTGGGGTAAAGTAAAAATGAGAATAAAAAACTTTCTTAAACTTAAATATGATTACATTTTTGGATTCCTCTTGAAGAGTTATGCAATTTTTTTAAAAAAAAAAAGTCTCAATCTGAGTTTGAATGCAAAAGTTTTGGCCTTGGGAAGTTGGCATTCGGTTGCATCGCATATACAATGCAATTGAACACCAACTTTCTAAAATGGTAATTTTTGTATAGAGACTCGGAGTGAGATGATTTTTTTAAAATTGCATAACTCTTCAAGAGGAATCCAAAAATATAATCATATTTAGGTTTAAAGAAGTGTTTGATTCTCCAACTTCCCGAATTATACCGATGTACGTAATCATATTTAGTATAAATAAAGGCAAAAGGGTTATATTTATTCTTCAAGTTATTATAAATGTTTGGGGAGCCAATCTAGAAAATAAATTACATTCTAATTTTTTAGGCAACCTGATTCTATGTACCAACCCTACAAAATTGCCAAAATCAAATTCCTAAAAAATGAATATTCATGAAGTAACGAATATTCACCTTTAAAATTTACCCTGATTGCATGTTGTTAGGATCCTATCTTCTAACTCTTTTTCATTATAATCTTTCATTATAATTATTATATTTAATAAAAACTAAAGATACATGTATTTTTTAAGTCATCTCTTGAGCTAATTGTAATAACCTTGTATATATAAGAAGTAGTAGTTAAATATGATTTAAAACAAGTATAAATAAGATCCTAAACTAATGGAAAGTATCCATGAATTATATTGAATTGAACATGCTCATAAGGGGTTACCCTCTCGAATAGTCCAAGGATATTGTAATACAATTTTACTCCTTTTTTAATACAATATAATATTTTTCTATTTATTTGGAGTATTATTTCTTGTATTTACACTATTGTTCTAATATATTTTAAGAAGGGTTATAACATTTGGTATTTGAGATCTTTTTAGGACCATTTTTATACATCAATTTTAGTGGTTTATGATTTTTTATTTATGTCCAACATATGCTCTCACCTCATCCAGTCAATATCTCGGTGACTAGAAAGTAGTCCCATGGTGGCACTAAGCTTTCTGTCTAATTTTTTTTTCATCTTATTTTTCTTTATGTTATAAACTATGTTCCGATGGTTTTAAAACTAACAAAAAATTATCATTTTGGGCTAAGTTGTTATTAGTTTTCCTTAATTTTGTAGAGTGAGCAGTTGTGCCCCAATACACAAGCCAATAGGTAACATTGTATATGGACTTGTGTTTTCATCTACCTTCATGAATATAGGAAGACACCCTAGTTATTTTTCAACCTAACCATATGAAGCCTTCACTAGTTTATTTCTATACTACATCAGTAAGTAGTTAACCTTAAAAAGTTACTTGCACCGTACCTTGGAGGCAAAATAATGGACTATGAAAGAGTTATTTTTTGTAGTTAGAGCTCTAAAATATTGAGGCACCAATATTTTACACATAATATTAATATATTTTCAAGCTCACATAACAAACATACCACATAGTGATCTTCCTTATAACCCAAACATTCATTAGTCAAAAATCTAACTCTAATTTCTTGAGAAATGCAGTAACAACCAACCATTAAAAAAATGGTAGAATATTATGCTATTCAATAGAAACATAGAAATAAAAACATCTAGAAAGGTTAAATATTCCAAACTGGTCACCTAAACTTGGTGTAGTGGGTAGTTGATAAAAAACTGAAAAATACAAGTATTTTTTCATATATCATAATACAACTAAACTGTTGTGATTTTCTCATTGAGACAATCATTTCAATGGGTATTTCTATATATATATATATATATATATATATATATATATATATATATATATATATATATATATATATATATATATATATATAATTTTTTTCACTTGTGTAGTCCTATAAGCATTTTTTATTTCTTTCCCTTGTGAAAATTATATCATTACAATTATTTCTTTGAGCCGATCATTTTAACATATAAATTTAGTAAGATTTTTTAGGCACCCCTAATGGTGAAAACACAAAGAGGGGAAACTAATTAAACTTTGTAATTAACTCCTATGTTGCAGGGGTTCACAAATCCAAAGTGACAAATAGGCATTTTGTCAAATAATTGACATACAATCTTTAGAGATTCAAAATTTCATTAATATGCAGCAGAAATACAATTTAATTCATGCCACAAATTGGCTTATTTATATATAAAAAAAGGAGGAAGCAATACACTACATCTACATGTCTAAACACAGACCTCTACCTTTGATATGACAACTTCACCATACATTCAAATGAAGAAATATACAAAACATATAGTTTTGGTCCTAAACTCCAATTACCAACAGAAAGCCCCTAACAGAATGGCCTATGCCTTAAATTGACAAGGAATGATGGTCTACGGTCTTCTCCAATATCCCTTTGCCTTCCCCACATCTCTTGCTCTTCACCCAAATGTTTTATTATCTATCACCAGACTCTCTTATTCCAACGGTTCAAGAGAAAGACAAAACAAGTTTATGCCTACACAAGTAGTTCAAATCAATCTTTAGATTGGGGAAATAAAATAAAATCATGTTTTCCACTTTATTATGACACTATCAATTTTCCGAGGATGAGTAAAACATTAAAAGGATGCACTTTAGGGAATATATACCCTATTAGAGTTTCTCCAAGAATTTTCAAACTTATAATGACCATGTTAGTTTTCCTTAGGGCAAGAACATAGAATAAACCCTTCTCTTTGGTGACAAAACCATCCATTCAGGTTTCATTTCTTTGCAAACAAATGTATGTAATTTTTGGTATGTCAAGGAACCCAATCAAGTCACAAATCTCCAATTTGCATTTAGGTAATAGTCTTAAGCATATGCAGACCCATGCAAGATTGATAGTTTGGAAGACATAGTCACATAACAAAAAAAAATTGAGACCCAATGATCCAAAACTCAAAATCTTTGGTTGAAAGATAATTCAATAAACAAAAACAACATAATTGTAATAATGTTATCTCTGAGAAGAGATTTTTTATTACTCAAAATTATAGATACAACATATGTCTATCTCTGGGAAGAGATATATGATTTACATTTCAAGTTACATCTTCATTTATACACAATTTTAAGATAGGAGGAGGATGTGGAAGGTCACAAATCTCAAGGGAGATTAAGTGGTTTGACTTTCATGATTTACAACAATACAAAATGTGACGAATTACTATTTTTAGAAACTTACTATTTTTAGACTACACTACTAAAATTGAAATTCAGGGCACTTACATTTAGTTTTCAAGGTTTAAAACCCACTAATTAGACATATGTGTCATCTCATGATGTTCCCCTCATTCTTAGCTTTCCAACAGTTCAAACAAGGAATCAAACGGAGCTATGGTGCAAAAGTTATGGCTCTTGAAAGTTCTACCACCAATTGGGGTAGAACCATCGCCTAAATTGTCACCTAAAATATTGCTTGGATCACCCAATTATAAGCTCATCTCCAAGTAACAAAGGTAATATACCACACTAAATCCATTGACCATTTGAGCTTTGCAATATCGATTCTCACAATGGAGTTTTTTAAGAATCAACTATGGTGTCATCAAGGGATAAATGTTGGTTACAAAGCATGAAGTGATGACTTGTTCCATGAACCAATCTAATGTTAAAACCTAACTACCAAAGGATGCATACAAAGCACAACTCACAAGACCAGATCACTATATGAAGCTTGATTATCATAGTTAATGGATACAAAGTCAATGAAAGATCAAATCAAACTATAAAGTCTGCTTTCAAGTGTTGTATATCAATAGAACTCCACAAGAATAAATCAGGGTAATGGATCTTGATTTCTAAAGAAATGATTCATCCATTTGCCCAAGATCAAATTACAACTACAACTCTATCAACTCAAAGATGAAGTCTTACATTCAAGTACCAAGGCAATTGATCACTTCAAGATGAATGTTTGAAGTATAAAGTGATGTCACAATCATGAATCCACCAAGTACAAGGACAACTTGGAATGAAAATTGAGAAAACTTCCTCCAAACAAAACACACCCAACCAAGGAAAAAGAAAATAAAATAATTGAAAAGTAAGCTCACTCTATTTTTGGTGATGCAAGATTACAAAGGACATCAAATTTTCTTACATTATACATCTAAGGTTCAAAAATGTGAGATTTTCCTCACATGAACAAATTAAGTAACAAATCTACTCTTTTGGTCAAAAGGAAAAATGACCATGGCATCCCTTTTCAACATACCAGGTAAATCATCTATTTATTACTCTTTTTCCTATGCCATTTCTAGCCAAGATTGTAAAGGAAATCAAATGTTCTTGCATTAGCCATTTGAGGTTCAAAAAATGTGAGCTCTAGCTCACATGGATGGGTTAAGTAGAAAAGATACTCTTTTGGTAAAGATGTAAAATGACCATGGCATCCCCTTCCAACATACCATTTTCAGCTCCTACATGCTAGTTTAAAACTTGTTCTCTCTCTCTCTCTCTCTCTCTCTCTCTCTCTCTCTCTCTCTCTCTCTCTCTCTCTCTCTCTCTCTCTCTCTCTCTCTCTCTCTCTCTCTCTCTTCTTTGTGTTATTATACTCACCACTATCTCTCTCCTTTGTGGTCTTAGACCCATCATAGACCATCGTCCTCCACTAAAGTTATAAATAACTATTAATCAATACATATGTGTGCTAAAACCCACTCTCATTCATCCACCACCACCAAGATGATCTATCATGCACCTCACTCTCTCATGTGGGCTCAAACCCACCATAGACCAACCACCACCTCTTAAATCAAACTTGGATTTATTCACACCTTGTCTAACCAATTGTTGGATCATTCACACCATATATATCCCTATTTATAGTTATTATTTCATGGATGAAAGCTTATATATCACTCCCAATAACATCACAACTAAATCCACATACACTAGGGCATCCAAATAATAGCCCATAACATCAAGAATCACCTCAAAGATAATTCTTAACTTCACATCCTTCATTGTCTGCATTTATATATAAACCAATATCTCTATCTCAACTATAAATTCATCATCATGTTCACATTCTTGGGATGCCATACACATTAGCAACTCCTCTTTCCACTTGGCAAGCTTAAGAGACTCACTCTCCATACCTTCATAATCACATACTTGAGTTGTTATCAAACTCAACTACTCCAACTAATCCATATCCAATCTATAATATTGTTCCACATTGACCTCTATCATCATTTAGTTATTCGTGTGACAACTCTCTTTCCATGCACTACTGTAAATTAGCCTTCACCTACATATCCTTTTGAGGAAAAACTTATTCGCATGCTCTACCAAACTCTCTTGTCTCCAAATTATCTTGAAGACACTCCACATTGGTTCGAGCATCATCACCAACCAACTCTTTATCCACTGTTACCATGTCATCTTCTTGGTCAATTTCTTTACTCTGCCTCTCATACAAATGAGCATGTTGAACTATACTACACTTATTCCTCTTATTAGTTACTATCTCTATAGTTGGACCTACATAATGCACAAACACAATAGGGGAAATAAAATTTCCCTCAAATAATTCATTTGGCACTCCATCATGCTTCAAAGGCATGTTATTCAACTCCTTTTTTGATCCTACCACATTATTAAAGTGTTCCAATAAACACCATGGGATACCAATGCCCCATTCTCCACAACTCTTGAGGTTATTTTCACCTCATTTATACCTCTGATTTTAGCTATTGCACATAGTTGACCCTCCACAATCATTTGTGTACTTTCTTATATAACCCCTACAATCAATGCTTCCACCATGGAAATTTAGAACTATACTTGGTTGATCTCTTCACCCACCTAAAAATCTACATGGCTCCAATATTCCTTCAAATCAATTAGTTTATTCATAGAAACTTGCATCATACCTTGGTTGTACTCAACCCTACAACCATCTAAAATAAGAGCGACAAGCTCATTTCCATCATGAACCAAGGAAAACTAAGAATATGCCCACTCATGGGTCTTTACAAATTTTTGCCATCATCACATAATGGGTCTCCAACTTTAAATGAATAATGGATCACCTTTACATCATCTTTCATGTAGATTATATCACCTATCGATTGCTCACAACTCTCATTTATCCAATTGTTTTGAAATCAAAATCAGGCTCTACACATACAAGCCTCTCCTTGTTTCCTTCCAAGATAACCTACTATTTCATGCACCTCTACACATCCATGCTACTTCTAGAAGTAGTCTTTAGTGATCACATGACACCTCCCCATCCTTATTTCCTCTTTTGGCAATATTTTTCTCACCAACACTCTCAAGTCTCTTCACTTAAGCTTCCTTAACCATCTCATCTACAATTATTGGGTGCAAAACTTGACCTAAAATTTTGGAAACCATATGATCCCAATCATAAACCTTATGATTACCTTTCCCTTGTTTTCTCACTTGGATATGCTTGCAATATACTATTACAACTCCACTCAGCCAATTACACATAAGCTTTAGCCTCATGGGGAAACAATATTCTCATGAACAAAATACATCTCTCTCTCTCAACTATCCAAGTCATGATATGTTCCTAATTTTTGTTTCCACAAAATAAAAAAATATCATTCCAATATTTACCTTTTTTCTCCACAACAACCTCAGCTAGTCTCTTTCATTTGATGGAATATTTTCCTCTGCTTTCTTAGCCTCTATCCAAAACATATATCCATGACTATAGGGAAAACAACCCACCATCAATGCTTCCTCATCACCATCACACTCAATTGTACCATCATCACCAAGTGCAATCATATCTAGTCTTGTTTGGAACACTTTCAACATCTTTGACAACTCACACATCTGACGTGCCCTTCTCTTGTGTGACATCTCTCACCATGAATATATAGGATTATATTTCACAACCTATAATGGACTCGAAATTAAGCCTCTCAAAAACTCCCTCACACTCTTTTAGGACTTCACACACCTACAATCACCTAAAAAAACTTATCAACAACTTATAATCTTTTTGTAGAATTATCTCTCATAGCCTACAAGACACATTAAGGATTTTTGTTCAAAAAACACAACCGTAAGGAGACTACCTTGATTTGATACCACTTAGTGTAAGAACAAGGAGGGGGAGACTAATTAAAGTCTGTTATTAACTCTTATGTTTTAGGGGTTCACAAATCCAAAGTGACACACAAGCATTTCATCAAATAATTGGTATATAATCTTTAGAGATTCAAATTTTATTTTATACACAATGGAAATATAATTTAATTCATGCCCAAAATTGGATTATTTTCATACAACAAGGAGAATTAATACACTACAAATACAAGTATACATATAGACCTTTACCTTTGAGATGGTAGTTTCACCCTACATTTAGACCAAGAAAGATACAAGACATACAATTTTGGTCCTGAACTCCAATTACTAGTAGAGAGCCACCAAAGGAATGACCTATCCATTTAATTGACAAGGATGATCTACAGTATTCTCCAATATATTTCACCTTCACTATGTCTCTTGCTCTTCATTTAAATGTTTTATTATCTATTGAAGGCTTTTCATATTCCAATGGCTCAAAAAAAAAGACAAAATAGGTTTATTCCTACACAACTAGTTCAAATCGGTCTTTAGACTGGGTAAATAAAAGAAAAACATGTTTTCCACTTTGTTATGACCCTGTCAAGTTTTCAAAGATGAGTAAAACATTAAAATGATGCACTTTAGGGAACATAGTCCCTATCAAGATTTCTCCAAGCATTTTACAACTTATAACGACCCAGTCCATTTTTCGTTAAGGAAAGAATAAAGAATAGACCCTTCTCTTTAGCACCAAAACCATTCATTGAGGTTTTAATTATTTTTAAACAATTGTATGCAATGATTGGTATGTCAATGGACCCAATCAGGTCACAAATCTTGACTTTGTACTTGGGTAATAATCCTTAGCATATGCAGACCCATGTGGGATTGATAGTTCAAAAAACATAGTCATGTAACACAAAAGCATCAAGACCCAATTAAAATCTCATTGTTGAGTACTAAAGGTAAGATCCCACACCAAATACATTGATAATATGAGCTTTGCAATATCAATTCCCACTATGGAGTTTTAAAAGAATCAATTACATTGTCATCGGGAGATAAACTATGGTTACAAAGCATGAAGACAAGACTTACTCCATGAACCAATATAATGTTATAATATGACTAAGTGCATAAATATAATAACTCACAAGACCAAATCATTATATGAATACCAATTATCAAAATTAACAGCTACAAAGTCAATGACATATCAAATCAGAATATAAATTATGCTTTCAAATGTCATATATCAATAGAACTCCATAAGACTAAATTAGGGTAATGGAGCCCAATTACTAAAGTAATGAATCATCCATTTGTCTAAGACCCAATTACAACTACAAATACAAAAATTCAAATATTAAGTCTTGCATTCAAGCACCAAGGCAATTGATCACTTCAAGATGAATGTTTGAAATATAAGGTGATGTCACCATCATGAATCCACCAAGGACAAGGATAACTCGGCATGAAAATTGATAAAACTTTATCTAAACAAACAAACCCAATCAAGGTAAAATATAAGTAAATAGTTAGAAAGCAAACTCATTCTATTTTTGGTGATGAAATATTTAAAAGGACTTTGGATGATCTTGCATCATCCAGACCCCTCTAGCCAAACATTGTCACCTGTGTGGGAACGCAGGCCATGGAACAAAACATTGAGGTACTTCGAGTTTAATTTCAAGCTCAACTCGATACCTAAATCACTGAGTTGAATGAGTGATTACATAAAATAAATACATAAAATACCATGTTCTTAAATATACTCAATGGGGATAGGCATTTTGAAGTTAAATTTTTAGCTCAAACCATGCACATGGCTATAAATTGGACTTTCCAAAATTTTATGGTACATAAGATTTATTGTGTCAAATAATATTTTAGCTTACACAATTAAGTGGGGGTAGACAAGGTAATTATAACCTTATTTCACATCGAGAAGGAAATTATAACCTTATTTCACATAGAGAAGGAAATTGTCTAATGATACTAATGGTACTAAAAATATCATGAAGAACTCACTTGGGATGATTTTGTAAAGCATTTATTGGTTCAATTTTTGTTAGCATCCTTCATCCTAACGATCCCTATATAGTTTATTTATTAAATAAAAGGCTATGGACACATATGCTTTGTAAGATGTTCCTCAGTCCCATTGTAATAGATAGAATAGTATAATGTAATAGTGTAATAATCCCACATTCATGGGGAGTAGTGGTTAGCTAATGATAGATTGATATAAATAAGATCTTAGTCTAGTATGAATGCATCCACAAATTATATTGAATTGAGATTTATCAAAGGAGGTTGCCCCTAGAAAAAGCTACAAATCTATAATTATGAAACTATAATGAAATTATGTATTTTGAATCAATATAATTCTATTGTTGATATTTGAATTTCAAATATTTGTAGTCTAGTCTAATCTTTTACAAGAAGGATCCTATCATTTGGTATCAAAGCATTTTCTAGGGATGATTTATTTTCTTCTACCCACTATATGTTCTCACTTTGCCTTAACATGACCTTGGTGATCATAAAGTGGTAACAAATCATAGCTACAAGGTGCATTTTAAAACCCATCCACACCAAAGTCTATGTTTTATAAGCTATATGTATGTCCAAATCTGTACTTATTTTTTGGCAAAAGGCCATCTTCACTACAAGTTGTATACACATAATATTTTAAAACTTTTATTAATTACTGACATTTTGTATCTTGCAAGAACATGTCGAGTCTCAATCTCTCTGAGTGCATTCCTTAAAGGGTGCACCGAGAAAGGGGTGGGTAGACCATTAGTGCTTCGTAAGATTGTTGTTCCTTTTGCCACTTGCCATCTACACACTAGCTCCTTAAAACCATGAACCCTAAGGTTATTCTTCTCTTTCCTATCTATTCCAGTAATTATCATGCTTTATTCCCTTATTTCTTACCTTATTACCCTTTTTACCTATTCAGTACACTAGGTCGACCTGGTCAACCTAGTGTATTCTGGGGACATTTTAGTTATTTTGCCTAGTTAGCATCCCGGTCAACCTAACACAAACTTTAGGCATTAGCTTGAGAATTCACTAGGTCAACCTGATCGACCTAGTACAGTTGATATGTTTGAATGTTTTTTAGTCAAGATACTACTATATATGCAAGGTCATTTCCCACCATTTATAAGAATAGAAGAATTAAGTGAAGAAGTGTGAATGAACATCTAATTATTGACCATTCTACTTGAAGATAAAGATTTAGGGTTCAATACTTTCTTTAAAGCTCTGATCTTGTCTTGTGGAAAAGTATTTTGGATGCTTAGGTAGGTCATGTAGCCTAAAAATGATTTATCTTGGTTATCCTTATAAGACACAATAATCTCTTAAGAATCACCTTGGCCAAAGGAGAGGTTGAGACTTGGTAGGTTCATCTTCAAAGGTAAGTATTCCTAACTTTATTTCTCCTTTGTAAGAGTAGACAAATAATGCAGTATGTATTCTTCTCTTTCATATATTAGGATTTTGTATACATTGATGTGAGTATATGTATCCTATACATGTTTAGTTTAGTTATTATTTATTTGTTTTGTTCTAACCCCCACTTTATACCACAAGCTTTGGTGCACACTAGATTAGTTTACTTTTCTTGTTATTAGAATAGTTTACTTTCTTGCTTATTAGCATAAGTGAATATCAAATCATAGGAATATTTTAGGGTTATTGTGTGATTGTGTTAGATTATAGGCTTTGGAACCCTTCCTAGCATGATGTGTTGTGACAATTGATATAAGTGATCCCCTAATCAGGTCTATCAGATCCCCATATTGGTCATGCTCCCGCTTAACAAGTGTATACCCAATCAAAAGTGTAAGTGTGCTTTGTCTTATCTAATCTAGGATTAATTCATGTACATCATGCAATTTTGATTGCATACATTCTAGTGAACCTGATGTGAATATAAACCTTGTTGGATTTGTTCAGTTTTATTTCATTATTTTGTCATCATTTCTATCATATATTTTAACATACTGGTTTGATTCTGTCAATCCAATTATTTTTATTTATGCATAAGAATAGGCAACTAGATCAAGCATCTTGACCCAATATGGGCTTTCAACACCTTTTATAATACCAATTCAGTCTACTAGGTTGACCTAATTGACTTAGTGTATTTTTAGTCACTTAACAATACTTCTTATATAGCTTGATCAGTTAGCTTCACCTAGCACAAGTTCTAGTTTCTAGACTTTCAGATCATCCTACTAGGTTGACCAACTTGACCTAGTACATTTTTAGACCTCCTGTCCAACCAACTAGGTCAACCTAGTGCTTCTTTAACACTTTTTCAACAAGTTTCTAGATTGCTTGGTCGACCAACTCGACCTAGTTTTTAGGTGTTGGGTCAAAAATTTCTATCTCTAAACTATCAAGGTGAGTTTATATTCTTTTGTATCTCTCTATTTCTATACTTTATTTTCAAGTTCATAGCCTTCAAAACTACCTCTGTATAACCAACTAGATTGACCTAGTTGACCTAGTTTTGTGTCTTAATTGCTATATGAAATAACTAGGTTGACTTGGTTGACCTAATAGGTTTTTTAAACACTATTTTCAATAGTGTTATCTTGACACTCTCGACCTAGTATTATTTATTGTACATATAGAATTTTCATTATACCCTATTTCAAAGTTATAATTCACCTTATATGATAATCAAATCTTTCATTTCAACTATTTTCATGCTTAGAATATTTCACATAGTCTAATTAGTAGGTTTTTAATTAACTGTTTAGTCGCACTATTTTCTATTTTATGCACACAAGGCCAAATCACTTAACATCAAAAAGCATTTTAACATTTGACTACCCTAGCCAACCTACTTGGATTTCATCACCAAGGGGGAAGTTGAATTGATGCTCTGGTCAAGTATAAAGTGTGGTTAATGGTATATTTTGGCTAAGCACCCCACACCCTTATCGTTATGATGTGTGAAGTGAGGGGGTAGGCCCCAATACCAACCTTACATCATTATCACTACAGTCTCTATCATCCTAAACTCACCTAAAACCATCCATAGATAGATATTTAGTACCTTATTTATAGCCAAATATCTATCATTTAGAATCATTCTTAATAATCTAACATTCTAGGCTGATCAATTAGCTAGTTTTACTTTCCAAGTTGTTTACTTGCTCTTCGCTCAATTGTGTATGCAAGACATTACACTAGATAGTATTGGTGCAAGATTTTTTCTTTGGGTGCATCAATTAGATTGACTAATATCAATTTAATTGATTAGTTACTTAATTTTAGCATTTAATTTCTTAAATTAACTACAAATTATCTCACCTCATTTTCACAAATTGATTATCAAATCTTTCTTTTTCTTGTTTATTGTACTAGGTCGACCGAGTCGACCTAACATATTTTATAGCCCCTGTATACTATCCTAGGTCAACTTGGTTGACCTATTACTATTTCTAAGATTTCCCCCCTTTTCTACTAGTCTTTGTTCTCTGTATTTGGTCGATCTTGTGGACCTAGTTCAATTTCATAGACCCAAGTTTTACACTAGGTCAACCTAGTTTAGTTATAGTCACCTTTTGATTCTTAGCTTTTTCATCTTGCATTTCCTACTTTCATCATGGACTATATTTTTAGTGATAACACTAAAAATCCATCATCAAATATGATGGAATTCACCAATCCTAATAGGATCTCCCATAAACAAAGTAGGGTTCCTTTTGAGAATGCTAGTAATGTCCATATTGTAACATGTACAATGAATTATGGGAATCCTCATAATACCTCTTTTTAGCATAACCCTCTCTTCTTATAAGATCAATCTCAGTTAGAATATACTCCTGAAATGTTTTTCTTTATCACAAAATTCCATCAACATAGAGGGAAAGACCCTTCTACCATTTATAACCTTATGATTAGCAGTCAAGTTAAAGAGCCTCATTCTCCCACTTCCATTTCTTAACTAGATTTGGAGGTACTAATTTCTTTTCTTCTCAACATCTCCCTTCAATCTTGATTCCTTCTTATGCTATGACATCTTATTTAATTTATTCTACCTCCATGCCTAGTATCTCAACTAACATGGTTGGTTCTACATCTAGTGGGCCTCTTATAAGACCTACGATCCCTAATCCATCTAATACTTCATTGTTTGCTACCCAAGGTAATCATGATTCTAATGCTTTTTCATCTCAACCATTTACGAGTCCATCTTTTGCTTCACAAGCAAATTTTTCCACTAGTGCTTCAAATTCTCATAGCTCTTCTCAAACTCATGTCAACACTAATAGTGGTACCCAAGCCACTAATACCAACACAAACACCAACACTACTCCTAATAACACTAATCAAAATCATAAACTATTATTACCAACTCTAAACTAAATAAACACATTTCAATCTCATAACATGAATCAAATGATGAGAATGCAAAAATTCCTTCTTAATCTTCAAACATAACCACAACCAATGGATTGGGGCACACATAACCAAAGTGTTCCTCTTCCCCCTCTTCAAGATTCTCAAGGTAAATGTTGGCATGAAATTGTGCACCCTAGGACACTCTATTTAATTCCTATAATTTTATGCAATATTGAATCATCTCTCAAGTTGTGGGGAACTTGTAAGAGAGATGAATCTCTAGTTTATAAGGGCTATCTCACTAGATTCTTCTTTGAATGCCTATCACCTAATCTAATGCTTGTTCATGGGAAAAAGTTATAAGCTTTACATAAATTGGAAAACTACACTAAAGAGGTGATCCACCAAGATATATACCATAGACTATCAAACTTTTACTAAGCACAAAGCTTTCCAAGACCAATTCTAAGGAATGAAGGATTCTAACATAATTGCTTCAATGTGAAAGTAGCATACATGGAACAATCAATAAGATAGTTGACCTAGGGGTAGATTGCACACCATAAAGATAATTACTTTCTTGAAGAAGGGCTTAGTATAATCAACACACTTCACATGACCAATTAAAATCAGAACTCTTACTTAAACATGAAGGATAAAGGGAGTAAGGATGATACTATCACTTAAATCCACTATTCATCACTCACACACTTAGACAAAATGTTCACAACTTAGAATTAGACATGTATTAAATGTTCAAAGATAAAATGTGATGTCATTTTAGCAAGGATTCATCATACCAACTGTGATTAGATTCCTCTAATAGCTAAAATGGCTCACATTTATAGAACTTGGAAGAAGAGAGAAAAAAGAGAAGTTTAAGAGGCACAATGACAAGTGTCTAAAGATGAAAATTAGTTAAAATGCATAGAAGTGAGGTGTAAAATGAGTTATGAAACTAATTTACACATGATCACATCCCAAATAAACATCTTCTCCAAATGTGGCATATTATCTTCTTAATCATTCTCTCTTAGAAACTGCCTTCATCATGGGCTTTTTTGAGTGTTCCAAAGCAAATTAGGGACAAGTTTCTCACATGTGTTAAGGAGAGGGAGTTACAAAGAGGCCTACACCTATATTGGAAGTTTTCTTAATCATGTATATTCTCTTACACAAGCCCAATCATCATCTACAACTATGATCACTCTCCAATAGGTTTTTCTTGACAATTGGTACTACCATCTTCTTATCTTCCCTAACTGATCCATACCAGGGGTCTCATGACACATGGTAGGACACTTCATACACTTTACACTATCAGTCATACCTTAAAAGGTCTCCAAATTTGGGTTACCATGCTTTTCACTATGTTACTTTAGAGATTGGCTGAATTGAAAGGCCTAGTAGGAACACTTGTGAGCATTTAAAATCTCTACAAATGGCATAGGGAGTTGGTTCAGGTCAAAAGCTACCTTCCTAAGTGATTGGTATCCCATGATCATCTTCAAGACCTATAGAATATAATAAAATGTCAAAGAAACTTACTTTTTGCTTGACCTATATGGATTGTGTACAATCTATCTCTATGGCTCTGATCCTCATGATGTTGTCAACAACTTCTCTTTTACTCTTAAGGTCAATTTTTTTCATTTGGATGCACTTTGAGCACCATTTCTTCCATTGGTTCAAAAAATAGGGTTTTCAAGGGTTTTGAGGTCACTTAGACTCTTAGCCTTTGTTCATAAAGGATACACATTATAATTATCTAAAAATTCCACTAAGGGATCCTTAGGGACCCTTTCTAACTTCCCTAAACATGTCAAGGTCCCATGCATAAGATGAAGAAAGTTTCAAGCATTTCAAGTTGGCATTTGAGCCCTTTTCATGCATTCTGTGAGGGTTTATAGCGTGTTCAGGCCAAGAATTGGATTTATGATTATTCTCTTCTCTAATTAAGGTTAAAACACCTTTATATACATCTCACAAACATGCCTTAGTCATTGGAATAAATCCTGAAGATCTAGGAATGGAAATGACCCCTATTTAGCAACTAGGCCTAGGCCTTTTCCAAAGGATTTGCTTGAAACTTAGACTCAATATGATTCCCAAATGGTTTCCCCTACCTCTTTATGGATTCAACACCTCCAATATACCTTTTCAATCATAAATTAGCCAATTGGAAAGATTTTTCAAGGTTACAAATGTGTATGACCCTCAACTTGGCTTCTAGGCTTTAAGGATTTCCCTCACGCATGACTGTAACCTTTGTTTCTCAGGGCACCCTATTTTCCTTCAAATATTATAAGAAGTTTCTTCAAGGTTGTGTTAGGTGTTCTCTAGCTTCAAAAACCTTCATTTTAGCTCTCCTTATCTTCTGGTCACCTATTTCACTTGTTTCCATGGAGTTGTAGGGTCTATGCAAGGGGAAAAGTGCCCTTTATCTAATAAAAAATAGGGGGAACTTGCCATATTAACCATAAAAAAATTATCATTGAATCATCTTATTTAACCCCCAAGGGTACTCTATACCAATTTTTAGACTTTAACCCCAAGATTTGATCACCAAACTTTACATATTTCCTAGGTAGACTTGTAACAAGGATGACTGTGACGGTAGGTAGGGTATGAGACAAAGTTTTACCTTTGAAAAGGTTTATTTTATGCATATTATTAACCTAATGAGGTCTATTTACATGGTGGATCATGATATAATGTCCCATGTTTGATTGAGGCCCTTACTCTTCATATACTTCTTCCATCATACCCTAGTCAGGACTGAACTTCTAGTTGGACTATGATTGAGACACCTTATTTTCCCCTACCTTCATCCAACATGAGAAATATCTTTCATGGTGCCTAAGATAGCTGCAAGTATGAAGAGACCAGTTTGGAAGCATCTACAAGCTTAGAAGAGGCTTTCTTAGGCACTTAAGCTTTTCAAAACCAAGAGAACCATATAAATGTCTTGAGAATCATGAGGAAACACCTAAAAAAATATAACCATCAAACTAAAACAATAAAATTTGAAACAAGTACAACAGTGACCCCCTCATGGATGCAAGTGCATACAAGGTTGCCTGAAGTCAAACTTATTATTCATGAATGAGGAGGGACAAAATTGAAATTTCTTTCTATATATTTGAAGTACACTTAGAGCAATATCCACCCCCAAAATCATTCCTCCTAACTCCACTTGTACGGCCCACACCAAGTGCTTGAAACTGACCTTCCTTGGCTTGCAAAGAGAAAATGAAGAAAAATAAGTTGCAAATGAAAAATTTGGCATCCTCTTTGAAAAATAAGAATGGAAAATAGTGTGGGGAGGTGAAGAGACACTCCACCCATATTTTTAGTTGCAAGTGAGATCAAGGAATCCATATAAGTGCCCAAAAGGGCCTAAAATTAAGGAGGAACTCCCTTTTTCTACACATAACTACTTCTTAGCTGACATCTAACTACTCCTAACATTATTTTGACCTCTTTAACATTGAAACTCACCTTTGTGATTAATTTTTCTTCTTGAAAGTCTGTACAAGTCATTAAATGGGTTAAAATGTGACCAAAAGGCCTCCTTTTGCATATGAGACATAACACATGATAAATTCATCACTTAAAGACACTTTAAAACATGTCAAAGACCATACTATGACATATCCAACATAATATGAGACTTTGACTTGGTTTGACCAAGGTTGATCAACTTTGACTTTGGTTGACTAGGCCATTTCAAGAGAGATGAACTTAGACAAGAACTAGGAGAAGGATAAGTGAGACATATAGGATAATAAGAGACCTAATAGGACACATAAAACCTTTTTCAAAAGTTTAAAATAGTAGGTATTGACCCAAATTTGACTAGAAGTCAAATATAGTCAACATCTTGGTAACTCTTAGGGGTAACATGCTTGCCTATGTTAAGGACTAGTAGCCTTATCTTATCCATTGGGTCATGGAGTCTCTCTAACACCTACCCAAAACTCAAACATCTTTGAACAACACACCAAACCAAAGGAAAACACACACACAAGACACAATCAAAGAAAACACACATGTGTTCAACTAGAACACTTAGAGAACACAACCAAAGAATAAAACACACACACTTATGCTACTATATATAAAACAAACCTCACAAAGACTAATAGCAGAACTTTAGATGTATCCCATTCACAGGGATAGGCAACTCTTCTCCATTCATCTTGGTCAGCTAAAAATAATTGCTTTGATTTCAATTGTAAATGATGTAAGGGCCACTCCACAAGGCACCAAACTTTGTATGTCTACCTAGTTTTGCTCTATCCTCATCCCATTTTAGAAATAAGCACCCTTCTTTGAACACTCTTGTACTTGCTCTCTTGTAAAAATACTTCTTTGCAAGTACTTGGTGGTGTTCCATAGTCTTATGTTCATTGTCCCTTACTTCTTGTAGCTATATTAGCTCTATCAATCTGACTTCCATTGGAGTATTCTCAAGTAATTCTAGCTGATGTGCAAGTTTTAAAGCAGATAATTCTTGAGATATGGAAAATCTAGCTTGTCTTCCATAAACAAGCACAAAAGGAGAATTCCCAATTAACCTTTTGGGAGCAATCCTATCATCTCATAAGGCTATCTTCAACTTAATTTACCATACCCTTTGATTATTCTCTAATGTCCTCTTGATAATCTTGATGAGATTCTTATTGGTAGACTTAACCAATCCATTACCTTGAGGGTAATAGTTAGATGAAGTGGTCAAGTAAAATCCATTCTTATTTTCCCAATCAAAATTTTTATCACTCATAAAAGCAAGTGCATTATCAGAAATGATAGTGTTTGGAACTCCAAACCTTGTTATGATGCTCTCATAGAACTCCAATATAGCATTTTCACTTGCCTCTTTCAATGCAATAGCCTATATCCACCTTGTGAAGTAGTCAGTTGTAGTCAATATCCATTTGTGTCTATCACTTGATGGATGGTTGATCATACCAATGAAATCAAGGCCCCATTACATGAAGGGCTGGTCTACTTGGATAGGATTCAATGGAAGGGCTGAAAGCTTTTGTTTGCCTACAAAGATGGCACATTGAGGACACATCTTATCCTAATTGTAACAATCCTTAAAAAGGATAGGCCAATAAAGTCCACCCCTCATTATCTTTGCAGCTATTGTTTTAGGGGAGAAATGACCTCCATTTACACCATTGTGAAAATTTTCCATCAACATATCAAACTGATCATTATTGACACATCTCAATAGCACACCACTCACATCTTTTTGGAAGAGAATACCATCTACAAAACAATAAGGAATGGTTTGCAATCTAAAATACCTTCTTTGAGGCTTTTTCAAGCCATTGGGACACTCACCATTTTGGAGGAAGCCAATGATGTCTTGTGTCCAACTTTGAATTGGTATGTGGTCAACTGATTAGGGATGAACTTGATTGACCAAGAATTCTTCTTTTGGCCCTTAAAGATTTGAAGCTAAATTCTCACATAGCCCCTTCCCTCACACCAAGTTTATTACCTTGATATCAACATCATACTCCATTATCTTTGTAATCTATCTAGCTCTCTTTTCATTGAGATCTTTTCTTAAAAAAAACTCCTTGGTGCTAAGATGAGATACCATGACATGTATCTTGTTATTTAAAACTATGTGCCTAAATTTTTTCAATCCTCTTATCACGGCTAGAACTTGTTTCTCAAAAAATATTTATTTGACCTCATATTCTTTCAATCCTTGGCTAAAGAATGCAATTGGTTGCTCTATGTCTTCATCATTCTTTTGCATAAGCATAGCTGAGATTGTATCAAGTTTAGCAAAGGTATAAAATATGAAATATTTGGTAAATTTTGGGTTTAAGAGAGTAGGAGATTATGCAATTGCTTATTTGATTTCCTCAAAACTATTCTTATCTTCCTTTGTCTAAGCAAAAGCTTGGTTTTTATTGAGCATGGCTATGATAGGTTTCACCAAAGCTATAAAACCTAGAATATACATTCTTAAATTTTACCCAAGAAACTTTTTATTCATTTAATGTGTAGAGGAAAAGACAAGCTTAAAATAGCCTCAATCCTTTCAGGGTCAATAGACAAACCTTCTTTTGAAACAATATAACCCAATAGCTTACCTTCATGGACAACAAAGATGCACTAATTTGGATTAAGAGATACTCCATACTCCCTACACTTCTCAAACACTTGCCTTAGATGTTCCATATGATCATTAGCATCTTTTGAAAAAATGGTTGTATCATCAAGGTACACAAGCAATATTTCATTGATCAACCCTTTAAAATCCATGTCCATTTCCATTTGAAAGGTAGCTCTGGCATTAGACAAACCAAAGGGTATCTTCTGATAGGAAAAGGTTCCCCATTTTTTAGTAAAGGTTTTCTTAAAATAATCTTCTTCATTCACTAATATTTGGTTATAACTTGAATAGCCATCAAGAAGTGAAAAATGTTGAGAGCCTAAAACAACTTGCAAAATTTATTCCATGGAAGGTAGTGGATAATGATCCTTGAGAAACACCCTATTAAGGTCCTCAAAATCCACACAAAGTCTGATCTCTCCACTCTTCTTTCAAATAGGTACAATATTAGCTATCCAAGTTGAGTGCTTGATAGGAAAAATAATCCTATATTCAATCAATTTGGTAAGCTCTTTTTTCATGAGTTCCTCTATCTTGGGATTAATAGGCCTTTCTTTTTGCCTAGTTGGTTTAGATCCAAGTTCTAACTCAATGGTGGGATGATCTAGAATTGGATCAAACCTTTTAAAATCCTTGTATTCCCAAGAAAATATATCATGAAACTCTATATATAATTCAATAAAGGCTTGCCTTTCAGATGGAGAGCATATCTTACTAATTTTCAAAAGTTTGTCCTTGAAGATCATGACTCTTTCATAGTTCTCTTCCTTTGTGGGCATGCTCACTCTTTCCTTAATTTTTTGATCATCTTCATTGAAAACACTCTCCAAGGTAACCATCCCTTTAGGTATCTTATTTGTGTTTAGCTGAATGACTTGCTCTTCATATTGATTGTGAAACTTATTTTGATTCCTTGAAGAAACTTTTGCCTCATTTTGTAAGAAATGTGTAATGTGCTTATCATTTTCAAACACTTGCCATGACAACTCATTATATGGAATATAATGTCTCACAACTACCTTGACATGAGATTTATCCTTCTCTCTTCTTACATTATCAACTACATCAAAATGTGCTCCTATGACAACCAACCTATCGTCATGCTTATTTGAATCTCTTGGTATAGGTTGTATGTTGAAAGCATCAAAATATTCAAGTAGATCCCATAACCTATGCTTGTAATATTTAAGAGAAATATTCTTGGATATAGATTAGTTTCTCACTTGGTGTATGACCAATTCACTATCTCCATAAACCTTCAAATTCTTGATTCCCCTTTTCTTTGCCCATTAGAGGCCATGAACTAAGCCTTCATATTTTACTATATTAAAAGTACAACTGAAATGGAATCTATATGAAGAGTAGTATTGGTTCTTTGATGGAGATACTAACATGACACCAACCCATATACCTAATTTTCTCCTTGAGCCATTAAAAAACATTTCCCATATCCGTTCAAGTTCATGATCTTCATTAGTGAGTGAGGGTATAGAAACATTTTCTTCATGCATACAATAGTTTCCCAAATTAGTCTCTTATATGAATGTATAGGGATCATGCTCATATGTTTTAGTACCATAATCATAAAGGAAAATAACAGAAATACCTTCAAGGGGAGAGGATGCATCACCACCCATGACACTTTCTTCTTCTTCTTCTTCACTAATTACACAATTCTGATTTGAATTTGTCTCCACATATGGTTCAATATGAAACCTTGCCAAAGGTTGTGTTATTATGGTTACCTTAGCTCTATATATTATTCTAAAATCTATAAAAGACCAATTAGTAGAAATGTATCCTCCTATTTTAGCTGTGAAGTCCCTTGATAGGAAAATAGCAAAGTGAGTTGGAAGGTCTACTACCACAATGTCTTGCATAATGGGAAAACTTGGACAATCATATAGAAAGAATTTCAATCCTCTAAATAACCCCACTATCTTGTTTGGAGTTCCATCAACATGAAACACCCCTTTGTTATGTGGTTCATACTTTAATCCCAACTTATCTATAACCACCTTAGGCATAACTGTGGTACTAGCTCTACTATCCACAATGCAATTGTGAACCAATTTGTCTCCCATAATGAGTGTGAGATAGAAATGTGAGGGATTTTTAGATTTGGTGGAAGGTTCTAGGACATATTTTGGTGTATTGGTAAGGGCTACACTATTGTGTCTTAGAGCTTGAGGGGCTACATGGATGTTTGAAATTTGTTCTTGTAGGAGTTCCTTTTGACCAATGATTTACAAGAATTCCCAAAGAGATATTCTTGTCTTGGTATTCTTCAAAGAATTAATAATTTTTAGAGGGGAATTATTCACATTTTCTTTCATTATTGAAGGTAGTGAGGAAGTTTGAACTTGATGTATTTTAGGCTTGACAACCTTGCTCACATTCTGATTTTGATGAGAAGTGTGACTAGTAGGAGGTATTACACTAGGATTAACAATTTGTGGCCTTAGAGAGGCATTAATTGGAGTCACATATGCTTCCAGAACATCTCCCAAAGCTCTCTTTTTGACTCTTGTGTTGGCTACAACTGATGTACTTTGGTTCAACACATAATTATCCTCCTTTTTAAAGTTCATAAAATTGGTACTTTAGCTCCTTTCCTCTCCATTAGTATCCCTTTGCATGAGATTTGATTCTTCTAATGTGAGGCAAGGAGTAGCTCCTTCTTGTGCCACTAAAGCTTGACAACCTTCTCCACCATCATACACAAACTAACCTTGAGATTACCCCCATTGATACAAATGTTCCTCTCCTTGAACCAGGTTAGTATGGACTGGAAAAATAACTCTTGTGGATGGGATGGAGTTATAATTATGGACATTGGGATGCCTATTAAAACCTTATGGACCTTGTCCTCTTCATTGGTAATTATATGGGCTAAAGGTCTATAAGTTTATGGAGGATAATATTGGGGATTGGATGGAACATTTGCATGCAATTGAGCTTGTTTAAGCTAAGATTGTAATGATCAAATCATTTCATATTTATTTATATCATTATCCACCTTCTTGGGATTTGTTCTAGGCTTGGCATTGGCATTGGGAACTTACACTATAATTGGAGCTTCAACTGGACTATGAGATAACAAAGGCATGGAAACTCTTGGGGGTAATTTCCTAGCTTGTATCAAACTATTCTTAGATTCAATAGCTATCCCATATGCATCTGGTAGAGTAAATCCTCCCATTGACTATAACAATACTACCATGTCAGTGCCAATAGCCTTGAGATAAGTGGGGAATACAAAGCTTAGAGGATGACTCATGATAGGTGGAAATTTATACTATCTCCTTTGAAACCTTTTATTGAAATCCCCCATAGATTCATTAGGACCTCTTTTTATCACATTCAGCTGGTGTATTAGTGAAGTGTGGTCACTCGTATTATCAAACCTATTCACTAACAACTATTTAAAGTCATCCCAATTAATAATGCAACTAGCCTCTAATGTCCTATACCAATCAAGTGCCTTACCTTTGAAAGACATGGAAATTAATTTAATAGCTATGTTAGCTTGAGTGATATTGTGTAAGTTGTAAAAATTTGAAATGTCCCTAATGTGCTCAGATGGGGTAATAGGGCCCTCTCCATTGAAGCTAGGGAGATTTTTGGTAGCATTAGGAGGAATAGGGTCATATGCCAGAAGATTGATTGGATTTTGGGTGTTGAAGGATGGGAAAGGATGTTGCCTAACCATGTCTTATTCCTCCTCTTGATCTCTTATCTCTTCAACTTCCTTTTTCTCTCCAAAACCTTCTTGTTTAGGATCTCTAAATGTTAAGAATGGTTCAGGATGTTGTTCTTTAAGAGAAGGTTTAGAGAGAGGGACTTGATTGAATGCTCTATTAGAAGATTATATAGTGAAGACCATGAAGTATAATGTGAATAACTTGATATACAACTAGAAATTTTGACCTTTTGGAGTCTCCAAATGCTGGATTTAAAACACCTCTACAACCTTGGGATTTTCAAGACCAACATTCACCTTGACATGAAATAATTAGGACCAGCTGTCCCATCAGGCGTGCTAGAACTGTAGGCATCAAATTGTGCACCCTGGGACACTCTATTCAAATCCTAAAATTTGATGGAACATTGAATCATCTCTTAAGTTGTGGGGAACTTGTAAAAGAGATGAATTCTAGTTTATAAGGGATATCTCCCTAGATTCTTCTTTGAATGCCTATCACCTAATATAATACTTGTTCATGGGAAAGAGTTAGAAACTTTGCATAAATTGGAAAAACATACTAAAGAGGTGATCCACCAAGATATATACCATAGACTATCAAACTTCTACTAAGTAAAAATATTTCCAAGACCAATTCTATGGATTGAAGGATTATAACATAATTGCTTCAATGTGAAGGTAGCATACATGGGACAATCAACAAGATAACTAACCTAGGGGTAGATTTCACACCATAGAGACAATTTATTGCTTTAATAAGGGCATATTATAATCAACACACTTCACATGACCTATTAATATTAGAACTCTTGCTTAAACATGAAGGATAAAGGGAGTAAGGATGAGACTATCACTTAGCTCCACTATTCATCACTCACACACTTAGAAAAAATGTTCACAACTCAAAATTAGACTTGTATTCAATGTTCAAAGACAAAGTGTGATGTCATTTTATCGGGGCTTCACCATACCAACTATGATTAGATTCCTCCAATAGCCAAAATGCCTCACATTTATAGAACTTGGAAGAAGAAAGAGAAAGAGGAGTTCAAGATGCACAAGGACAAGTGTCCAAATATGAAAATTAGTTACAATGAATATAAGTGAGGTGGAAAAGGAGTTATGAAACTAATTTACACATGATAACATCCCAAATAAACCTCTTCTCCAAATATGGCATAACATCTTCTCAATCATTCTCTCTTAGAAACTACCTTCATCATGGGATTTATTGAGCATTTCAAGGCAAATCAGGGAAAAGTGTCTCATGTGTGATGAGGAGAGGGAGTTATAAATAGGCCTCCACATACATTGGAAGTTTTCTTAATCATGGATATTCTCTTACACAAGACTAATCATCATCTATAGCCATGATCACTCTCCAATCAGCGTTTCTTAATAATTGACTCTAACATCTTCTTATCTTCCCTAACTGATCCATACCATGGGTCTCATGACACATGGTAGGACAATTCATACACTTGGAACTATCAGTCATACCTTAAAATGTCTCAAAATTTAGGTTACCATGCTTTTCACTATGTCACTTTGGAGACTGGCTAAAGTGAAAGGCCTAACAAGAACACTTTTGAGCATTTCCAAGCTCTAAAAATTGCATAGGGAGTTGTTTCAAGTCTGAAGCTACCTTTCAAAGTGATTGGTATCCCATAATCATCTTCAAGACCTACATAACATAAGAAAATTTCAAAGAAACTTGATTTTTACTTGACCTATATGGATTCCATACAATCCATCTCCATGGCTCTGATTCTCATGAAGTTTTCAATAAATTATCTTTTACTCTAAAGGTCAAATTTGTTCATTTGGATGCACTTTGAGCACTATTTCTTCCATTGGGTAAAAAAAAAAGGTTTTCAAGGGTTTTTAGGTCACTTGGACTCTTAGCCTTTGTTCATAAAGGCTACACATTATAAGTCTCTCAAAATTCCATTGATGGATCCTTAAAGACCCTATCTAACTTCCCTAAACACGTCAAGGTCCCATACATAAGCTCATGAAAATTTCAAGCATTTCAAGTTAGCATTTGAGTCCTTTTCATGCATTTTATGAGGGGTTTAAGTGTATTCAGGCCAAGAATTAGCTTTCTAAAGATTATCTTGTCTACAAAACGTTTAAACACCTTTATATACATCTTAAAAACATGCTGTAGTCATTGGAATAACTCCTCAAGAGCTAGGAATGGAAATTACACTTATTTAGCAACTAGGCCTAGGCCTTTTCCAAAGGATTTACTTGAAACTTAGACTCAATATGACTCCCAAATGGTTTATCCTACCTCCTAATGGCTTCAATACCTCTAATATACCTTTAAAATAATGAACTATCCAAGTGGAAATCTTTGTCAAGGTTGAAAATTCATATGACCCTCAAATTGGCTTCTAGGATTAAGTATTTCCCTCACGCATGACTTTAACCTTTGTTTCTTAGGGAACCTTATTTGACTTCAAGGCTTATAAGAAGTTTTTAAAAGGTTGTGTTAGGTTTTTTCTAGCTTTAAAAACCTTCATTTGAGCTCTCCTTATCTTTTGGTCACCTATTTTACTTGTTTCCATGGAGTTGTAGGGTCGATGCAAGGGGAAAAGTGCCCCCCTATCTGAGATAAAAACATGGGGCACTTACCCTATTGTAATTGAAAAAAATATCATTAAATCATCTTCTTTAACCCCTAAGGGTACTCTATACCAATTTTCAAACTTTAACCCCAATATTTGATCACCAAACTTTACATATTGTTGGGATGAATAACTGGAAGCACACAATTGATTACCAAATATACAAGCAACTTAATATGCAGAAATTAACCAGAATCAACAAGTAACTTGAATTAAAAAATAACACATGATATGAGAGATAATACACAACTTGTATTAAAACTCTTTTAGAAGGAAATACAACAAAGAAGGCTGCCATAGTTCTTCTTCCTTACACACCTCTAGGGCTCCCACACCTCTAGGGCATAAATAGTAAATCTTCCCTCAAAGCTCTCTCTCTTAGATCCCAACACCCAACTCAAACACAGAGTTGGTGTTCACCTTACACCTATGCTCCACGCACTCCACAAGTGCTCCACGCACTCCACAAGTACACAAACGTACTTCAAGTAGATCTCCCGTGAACCTGCAACAACCTGCACCTCAACAGACCTTACTTATGGAAGGATCTTCCTTGCCTTCCTCTTTGCTCTATTTGAGTACACACTATACTCCAAGTAGATCTCTCCTGATTCTGCTCCTTGTTGTGTTGCTGTCCTATCTGATCTTGCACACCTACAAATCAATCTAGTTTTGCACACTTGTGAACCTTGACCTTGCACACACATACACCTGCAGATCAATGATCTTACTTACCATGTAGATCTCTTAAAGTAGCCATGCTCACCTGATGACCGAGATCCTACACCCCTGAAGAATCTTGCTGACTCTCCAAAACTAGCACCCACCTTGGTATTGCTGTGGAACTAGGAGGAACACCCTTGCTCACCTCACACACAGAAGAAGCAAACTTTGCTCAACTCAAACTAGAACAACTTTCAATATAATCCATGAGTCTATTATATAGATCTCATCCAAACAATAATTAGACAACTAATTATAATAATTAGATCCACAGCTCTCAGTCTAAAATTGGCTCTCAACATGCAAACACATGGTTTCTTAGCTAATTGCCTATAATATACTCACAGTCGAACCACACAAGTGACCGACGTCGATCCCTATCTACCTGGGGGTCACTGATGCCAATTGACTTCTGACCGATGTCGATTGCCTTCCTGTCTCCTCCCTGTCGATGCCAATTGGCCTGACTGACGCTGGCGATAGTAACACTTCGCAACCCTTCTACAACCTCCTCCGTGTCTGCACCAGTGAAGCTTTTAGCTCCATAACCTAACAATCTCCCACTTGGAGATAAACAGCTGCACTGTACCTATACCTGTACCCCGTCTAATCTATTTCTTGGCTTGTATCCCTCTTTAAGATCAATCCTGAAGACAACCCACCACACAACCTGTGGTGCACCTCCTGTCATCCGAGTACCCTACCATATCCAAACCTACAAACCCATGTAGTGAAGCCCTGACCCTGCATAGCATGAATCCCTACTGCTGGTCCCTCTCAAATGCTTGAGAACTCACTTCTCTGAATTGGCTCCTAACTCTCTAACAACACCCATTGCTTGGGCAAACTCAGGTCTATACTAAACCTCATGTGATTTTAGACACTGAACTGTCTAGTGCTTAGTGTGCTTCGGCTCTGCATCCTAAACCTCACCAATACCTGATTCACATCAGCTCTCACTGGAGACAAAATCAACCTGTGATCCTCCATGTCTCCCGTGCCAAAGAATTTTGCTGCTCTAAATTCTTCATAGCAAACCACTGAACTAATCTTACCCTTAGCTCAGCAAAACCCTGTATGTACAACCCTACTAACTAGCATACTATCCACATATAGCAATAGAATGATGTTGCAATCACCATCCCCCTGGTAAGACAAACCACAATAGTTACCCTGACATTGACTAAAGCCATGCTTCGTCCTCCACCTGTCAAACCCTGTACCACTATCCTACAGCTTCCTCAAGACCATATGACCTGGCCTTCCATCTCACGTGTCTGTTCACTCTATTCTTCAACTAAGGTATCCATTCATCTCTGTGCTTTCTTCCCTGCTGGCAACCCTACCAAGTCTCTGCTTGGTTCTGCATCATATTCCTGCCATGCTCCCAATGTTTCCTAGATCCTTCCTGCTCTACAGTCAGTAACTAGTATAAAGAAGAGGAACAACAAATTTGAGGCTTACTTACCACCTTCAGTCCTCCATATGGGTGTTTAAGACTCCTTGACATGCTTACTGTCTACCCAAAATCCGTTATAGTGACCGACCTCGGCCACTACACAGTCTGCATCTGACTGACGTCAGTTTCATGCGCCTGTCCTGACTACCAACCCTACCGACGTCGGTCCTCCTGACTGATGTTGGTCTTACCTACTGCCGATCCCAATTTTTCCCATCGATGTTGGTACCTGTGTTTCCTGTGAGTGATGACTTTTTACCCGTGAGCTCCTTTGAATCAAAACCCATGTCCAAACTGCCCTGCTCAAAAGTATCCAGCCACATCCACTGGTCTTTGTCTACCATCTCCTCCAAGAACACCAAGGCTTTCTAGTTCTTAAGCCTGTCAAATATATCAGTCTTCCTCTTAATAACATGCATCTCCTTCTTGCTCATGTGACCAAGCCTACAAAGCCACGTCTTCGTAACAAAAGAAGAATCAGTAATATAAACAAGTAGATAAAGAATACCTATTTTCTTACCACCAGCTAATTCAAGTGCATCCACTATGAGAGTTCTTGTGCATCTCTCATAACCCAACTCTTCTGAAGAAATTAGTCACATCTCCAAACCTGGGACCTGCATGACCTCCTTCAACACCCATGTGTTGGCTGCCTACAATTTCAGCTTCACTTCCCCTTTGCCAATTCTTTGGCAAGGCTCACCAGCTCCTCTCCCTAGGGCTGCATGGAAAGAGGCAACATAATCTATTATCCAAGATTCAACTTTATCCAAGAAACCTCCCAGAGCACCCTGTGCAACAACCCCTGCAACATCTGCATCTTCAGTTCCTTCATGCTGATCTGCTACCAACCAATAATATTCTTTTCCTTGCTCTTTATTTCCATAGGACCGTAAGTGATCATATATGCTTTTCAACTCCTCCATTCTTAGCTTACTTTGATCTGCCATTGCTTTACTCCCACTCAATCAGAAACCCCTGAGAATGACTTGTAACCAAACACAAAACTACTTCCTACAACCTTAGCTCTAATACCATGTGTTGGGATGAATAACCAGAAGCACACAATTGATTACCAAATATACAAGCAACTTAATATGTAGAAATTAACCAGAATCAACAAGTAACTAGAATTCAAAAATAACACATGATATGAGAGACAATACACAACTTGTATTAAAACTCTTTCAGAAGGAAATACAACAAAGAAGGCTGCCACAGTTCTTCTTCCTTACACACCTCTAGGGCTCCCACACCTCTAAGGCATAAACAGTAAATCTTCCCTCAAAGCTCTCTCTCTTAGGTCCCAACACCCAACTCAAACATAGAGTTGGTGTTCACCTTACACCTATGCTCCATGCACTCCATAAGTGCTCCACGCACTCCACAAGTACACAAACATACTTCAAGTGGATCTCCCTTGAACCTGCAACAACCTGCACCTCAACAGACCTTAATTATGGAAGGATCTTCCTTGCCTTCCTCTTTGCTCTATCTGAGTACACACTGTACTCTAAGTAGATCTCTCTTGATTTTACTCCTTGTTGTGTTGCTGTCGTATTTGATCTTGCACACTTGCAAATCAATTTGGTTCTGCACACCTGTGAACCTTGACCTTGCGCACACATACACCTACAGATCAATGATCTTACTTACCATGTAGATCTCTTAAAGTAGCCATGCTCACCTGATGACTGAGATCCTACACCCCTGAAGAATCCTGCTGACTCTCCAAAACTAGCACCCACCTTAGTACTGCTATGGAACTAGAAGGAACACCCTTGCTCACCTCACACACAGAAGAAGCAAACTTTGCTCAACTTAAATAAGAACAACTTTCAATATAATCCATGAGTCTATTATATAGATCTCATCCAAACAATAATTAGACAACTAATTACAATAATTAGATCCGCAGCTCTCAGTCTAAAATTGGCTCTCAACATGTAAACACATGGTTCATTAGCTAACTGCCCGTAATATACTCACAGTCAAACCACACAGGTGACCGACGTCGGTCCCTATCTGCCTAGGGGTCACCGACACTGGCTGACTTCTGACCGACGTCGGTTGCCTTCCTATCTCCTCCCTGCTGATGCCGGTTGGCCTGACCGATGCTGGCAATAGTAACACTCTGCAACCCTTCTGCAACCTCCTCCATGTCTGCACCAGTGAAGCTTTTAGCTCCACAACCTAACACATATTTCCTAGGTAGAATTGAAACAAGGTTGATTGTGAGGGTAAGTAGGGTATGAAACTAAGTTTTAACTTTTAAAAGGTTTATTTTATGCATATTCTTAACCTAATGAGGTATATTTGAATGGTGGATCATGATATAGTGTCCCATGTTTGATTGAGGCCCTTACTCTTCATATACTTCTTCCATCATACCCTAGTCAAGACTGAGATTCTAGTTGGACTATGATTGAGACACCTTAATTACCCCTACTTTCATCTAATGTGAGAAATGTCTTTCATGGTTCCTGAGATAGGTGTAAGTATGAAGAGACTAGTTTGGAAGCATCTATAAGCCTAGAAGAGGCTTTCTTAGGCACTTGATCTTTCCAAAACTAAGAAAACCATATAAATGTCTTGAAAATCATGAGGAAACACTTGGAACAAACAAAACCATCACATCAAAACAAGAAAATCTAAAACAAGTACAAATAGTGACCCCCTCATGGATGCAAGTGCATAAAAGGATGCCTAAAGTCAAACTAATTTTTCATGAAGGAGGAGGCACCAAATTGAAATTTCTTTCTATGGATTTGAATTATACTCATATCACTATCCACCCCCTAAAACATTCCTCCTAACTCCACTTGTACGACCCACACCAATTACTTGAAACTAACCTTCTTTGGCTTACAAAGAGAAAACAAAGAAAAATAAGTTGTAGATGAAATTTTTGGCATCCTCCTTGAAACTCAAGTATGGAAAATAGTGTGGGGAGGTGAAGAGACACTTCGCCCATGTTTTTAGCTGCAAGTGAGATCAAAGAATCTATACAACTACCCAAAAGGGCCTAAAATTAAGGAAGAACTCCCCTTTTCTACACATAACTACTTCTTGGATGACATCTAACTTCTCATGACATGATTTTGACCTCTTACTGTTGAAACTCACCTTTGTGACAAATGTTTCTTCTTGAAAGTTCGTACAAGTCATTAAATGGGTTAAAATGTGACCAAAAGGCCTCCTTTTGCATATGAGACATATCACATGATAAATCATGACTTGAAAACAATTTAAAACATTTCAAAGACCCTATTAGGACATATCCAACACAATATGAGCCTTTGAATAAGTTTGGCCAAGGTTAACCAACTTTAACTTTGGTTGCTAGGCCATTTCAAGAGAGATGAGCTTAGACAAGAACTAGGGGAAGGATATGTGAGACATATAGGACAATAAGAGACCCCATAGGACACATGAAACCTTTTTCAAAAGTTCAAAATAGTAGGGATTGACCTAAATTTGATTAGAAATCAAATTTGGTCAAAAATAACCTCATTTCTCAACCTCTATTAGTCAACAAAGTTATCAAACATTTACAAAATTAACCTCTTACTACTCAAATTGCTAACATTGATATTAGAGGTATAACACCTACCATCTCTTATAATGGATCAACTAATCCTACACTTCATCTTAAAACATTTAGAACTTTTATAAAGATTGGGTCAAATTAAACACTTTTGTTGCTACCAAACTCCTTGACAAAAACCTCATAGGTGATGCCTTAGATCGGTATAATCAATTTATATCTCATTCCATCACTAGTTTGGAGGATTTAGTGAATGCTCTAGTACAAGAATTCCAAACTAGTGATCTTCTTGAAAACACTTTAACCCATTTCATCAATTGTAAATAAAATGAAAATGAAACCATTCAAGCCTTTGTTAAACTATGGAAGACTTTGTCAAACAAATGTGAACATAACATGGCAGATGACAATCTCTTTCATCTCTTTACAAATGCTTTATTTCCTAAATTATAATATCGAGTCTGTACCCTTTCTTCACATACCTTGGATGAGGCCATTGACCAAGCCAAAAGACAAGATTTCCTTATGCATCAATTCAAGCCACCCCAACCTTTTGTGGGTCCTCATCAGTTACTTAAGAATAAAAATTGAAATATTACCAATGATGGTGTTACTGATTCATATGATACCATTCACAATGTTTAAGTTGTCATTCCTACCTCTTCTTCAGAACCAACTCCTTCTCAAAAATATACTAATCTTCATTTCTCTTCACTAAACAATGTTAATGTCCATAAACCTCTTTCCTTAGCTGAATTTCATAAGTGTCTACCTAGGCCTCTCCCTCAAGTTATTGACCCTACTCATCCTATGAAAACTTGGTATGATCCTAGCAAGTTTTGTTGGTTTCATGCTAGTTGGGGTCACTCTCATGAGACCTGTAGACAAATTCATAATTTAGCTATGGATTTTCTTATTGTTCCTAATTTTGATCATGATACTATCAATCAAAATAATCAACAAGCTTATGAATTTGATTTTAAGGATTAGAAAACTCACGATCAAACCCAAGCCTTGAATCAAGCAAATGATCATTTAGTAATATATAAAGATCCTTTACCTAATCATCAGCCTATTCAAGAAAACCAAAACAAGCCCACCCCTTCCACTAATAATGTATAAAGTCTTGTTTAACCCAACTCTAAAGAAAATGTGGATAGCATGAATAATATGTGAAGGGTGGTGGCTTTCATTGATTCCCAACCTAGCTATACCCCGCCTCCTTCTAAGACATTCTATGTTATCCTAGATTCTTCTCCAATTCATTTGAATGAGTTGGGGAAAGAAGATCTTATAAATTTTGATGATGATCCAATTTCTTATTCTCCCTTAGATAAGACATCCTACTCTATTTCTACTATTCTTCCATCATCTTCTAGTAACAATGACAATCAATCTTCCATGATAGTCAACCTTCTATTAACACTTCATCTACTTCTCAAGATCTATCGAAATCGATTAATTCTTCATCATCAAATGATTTACATACTTCTTCTAAACCTTCTCATTCTTATCACCACAAATTTAAATGCTCTTCAGATCCTCCTTTTGAAGATATACTTAACCATTACGTACCTATATGTAACAATCTTCTCATGGGTTGTGATGAATGGGATCCCATGGTGGAATTCACTAATCTCACATCTCAAACTCCATGTCTTGAGCTTATGAGGACCTTTCCCCATCATCAAAAACATCTTATGTAACTATTAGTTGAAATTAATGTCCCTCGTCTTCCATTAGCAAGAGGGGAGGCAACCTTATTTGGTTCCAAGGATAATATCTTGCAATAATGTGAAGAGATGTCCATCAATGTTGATGAAACTATCAAAACTTCTCTTTCTTTGAAATTCATCATCACATCTATGATTCTTGATGAGATTCTACTTCATATAGATGATCTTCCTTTATTTATTAGCATCCAAATAGGAGACATTCAAGCTAAACGATCATTGATTGATGAGGGTTCTAGCACTTATGTTGCTTCTCTTGATTTCCTTAAGACCCTTAGATATTCAGAATGTAGTCTTAAGTTTACACGTAACACCTACCAATGATATGATAGAAGGCAAATGCCTCCTCTTTGGTGTGTGTGTCTTCCTATTACTATCCCACCTATTTCCATTCTTGTAAAGGTGATGATCTTCAACTTTCCCCTTTCTTATAACATCTTACTTGGTAGGCCATGGACTCATTGCATGTGAGCTATCACTTTTTATACCTACCAATGCATTAAATTCCCTCATAATAGAGACATTTATAGGATTCAAGGAGATATTAACCCTTGAAATTTTGAATAATTCCAAGGTCATGGTGTTTTCAAGATTTCTACTCTTGAGCCTTTACCTAATATTCTATTCTGTGAATCACAACATTTCAATTTTCTTATCAACTCAACTAGAGGTTATAATGGGCATCCTGAGCTGATTAGTAACATTCTTCTCAACCTTTTAGACTCTAATGATGATGAACTTGATGAGATTAATTTAAAGATGAAATTTTTTTATCTCACACCTCATCTCATCTCATAATTTATAGCCTCATTGTAACTTTGTTCTCGCACAAACCACCTTGCGATGACATTCCCATAGTCTTATCCAAGAATAGGCATTATATTTACCATGCTTCTTCTAATGAAAAAGTTATTCTAACTTGTGTCATTGATCTTCATATGCCAGATTAAGATGATGGCTAGTCTTTAGATGATCCTTTATTAGGCGGTCTTGTCCAAGCCCATGATGCTGAGATTGTACATTATCATTCTTCTTTACTTGATTCTTTTTGTGCATCTTCTCATATTATAACATTTATAGTTACTGATTCTGACATTTTTCCTCATTATCATAGAGTAGAGATGTCATCAACACCTCCAATTTTTGAGGAGCCCTGTAGGACTATGCTCATGGATCATGCTATGACTAAACCTTTCCATTTTTCTAAGTTCCTTGATTCCTATCATTGGTTCACTCTTGAGGTTAGTGTAACCCTCCTTAGACTTTTTATTAATCCCACCTCTCCCATAGTGGAATATATGTCAGAACTAATTATTATTACTTCTTCCACTATTACTGAGCCTACTTTTGCTTCTTCTAATAATACTCCTTATATTCAACCTAATTCCATTCCATCTCCATCACCACATTTTATTGGTGATGGTTTTCTTCCTTTGCCTAAGATGGATCCTTTTCCCACCAAATGGCTTGATGATCCATCTCCTTCTTCATCCACACCTATTATACATTCTCCTGTGAGTGTTTCTCCTAAGAGTACTCACAAGCGTATCTATTTCTTTCATGAGATAAATAATCATTCTTCTACCCATTGTCATAAGTTACGACAATATATTGATTCCTTTCATCCTAATTCCCCATAAATAGATACTACCATACCTCCTCTAAATATTCTTCTTAACATATACCTAAGTATGGTGAGAGGTATTATCTATGGCACCAATGTAGCACACATCACACTGATAATTGTCGTATCCTTCAACAACATCTTAAGGATCATCTTATATCTATTTTTAGAATTTTTACCATTCCTCCCACAAGTCATTCTTGAAAAAATTCTCCTCCTTCTCCCATAGCTACACCTCCTATGGTCCTTTCACCACCTCATATGGTTCCTCCACATATGGACCCTCCTTCAGCCATGGATTCTTCTCCATCAGTGATTCTAAAATTTCTTTTAGATCTAATTCCCACACATTCTCTTGACCATCCTTCACCCAATTCCCCTACTTCAAATTATCTAATAAGTATTCCTACTTTTTCAGTTGAGGAGGTTAGAAAAGAAGTATTTGCCTAGTATTCAATAAATATTGATGAGACATTAGCATCAATTCATATCTAACTTCATAGATATTTATTTGATGTCTTGGATAATGTGTGTGGATAGATTTACTAGTATTTATGAGCACATACATGGTGCTTTATCCTTTACATTTGGATTGGAAATGTGATTCAATCTTATTTTTATTTATTTATTATTATATCATTTGACATTATGTCAAATTATTTCTTATCTTATATCATGTTGTCTCTTCTTGATGTACTATAGTTAGTTTTGATTATTTATCTTTTCGTATATACTCATTTTTTTCTTATTATTATTGTTTTTCACTTATCATTGCTTTCTTTTCCTTTAGAGTTTTTCTCAAAACTCTTCCCTTATATCTTCATGATTGTTTGCTCTCTTATCTTAATTTTTCATAGATAATTGTCATGGTGACTTGGTTATATATACCCTATTCCCTTTAGTTATTATCTCGTATTACCATGTGATCAGTTAGCAAGAAAAATTTCTCATTACTATTTCCTTTTACCGGTCCTCCTTTGGATCTCATTTTTCCTTATTACTTTTTTGTAAACTAAGTATATACATGGTTGAGACTTGAGATCACATACTTGTTCATTGTCAAGCCTAAGTGTCGTAGTTAGTCTTTTATCTTGGGTTACTTAGCTTATTTTAGCCTTAGCCTACAACTAATTTGTGTGTATCACTATTTCTCTCATGATTGGTCATTCCAAATCCATATGGAGGAGGAGTCTTAAAAATCTTTCAAAATAAAGTTAAAATCCAAATCATTTAAACAAAATTTAATGATATCAAAAGGCAAAAATATTCTCAAAAGTCAAATCACACTAAAAGATGTGATTCATAGCACATCTCCTTCTTTTAATCAAAGCTCAACTCCATAGTTGGATTCATGATATATCTAAGGTCCTTTGGGGTGTGGTAGTCTAGTGGATTAGAAGAGGACAATTAAAAAAAAATCTTAGCAGTACCTACTTTCTCATGCCAGTACCCAATCTTCGTAGTAGACTGACATCTCTATAAGGGGTTTTAAAGAGTGGGGAACATGTCATGGGGAGGTAGGTCCATTTTAATATTATTTGTGTAGATATACCTTCATGAGTTGATCTTAGTAGCACACCTATCTACCTACAAATCTTTGTGTTTATAAGGGAATATGTTTCCTTTGTACATAGATGACCACTAGTCACTTAGTGTTTTCCCATGTCCTTAGTATGCCTCTTACCTCCTAAGGTCTTCTCATAAGATGCCTAAGTATTTGATTTTTACATCCCCTTTTTCATTCCCTTTCATCATATTTGCTCTTGGGAAATACTATTTAGCTTTCTAATCACTCCCCATGGGATTTCATTTATGATTTGCTTTGTAAGACTATGGATAGAACCGGACCTCCCTCACAAATTACCATCTTTTTCATCCTACTATCCACATCTTTGATTTAACATTCCTTATCCTTCTGCTTACTAATGCTATTTTGATACCCCTTGGGCTTTCTTTTGTGAGTTGCAGTGTAAGACCATGGATAGGACCCGACCCTCCTCACAAAATAATAAAATAGTTTTTTTCTAATAAACAAGTCACCATCCAAACTACATATGTCAAGTAAGAGATAAGATTCAATTGATTATGAGGTTACACATCATTTGACATACTTTCCATTTTGATATTTAGTATGTTTTATAATTCATTTTTCTTTCACCTTTTATTTTCTTATTTTTTGAGTACATGTATGATCACAACCATTTCTTGAATTTCTCATACTTCCTAGCTTGAATTAGTATGACAAATTTAAGACCAAATTTTTGCAAATTCTATTTCTCTTTTATACTTCCCATCATGAATTAGTATAATTAATTGACTTAATTTTGATTTGTTTCTTTACCATTCATGCCCTTTTCATCACTTCCATTTTATTTCTTGGGTTATCATACTTCCCAACATGATATTTAGTAAGATTTTACTTGTTTTAATTTAGTGCCAAAATCTTTCACATTGGTTTAAAAACAAATCCTCTTTTACCATCTTGTTTGCCATTTTATTGGTTCTTTATACTTAGTCATTTTTCATGTTATTACACATTTCCCAGCTTGAATTAGTGTGTAGTGTATTTTTGATTGATTATATTTTTCCAAGTCTTTTTGCCTATTTCTTATTTTTAGCCATGCATGTGTTATACATAATGATAGAAAAGAAACTACATCACATATATTTCCTATAGCATATACAACAAATCTCAATACATGTGCTAGAAATAATTATATCCAAATCACCCACATACATAATGAATAAACCCAACCATCGTAAAGATAACATACACAACCAACACCACTATGCTAAAATGATACATCACACACACACACACACACACACACACACACACACACACACACACACACACACATATCACACAAGTTTGGTATAACATATACAATGCTCCAGCTCTAGGGCTGAGCCCCATCATGTCTATATCATGGTGTAGCCACACTACCTACTGAGGCCTTAGTCTAACTCATATAAATGGTATGCTATAATGAGTTAGTATAAGATCTCAATCCCTCTACCTATCCCTATAGACATGCTATCTACACTTGTGCCTATACCAAATCAGTTTGGGTCACTGTATGTGCCTACATCAATTGGGTTTACATCATCATATATACCTACATCATCTGTTTCACTATATTTTGATATATATCTATCTCATCAGCTAGGGCCTACCAGGCCTATCTCTCTCATGAACCCATCTCTACTAGTGGATGTGCTATCTCTCTACATCTATATCTACCTTTTAACCTCTCTTGCTAGTTTGAACTAGATCACCTAAGTAGGTTTAGATGGTACACTTAGATCCTTTAGTGTCATGGGATTGTATGACTATAAAGTCTTGTCTAGGATGTCATGGAGTGCTCCCTTAATAAGGGACCCCCATCTCTCCTCCTCATCTTAGGTATGCCTACAAAATCACACAAGATGGATATTAGATCATTGTCATATCTCATAATATCTATCTATCTAATAGATAATAACTTAATCAATAAATTAATCATACTTTTTCTTACCTATCTGTGTCTTAGCTCCTATGGTCTCACCATCCATGCAATTTCCTAGAATGGTATCCCCATCTATGAAGCCTCATAATACCTTCTCTATAGGTCATCTCCTTAGCTCAAACCTAGATGTCATGGCTCATGTCCATCTTAGCCTCCATCTTAGTTGTCTCTCTATCCTCTGCTCTATCTCATCTACTAACTCTCCAAGGATGATGATTGTCTCCACTCTCTCCTCCTACATCTATCATTATCATGTCCTAAATGGACATAACTCATCTCTTTATGGAGATGGTAGTGGCACATCTGGTATATCCACCTCCACCTTCATCTCCACCTCATCTTGATTTATCCTTTATCATACTTGACCATTCTATGGTCACTCCCAACATGGCCTTAATGTTGGTCTCACTATCAATGGTCTGAGTCCCCTCTTCCCTCATGGCTCTTTCACATGTCAAGTTCACTACTTAGGCATGAGTATTAGTATTACTAGATGAGGTAAACCCATCTATCTTGAAACTTGTGCCATTATATGTGGCTATCTCTACTATTATAGTGCCTTATCACCTCTCTCCTCTCTAGCACTAGTCCAATTATGTGCCAGCTCTCTTAGGTAGTCACTAGCTGCTCATATGGTCACCATATTATGTTGGTGTATCTCACCATATGTAGTGCTAACATGTGGGGCATGACCTACACTACTTGGTCCTCCCTCCCTCTCCTCACTTGAGGTGACCTATTATTTATGGTATGAGGCAACCCAGATGGATGATACATAAGAATTCTCTCATATATCCATGCTGTCAATAGATCATGAATGAGTTAGACCCAGATGATAAAGCCTAGATCATATATCACTCCCTCTTTTAGCATCATTGTGCTCAAGGATATCATGTATAGTGGTACCTTTACATCTAACTTTTGATAGAGTACTCATTATGTCACAAGGCCTATTATAGGCATCTAATTCTTAACACCATTTATGTTGAAATTATCAATCTTACTCAAATTTTACTCAAATGTACATTTTAGGTCAAAATCCATAAATTACCCTAAATGGTTTGAAATTGTCACTTACAAGTGCCAGTTTAGGTCAAAGTATCCCTAAATAGGGCAATGCATTTTATGGACCGGCTAATTTTGATTAGATCATTTCGAGTCAAAATGACAATTTTGCTATTTAGTGCTCTAGATCACTCTTTTCTTCTAATTCATTGGTACACATCATGTACCTTTGTTATTTGGTGTTGGCAACATCTTAAATGGGAATACATCTCCAATGCAGCTAACATCACCTTTCATTTCCTCTCCAGTTAAATTATGACCCAGTAATATGACTTTCTAACCATTTTGATTAGTTGAGGAATAATTTTCAAATAATTGCAATAATGTTGATTAACCTTGTTTAAGGATAATTAATTCAAATCAAGAGCTTAAGTGGATTTTACATGAGAGTTGTTGAATATTTATTTTTTGAAAATTGATTTCTATTAACTACATCATCAGGTGACATCATTTCTTGGGAAGACATCCCTAGGCCATAAATGCCATAAATATCAAGATTTTGGGTCATCCGTGCCTAGTTAATGCCTCCCATGCCTCTTTAATGCCCCTTCTTCCAAGGTCATGATGAAGATAATGATGGATTTAATTCTAAATATTAAGATTATCCATGGCCACACATCTCAATCTTGAGATAGATGGTCATGGTTTATCCTGACTAATCTCAAAAATCTATAAATAGAGAGGCCATGGATGTGAATTTTAAGTTATTTTCATGCAAGGTTATAATGTTAAATTTATTCCACAAGTTTTTGCATTTGATCATAGATTTTTCTTGCAAGTTTCATTGATAGGCTAGTTTAGTGATTTGGAATCATGAGCCTAGGTTTTATGGAGTGTTCTTGAGGCATTGGAGGAGTTTACCACCATTGTTGACAAACACAAGGATGATTGATCAAACGAGAACATGTTTTTAAGCCACATGGGTATGGTGAATCCATTTGAGAAGGTAATATGGTGTTTCTTTCTTCATTTGTTTCTTTCTATTCTTTGTAATTCTTATAGGAATAGATAGGCTTATTTAGTTAGTTCTTTATGCATGTTTCATTATTTATGGACTAATGCTTGACTAACTTGATTTGGAATCCTCTCTACATCTTGGCATGCCCGATGGGATAAGACACATCTCAAACCTAAAGAATATCACTTTTCAACTTTAAAATATTTATTTGAGCCTTTAAAACTCTTGCAAATTGATTTTCTAACTTTATTTTTTCCTTTTTGTTTGCCACAATTTTACAAAGTAACCAACATCGACAAGAATACCAATATTGGTTACCTACTTAATTGACATCAGTTAGTTAAACTAACATTGATTAGATCTCAGTTAGCTAGAGTAACCAATGTCAATGATAATAACCGATGTTAGTCACTATGTTTTTCTAAAAACATAGACCCGAGAGCTACTTTTCCAAAGTTCATTATTTCAAGCTAAAAGGACCTTCAAAGCTAAAGGACATGCTAACATTTTTGCTGTAGGACCAAGCTTTTGATTTGATAAAACATGTTTAAATCACCTTTTGCATGCTTAAAAATTAATTAATAACTTTGTTTTGGGTGTTTAACAAAGAATTTAGATTTTTATGGCGAATGTTTTCAAAGTTTGAAACTAAGACCTAGGGGTCAAATGAACACCACCAAATATTTCATTTGGGCTTAAAATTGAACACACTTGTATTTTCTTGTTTACACTAGTTGTTTACTTAATTTTTGTTTGGAAAAAAAGGAATTTTGCATGTATGCTCTTCTATTTTCCCCCTTTAGGGAAACATTACAATAAAAAGTGTCATTACTATTACAAATAGCCTAGTCCAAGGCTTAGAAAGAATGTCATCTAAATCACTCCCCTAAAACTCATCAAAGTTTGGGTAATCTTGAAAATGACCCTATAGTATTTCTATTTTTTATTTTCTTTATTTTCATGTAAACTTGGATTGTGAGGGGGACGTCATTACCTCCTATGAGTTCTTTAGGGAAGCTTTGACTTGGGGTTTCAGCTCCCAACATTGACTTAATTTGACTCCTTCAGAGTTGCACATGGGACGTATATGCATTTATACATCACACTACATTGAGTGAATAGTAAGATGTAGTGGTTGTAAGAAAGACTAGACCTTTTGACAACTAGCCAATGCCATGGTCACCTAATTTCTATGCTTATCTTTTGCATCATTTGATGTGAAAGTCATTATGCAATTGATTCTCCTCAAATGATCAAAACCTTGCTAGTTTAGTAGACCCCACTTTAACTTACCTTGTTAGTTTAGACTTAAGATGTTTTTTTTTTGTCATTAGATTACTTGGTCTTGATTTGTGTTTAAAATTACTTGTTAACTCAATGAACTTAACCAAAACACATTGCCCTCAATCTTTTTGAGCAAGGGAGGCGTTACATTATCTAAATGGAAAATTCATCTTTTCCTTATTCAAATTGTTATCAAAAGCTTTGTGTCATGTTATCCACTTTGGCATAGTCATGCTGCCCAATTGAGTCTAGAGATTTTACCCAATTTGTTTAAATCCTTCATTTATAATCCACATTCTAAATTAAACCTTTCTAAGTTATAAGGGTTGGTGTGTCAAAGTGGGCTCACCATTTATGCACTAAGCTTTTTTTAACTTGGGTTCAATTTTCCATTTGGATTGAAGGTCATTTCTTAAGACTCAAAATCACATTATTTTCTTGGTGGATTGAAGTCATCTTACGTATCGCTCATGCTATGAGTCCTATAACATATTTTATCCTACTAGAATCATGTGGTGACATTGTTCTGCCTATTTGGTCCTAGATTTATACTTAGTGATTCACATATGTTTTTACGTTTGGAGTTTCTTAGTTCATTTTGTCTTCTTCATAATCTAAAGAGCTTTCCTCTAAAATTCTAGGGTTAACTTGTCAAAGTTGAAGCTAACTTTTGTAGTGTGGGTGTATCACAAATATCTAGGCTTTGGTGTACTAGCTTTCACCTTGGGTCTTTGAGTTACCTTACTCTCTTCTGATCTATATGATTTCAACTTTACCAAAGGTTGAGTAAACTCATGAACCAAATCTTCTAAATTATGAGTGGTTTGAAACCACCATCCCTTATAGTCTCATGGTACCTTAGTTATTTGTTTAAAAGAGAGCCAAAGCATACTTTGATTGGTTGTCAAACATTGGTCCTAAGTTAGACAAACACACATAGTGGCTCTTTTTGGACTTGACTCAAAGGTTCACTCGTAGTGGGGCCTCTTATAGCCTTAGTTATGAATATGATAAATTTTATGATGGTCAAGATAACCTCATTATTTTTGATAATATCCCCACAATAGTATAATTATAACATGATTACAATGAATATCTACCCCAAGAAGATCAAGATGAAGCCCTTCTTAGATTGATAGAATTAGGTGCTAGACTACCTTCTAATTTTCCTATAAAATAATTGCATACCTTAGTTAGAGAAGGATAAAAATGATGGCAAGAGAAAGATTTTATAAAAATAGACATACCTTCTTCCTCTAATAAAGGAAAGGAAATACAAATAGAGTCAAAACCCACAAATCTAGATCTTATAGCTAAGATCAAGATAATAAGTCAATGATATGCAGATCAACTTGTTGTAGACTTAATTGACTCCCTAGTTGCCACTTCAATTCATAATAATGCTTTGAAAGAACATGGAGATATGTTTGAAAGTATGTAGCAAGTATTGGATGAGAGCATTATTACAGTGGATTAAGGAAATCTAAATGAACAGTTAAGGACATAAGAGACCTTACAAGATGTTCCATTTTATGTAGAACATAAATTTTTTAATCATCAAGAACCTATTGTTACTTTATAAACTCAGAAACTCAAACATTCAATCCAAATTGAGTAAGTCCCTCAAGAAAATTTGTCTAGTTCTTTTCAACCAACCAAAATATTGGTAAATAAACATATAAATTTCCAAAATCAACAAAGTGTGAAATAGCTAGATTCAGGGAATGTTTTATAATCCAAGAATCAATGACCTATGTTCTCAACTCAAGTAGCAAATCAGAACCAAATAATGGATTGAAAGGTATACACTCCCTATAGATTCACACAAAACTAGGGGCACATTCTACCCCAACAATAATAAAACTAGGGGCACATTCCACCCCAATAGCAACAAAACCAGGGGCACATTCCACCCCAACAACAACAAAACTAGGGACATATTCCACCCCAACAATAACAAAACTAGGGGCACATTCGACCCTAATAGCAACAAAACTAGGGGCACATTCCAGCCTAACAAAAACAAAACTAGGGGCACATTCCACCCCAATAGCAACAAAACTAAGGGTACATGCCACCCCAATAACAACAAAACTATGGTCACATTCCACCCTAACAACAATGAAACTAAGGGCACATTCCACCCCAACAACATCTTATCTAATACACAAATGCACCAAATATGCAAGAATGAAATTATATGAAGGAAATTGTGCAAAGATTAGAGACAAACAATAGAGTCAAAAAGTACAAATTCAAAGAGATATGTGTAGACATCCAATTCCTAACACCATTTGTGTTGAAATTGTCAATCTTACTTGAATTGCATTGAAATGCACATTTTAGGTCAAAATCCATAAAACACCCTAAAAGGTTCAAAATTGTCACTTACAAGTGCCATTTTAGGTCAAATTATTCCTAAATAGGGTAATGCATTTTATGGGCCAACTAACTTTGATCAAATCATTTCAATTCAAAATGATAATTTTGCCATTTAGTGCTCTAGATCACTCATTTCTTCTAATTCATTGGTACACATCATGTACCTTTATTATTTGCTATTAGCAACATCTTAAATGAGAATATAGTTACAATCCATCTAACGTCATGTTCTAATTCCCATCTAGTCAAATTACAAACCAATAATATGACTTTTTGACCATTTTGATTAATTGAGGAGTAATTTTCAAATAATTGCAAAAATGTTGATTAACCTTTTTTAAGGCTAATGAATCCAAATCAAGAGCTTAAGTGGATTTTCCATGAGAGTTGTAGAATATTTTTTTTTGAAAATTTATTCTTATTAACTACATTATCAGGTGACATCATTACATGGGAAGACATCTCTAGGCCATAAATGCCATAAATATCAAGATTATGGGTCACCCATGCCTAGTTAATGCCTCCCATGCTTCTTTAATACTTATTTATCTTGAGGATATTTATGGATTTAATTCTAAATATTAGGATTATCCATGGCCACACATCTCAATCTTGAGATGGATGGTCATGGTTGACCCTGACCAATCTCAAAAATATATAAATAGAGAGGCCATGAACATCATTTTTAAGCTATTTTGGTGCAAGGTTATTATGCTCAAATATCTTCAAAGCTTGAATATTTCAAATTTATAATGCTAAATTATTTATACAAAGATTCATTGATAGGCTAGTTTAGTAATTTACAATCAAGAGCCTATGTTTTATGGAATGTTCTTGAGGCATTGGAGGAGCTTACCACCATTGTTGACAAAGACAAGGATGCTTGATCAAGGGAGAACACGTTTTTGAGCCACATGGGTATGGTGAACATTTGGGAAGGTAATATGGTGTTGCTTTCTTTCATTTGTTTTTTTCTATCCTTTGTAATTCCCATATGATTAGATAGGCTTGGTTAGTTAGTTCTTTATACATATTTCATTATTTATAGACTAATGCTTGACTAACTTGCTTTGTAATCCTCTCTACAATATACCCATATCCATTTAACTTATCTATTCTCCAAAACCCCTTTCCTCCTCATTTTGAGGCATCCAAATTTGACAAATATAAAGGGAAAGGAAATTCACGTGAACACATACAATCATTTTTCGTCTTATGTCAAGAGGTTGCTTATAGTACCGAGTACTTATTGGAACTACTTCCATGAAGTTTAGTAGAACAAGCTCTTGATTGGATACTTAAACTACCCAAGGGATCAGTTGTGAATTGGAATGACTTATCAAAAAAGTTTATTGACCATTTTTCATATAACATAGAACATGAATTAACCATTATTGACTTATGCAAAGCCAAGTAGCGTGATGGTGAAAGTTTTGATACATATCTACAAAGGTGGAGAGCATTGATAGGTTGTTTTCAATATAATTTATGAAATAAATAGTTGGATGATATCTTTGCACATAATTTTCATCTTGAAGTTACGCATAATCTATGATTAGCTTGTGCTAACTCATTTAAAGAAATTATTGACAAAGGAGTGCAGATTGAGAAGGCTCTTATTGCTAGGAGCCTTGTTAAGATTTTTACTCAAGGTCAAGTGTTTAATTAGACTAAATCACTGGCTACTCAAATAGTTACATAGGATAAGTCCAAGGGATTTAACAAAAATAAGAACATGGTTAGAAATGGGGTGATAGAAATAAGACATGTATAAATGGTACAGGCTATACCTCCTCCAAATGTACAATTAACTCCCTCAAATCCACTACCTATTTTATAAAGACAACCTCCACAGAGGACATTTCATAATAATTTTAGAGTCTTTAGCAAGTTAGGAGAAATATTTAAAATAGTGTTACAAAAGCTCATTATAGCTAATTTAATTATATGGCTAGTATCAAGGCCATTTCCTCAAGATCAGCCAAAACCAGACTCGTACAAAGAAAATGAATGGTGTAACTTTCATCATGTTGCTAGTCATAGTGCATATCATTGCATTCAATTGTGACATGTTATTGAGGACTTTATTAAAAGTGGTGAACTAGAAATTAAGTTGGCCCCTAATCAGGACACAAATCAAGATATAGGAATCTACAAAGACCCCTTTCCTTGACATGATCCACCACCACCAAGAAATAATCAAAATGGTCACAATCAAAGATAGAGGTAGAATCAGAATCAAAAAGGTTAGAATTGTAATGAGCATAATCGAGATCATAATTACCACACTAATAATGTGACTTATAACAATGTACCTTATGACTACAATAACACTATGAGATGCATTTTTACAACCCACATTACCACTATTACTATGAGACCATGTGAGCAATCTCATGTTCCTCACAACATGAGACCCATCATCATAGGGTTAGCACCCTCTCCCCCTAGTATTACCATATCGGGTTCCCATCATCATGTTGCTACTCCATTTGTATGGGTTACTAATCTTAAAATAGTACCTTTCTTATAAAGGTTCCTCACTGACCCAAAATTATAGCAATATAGTTAGTCACCCATGAATCACCATCTAAGGCACTTTGCCTCCATCTTCCAATTATAATAACTCCTTGCCACCTCTAGGTTGTGTAGTAGCAACTAGATGCTCATGAGTTACCATTCAGGGCCCTTCACCCACTTCTTTCCATAAACCCAATGAAAACATTATGCCAATAGATCCAAAGACAAATATTATCCTAACAAAGACTAAACTAGTTCAATCCATAGTTCAAAGACCTTATAGTCTAATAGATTAATTAGTTAAAACCCCTACACAAATTTCCATATTAGAACTCTTGTAGACATTTGATGTCCATGGAACCATCTTCAATTTTTTTTTACAAGAGTCTATTATGCCTAATGATATAAACCTTGATCAGTTCTGGAACCTAGTTGGACATTTGTCTTCATTTTGGCAAATCACATTGGATCAAAAGGACATGTCCACCCTCAGCCTAAACCACAATATCCCACTATACATTAAGATAATCATTACAGATCATAAGATCAAGAAGGTTCTTATAGATAATGGTTCATAGCTAAACATCATATCTCTTAAATTAGTGTGATGATTAAGTTACATGGATAAATACATTTAGCCAAAAACTATTACAATCAAGGCTTATAACAACACTGAGAGGGAGTCATCCAATACAATTTGGTTTCTAGTCATGGTTGGATCTATTTATCATCACACATTATTCTATATTATGGATATTAAGCTTCTTTATAACATACTTCTTGGTCATCCTTGGATCCATGAAGTATAGGTAGTTCCATCCACTCTTCACCAATTCTTTAAGTTTCCCCATGATGGGATCAAGGTTACTATTCCTGCTAATCAGTAGCCATACCAATACTACAAACATCTTAAAGTAGAGTTGCATAATTATAACTATTATCTAGGTTCTAAATTCATTACAAAGAAGAATAAAGCCATAATTTCTCATCCATCTCCATCTAATTATATAGACCCTAGTGATCTAGCCTCCACTTGGGTTAATCTATTTCCTGTAGCTCTAGCCAAATAGGTGATTATTAAAGATGCAAGATTTTCCACATACTATCTAAAGGATGTCCTCCATATTACAAAATTAAAAAAATCCCCTAAAACATTTGGTAATCTTAAAACTTCCCAAAATCCTAATAGACCTGATCAGATTTGGAAACCAAAGAAGAAGCAACCAAAACTTCCTATGGTTTTTGTACCTACAATTGAACCAAAGAAAGATCGAGAGGATTTTACTGAGGGAGATTGGCTATATTTTGAAGGCCTTGCTAATTGTTTTCAAAATCCAAAGTATCCTATCCCTAATAGGATAATGGATCATCTTGACTATACAGGGAAAGGCCTTAGCCCACATGTGCAAGGAATTTTAGAACCCTTATTAGCTAGAGTTGTCAATTGGAATCATGGTCTCAAATTTAAACCACTAGAGGATGACCTCATAAAATTTGGTAGTGACTCTTTTGAAATTACTAGTAATGAGACTCCTAGTTGCGATATAATGTCCCATTATAGCTTTTTTGATGAGCTTGCTGATTCAAATTTGTTTGATTCAAATGCCATATTAATTATAACACCTATTGTAGTATCCCATCTTGAAGTAAAAAATCATCCTAGTGGTGCTTCCCTTATTGAAGTAGGACATTATATCTTTACCATTGGTGCTTCCCATCTTGAAGCAAACCCTCACTATAACCTATGCCTTTTCCAGCTTGAACTCATAGATTGGGACTAAGAAAATTTGGTCATATGCTTCGATGAGTTTTAAAATGAAGAATCAATTATAGAATACATGGGCCTACGAGATGCATTCCCCATTAGGGATCATAAGTAGGGTTTTGATTTTTCATTAATTTATTTTGCCTACTTTGGAGAGTAGGAAAACTTTCTTGGTCATAATAAATAACAAACATCAAGATCTTTAGGTGAAAACCTCTTTGAGGAATTTTTTGATCAGGGAAAAAGTAAAGAAAAAGACAAAGATTTGAGTGAAAACCTATTTTAGGTGCTCTCAAGTGGGAAAGTTTGCTCATCCCCTTAAGATGTAGAAATCCCATCTAGCCTAAGTTTCATAGCTAGTACAAGCATCTCTTCAAAATAACATCAAATATTTGAGTATCTTGCTCTTGAGTTTATAGAGGTTTTTGCCAATTGGTCTTTACCTGAGAAGGCAAATTCTGATTCTTCATATTATCTAGATCTTTGGGAGGAACAACAAGAAGATATAGCAGATCATGACCATACTCTACCTACTGTTCTAGAATATGGATCCAAAATCCTTATGGAGGGTACAATAGAAGTGAATTTGGGAACTCATGAGGATCCTAAAATTATTTATCTTGGAGCTTCTCCTACTGTAGCAGAACATGAACATATTATATCCATTCTTAAGGATTATATAGACATCTTTGCATGGGAATATTCTAACATGCCAAGCTTGGATGTAGATTTAATTATGCATCATCTTGTTGTTCACCCTAATGCTAAAGCAATCAAGTAAAAGTTGAGAAAGATGCATCCACACATCACCCTTTTGGTTAAAGCTGAGTTAGAAAATTTGTTAGGAGCCAATTTTATCAGACCATTGGACTACTCTAAATGGATTTATAACATAGTACCAGTAATTAAAAATACCTAGGCATACGTGTTTGTACTAATTTTTGTGATATCAACAAAACATACCCCAAAGATGATTTTCATCTGCTCAACATCGACATGATTGTCAACTCAACTGCTGGGTATAAGATGCTATCCTTAATAGATGGATTTTATGGTTAAAATCAGATCAAGATAGCCCTTAAAGATCAATATAATCCTGCATTCACCACTCTATGAGAGACATTATATTACCAAGTCATGCCATTTGGTTTGAAGAATGTTGGAGCCACATATCAACGTATAATGACTATCATCTTCAATGACATGATGCATGACATTGTCGATGACTATGTTGATGATATACAGATCTACCAATGTCATGGAAATAATTAGTTCCATGATTTAAATGCATGATAGTGCTAAAGAGTATCGGTTCCTAATTGAAAATATTCTTTAGCTAGCACATATTCTATAAAATCTATAGAGAATATGCACCATTACTAATCCTAATCTCTCAGCAAAATAAAACAACAAATCTACTAATGCCATGACAACAATTGGTTCCATGATTCAAATGCATGATAGTGCTAAAGAGTATCAGTTCTTGATTGAAAATATTCTTCAATCATCACATATTCTATTAGATTTAGAGAGGATATGCACCATTGCTGATCCTAATCTCTCACTCAAGCTACCATGGTACCAAGATTTTTATAACTATTTCCATAGTCATGTATTTCCCACCAACCTTTCCAATAACCAATAAACACTTTTCCTTCATCACTTAACATGTTATATCCTCCTTGGAAACATGCTTTATTGAAAATGCTATGATGGAATTCTTCTTTGTTATTTATCTTTGGGAGAATCCAAGATCGAACTAAAGGAGGTTCATGAAGGAATGTGTGGGGCCCATACCAATGGTGTAGTCCTAACAAAAAAACTTCTCAAAATAGGCTATTATTATCCCAAAATGGAGATATATGCTTATAATTATGTAAAGAAATGTGTTACTTATTAGTAGCATGGAAACTTGATACATGCACCTTCCTTACTATTGCAATTGATTACAACACCATGCCCATTCTCAACATGGGGTCTCAATCTCATTAGGAAAATTAACCTAACATCTTCAAATGGACATAAGCACATTTTGACTACAACCAAGTACTTTACTAAGTGGATTGAGGCCATCCCTCTCACTTATGTTACTAGGAAAAAAATTGTTAAATTCATTCATTACCATATCATCTATCAATATAGCATGCCATCTCATATTATATCTAATAATGGTAGATACTTTATGAACCAAGATGTGAAATATCTTTATATAAAATTCAAGATCAAGCACAAGAAATCCACTCCATATAAAACACAAGGCAATGAATAAGTTGATGCATCAAATAAAACCATTCTAGCTATCTTAAAAAACATTGTCAATGATGCTAGTTGTAATTAGCATTTATAACTCTTTCCTACCCTCTAGACTTATAGAACCAATCATCACACCCCAACTGGAGCTACTCCATACTCCCTTGTTTTTGGCATTGAATCTATCATCCCAATCAAGATTGAGATCCCATCATTAAGAATATCACTGGAGCACATTGAAGATGATGAAGACTATAGAGCCTCATAACTACAAGAATTAGAAATTTTTGATGGTAAGCATTTGGCTGCCCTAGAAAAATTGTAGGCCTATCATAATAGATTATAGATAAGATACAACAAATTCATTTTCCCTCAAGAATTTGAGATTGGTGACTTAGTTTTGAAAGAGAATCAGAAGAACATGAATGTTGAACCCAAAAAGAAAGGTAAGTTTCAACCTAATTGGTTAGGATCATATATTGTCACATCAAACTATGGATCAAGAGCATATCAATTGGCTAAACCTAATGGTGAAGAAATTTTAGAGCCCATGAACATCATACACCTTAATATATTCTATGCATGAACAAATTTGAACAATTGTCTATAAGACCCCTGACTTAGGGGTAACTTGTGCTAGTGTAATTTTATCCCACCCTTTTATCTTACCTTGACCACATTTTATACTACCCTAGTCCACTTTTCATGAATCCTAACAGTAAAGGCTTTGAACCCTTAGCACTCTGAACACATTCTTCATCTCATTCTTGATTGCTCTCTTCAAGAGGCACATCTTTGTATGTCTAAGGCATGCTATAAGCTTGAACACTTTTTATCCCTTGACCAATTATGATCTCAACTATGTCTCATGAACATTATGAACATATTCAATAGTAGTTATACAAAGTAGTTTAACTAGGATAGTCTTATATAGTTTTTATACAAGTGAACAACCACATCTTCTTAGTTCAATTATTTTCTACTCTTTCAAGAACCTTTCTCTCATTGATTTATGAGCATGGGCCATTGCAACTAGTTTAACCATCTTATTAGAAACTCTACTCTTAGGATGTGCATCTCCTTGACTAGATGGTCCCACCTTGTGCATATTTTATCTCAAAAACATTAGAAATACTTTGAAAATACCAAAAACATTAGAACATGATCCATAAAATAACAAAAATATTATCTCACACATCTATACATTTTTACATTCCTGTTCCACCATCCCATGCTCTCACTATTTTGCGAGAAATTGTTAAGTTTGAACACTCTTGCCATTTTGTGAGAAACTATTAAGTTTGAATGCTCTTTCCATTTTGAAAGCACAAAAACACTAGTTCATTTCATATTGTCCCATGCATTTGCTATTTTACAAGATCATTCTTTCTCATCTCATCAGCTTCTTGTTTACTAGACCATTCTTGTTTGTTTGTCATATCTTCTATTTCTTCTATAACATTAATCGTGCTAGTCTAATCATCATTTTTCTTCTATCCCATTTCTTGGGAGAACTACATTTGGCCTAAAGTTCATGTTGGAACATGCATCCATGGAACTATGTAGGCAGCATCTAGTTGTCTTATGCATATAGAGTCAGCTCAACCAACCCCTTCTTTTTCTTCTCTTCTCCCATTTCTTTTGTCATTGTTCTTCTTTAATTGGGGAACAATTTTTGTGTCATTGTTATTTATTATGATGTGGTGGAAAGTAATGCCTATACCGCATATACATGAATATTTATCTTTAAACTACACTAACTTGGTTTTTGTTTGTGTGTGTTTATTTGAGTTTCTTAGTGTTTTGTTATGCTTTCGTACCTCTCCTTTTATTTCTTATCCTTTTATCCTTTTTATCTCCATTCTTGGTCTTGTGTTTCCTTTATTGTTTTTCTATTTGATTTTTCTTTTCTCTTCTATTTTCAAGAATGCCATAATGGTCCACATGGATCTTGATTATTCATATCTTTATCTCATGTCATTAAAATGTTCTCGCCTTTTGTTTTTAAACATTTTTTTTCCTACTTAAGTCTTGATAGATCATATCTTTATTTCAAGTTAGGTTAATTTATGTTTGTCTTTTTCTTTTTTATTTAAATATAAATCACTGTAACTTTGGTTTTGGTCATTGTTTTACCATTATCTTTAGTTATAGATATTCACATTTGAACTGGGTCAGTGCAGTTGGAATCTTATGTCATTCTAATTTATTCATACTTATGATTCCTAATTTATTTTGCTATAGAAATCACTTTGTGCTCAGGTCTCAATGTCTTAACATCAACATTAGCTTTGATGAACGATTCTCAAGAACACTCTGTAAAACCTAGGCTCATGATATGGAACTAGGCTTCTAGGTAGTATGAATTTTAGTACTCAAGTTTATGCTTAGACATTCATCTCTTTGCATACATTGTGAGTCTAATCAATTCTTGGTCATTTTTCATCATTCCTCATTCCATTCTCTCCCAAACTTGGGTGAACTACATTGGCCTGAAGTTCATGTTAGAACACGAGTCCATGGAACTATGTAGGTAATGCTTAATTTCTATTGAGGTTAGCTCAGCTATCTCCATTTTTATTTTCATCTCTCTCATCATTTTGTGCATTCTCATATGCTTGGTTTTATATGGCTTTCTAAGCCATTACACCATTGCATGTATGCTTGCACCTACTTACTTTAACCTATCTTTTTAGTTATATCCTTGAGCTATTGATTTCCAATTATCTATGTTGGGGTACAACATCTGAATCAAATCAGCTCTATAGGGGAAAATCATTATTTATTCTTTATCAATGATTAAGATATTCCTTACTGGGGCAAAACTATCTTATCATGATCAAATCTACTCTACTGGATTACTTCTTATTATATTCTCTTTAGAAACCCATTCTAATGGTGCTTCCCTTCCTAAAGGATAATGTTCTCTCTTTTCCTCTAATTCTAAGCTCTCCATATTAAAGCCCATGATGGCAATATTTTAGTGTTCAACTTATCTGGAGATTGATCAATGATGTAAGCACACAACTTGTACTCTCAAATTAGGTATGTTTACAGTGTGTCCCTTAAATTTATGGATTATATCTTTCCCATTACCCCTATCTTTGGGGCCTATTATACTTCTAATTATATTTTGATCATTGATGGTAATCACATGTGCAAGCATTAGCTCATCTGAATGTGATCTATTCCATGGATTAATCTCTCATTTTCTATCTCTTTTTGAGAGTCCATCCTTCTCTTTCATCCTAGTATATCCTCTTAAGGGGGCATCATGGGTCTATTCCAATTTCTTGTTGACAAATATTTTCTTTGAAAATATGTTACTTCACCTAAATGTCTCACTACGCCTTCTCAAATAGGGGAAAAATGTAGACATCCAATTCCTAACACCTTTTGTGTTGAAATTGTCAATCTTACTTGAATTGCACTCAAATGCACATTTTAGGTCAAAATCCATAAAATGCCCTAAATAGTTCAAAATTGTCACTTACAAGTGCTAGTTTAGGTCAAAGTATCCCTAAATAGGGTAATGTATTTTATGGGCTAGCTAACTTTGATCAAATCATTTTGAGTCAAAATGACAATTTCACCATTTAGTGTTCTAGATCACTCTTTTCTTTTAATTTAATGCCATGTACCTTTGTTATTTGGTGTTGGCAACATCCTAAATGGGAATACATCTCCAATGCATCTAACATCACCTTCTAGTTCCTCTCCAATCAAATTATGACCCAATAATATGACTTTCTAACCATTTTGATTAATTGAGGGATAAATTTCAAATAATTGTATAAATGTTGATTAACCTTGTTTAAGGATAATTAATCCAAATCAAGAGCTTAAGTAGATTTTCCATGAGAGTTTTTGAATATTTCTTTTTTGAAAATTGATTCCTATTCACTGCATCATTAGGTGACATCATTTCTTGGGAAGACATCCCTAGGCCATAAATTCCATAAATATTAGGATTATGGGCCATCCATGCCTAGTTAATGCCTCCCATGCCTCTTAAATGCCCCTTTTTCTAAGGTAATGATGAAGACAATTATGGATTTAATTATAAATATTAGGATTATATATGGCCATACATCTCAATCTTGAGATGGATGGTTATGGTTGATCCTAACCAATCTCAAAAATCTATAAATAGAGAGGCCATAGATGTGAATTTTAAGTTATTTTGGTGAAAATTTATAATGTTAAATTTCTTCCACAAGGTTTTGCATTTGATCATAGATTTTTCTTGCAAGCTTCATTGATAGGCTAGTTTAGTGATTTAGAATCATGAGCCTAGGTTTTATGGAGTGTTCTTATGGCATTGGAAGAGCTTACCACCATTTTTGACAAAGACAGGGATGCTTGATCAAGGGAGAACATGTTTTTGAGCCACATGGGTATGGTGAATCCATCTAGGAAGGTAATATGGTGTTGCTTTCTTTCATTTATTTCTTGTTATCCTTTGTAATCCCCATAGGAATAGATAGGCTTAGTTAGTTATTTCTTTATGCATGTTTCATTATTTATGGACTAATGCTTGACTAAATTTATTTGTAATCCTCTCTACACCTATCACTACATTCTAGAGATCTAGAATATATGATATATACACATTGTCTATACTCACTTGTCACCCTAGCAATATCATCTCTGAGGTTATAGCCTCCATGGCTAAGGCTCCCCTCTCCTCTATGCTATCTGGTATCCCTACGATCACTGATGTTCCTACTATGGGTAGTCTGAGGATGGCATGGACATCCTCTAGTGTGATAGCCACCTCTATCACAACCCCATCCACCTCCCCTCTGAAGGTGTTGGTCAGCCATTCCCAACAACCAAGGAACATGACCAACACATCTACACTAAGGGGGATCCTACACAGATTTGATATACCTGTTAGACCTATCATTACTAGTCTAGCTTTGTCTCCATCTATCAATCTCTCTAACAAATCTAGCAACCAAGACACATCTAACAATCTCTAGAACTGCAGTCGTCTCTAAAGTCAAGAAACAATAAAGGATGTATTAGTTCCTCCATACCATGTATAATCACAATACATTTTTATAAATTCTATTTTTAATTAAAAATAAGTATAATTTATTCATTTTTATCTATTTTATCCTATTATGGTCCCTCTTGCCCTTCTTTGGTCATTTCAAGCTATTCTATCCCTCTTTTGGCTTTTAACATGTTTCTTTGTGCTCATTTTGGCTCCTTAGTCAACTTAGTTTGACCAAAATTTCCTATTATTGTCTTATTTTATCCTAAATTTCTTATTTTTCCTCTTATCTTCTTTTCCCCAGTGTTCAGGTTCCATTCTGGCCCTTATAGACTAATTGGACACCTTTTCACTTAGTTTCAACTTACAAAATACACTAGGTTGACCTACACCTACTAGGTTGACCATATGTATTTTCATCTTGATTCAACCTACTAAGTCAACCTAGTCAACCTCATAGGTTCAGTGTGCTAACCTGGTGTATTTTGCTTAAAATGTGTCTTTTTCTTATTTTCTCCTTATTTCTTTCCAATCCATTTCCCGTATTCCTATCTACTACCCTTAGAATCTAATTTTGTTCATTTTTGACATGTATAAATGATTAAAATCAAAATTTACTAAAAATTCACTTAAATCAATGCAAATTTCAAAAATTGGTTTGAGATTCTTGGTTGCATACTTGTAGTGCCCCTTCTCTCGCTCTTGAGGTTATCTCTCACCTAGCATGCCATTCCCTCACCATCCTAGCTTGTTTTATCTCTATATCTCTCTTTTATCTTCTTTCACAATTTAAAATAATAAAATGATTTATCTTTCTCCTATTTTAAAAACCACTTTTTCAATATTTAAAATTCTCAATTCTTTTCCTTCAAATTCCTTATTTTACTCATATCTTTGTTTATGCTCATCCATTTTTCAAATCATAAAATGTAATAGATTCATGATGACATAGAGAATAATTTCCACTATCATATGCCTATCTTCCAAAAATTTCAATTTTTGGCTACTTTTACACTAACTTCTATAGGTTCACCTAGTGTACTTTACATTGGACACCTTCATTTTTATCACCATCTACTTCTTTATCTATGACACTAAGATAAGTTAATGTTATGTGTTTTTCAATGCTATCTTTTTATTTATCTTATTTTCTTCCTACTACACCATAATTAGCATCAACATTGTGTGTTATCATGTTCTTTCTCTGAAGCACCATCCCATGTTGCACTTACATGACACATGATGAGGTTCAATGAGGGCATATATACACATAATATTTTCAAACTTTTATTGATTACTGACAATTCATATCTTATAGGAACCTATCAAGTCTCAATCTCTCTAAGTGCATGCCTTAAGGGGTGCACTGAGAAAGGGGTAGGTAGACCATCAGTGCTTCATAAGATTATTGTTCTTTTTGCCACTTGGCATCTACACACTTGCTCCCTAAAACCATAAACCCTGAGCTTATTCTTCTCTTTCTTATCCATTCCAATCATTTTCATGATTTATTCCTCATTTATTACCTTTTTACCTATTTAGTACACTAGGTCGACCTGGTCAACCTAGTGTATTCTGGGGACATTTTAGCTATTTTGCCTTGTTAACATCTTGATCGACCTAAGACAAATTCTAGGCATTAGCCTAAGAATGTACTAGGTCAACCTAATCAGACTAGTATAATCAACATGTTTGAATGGTTTTTAGTCAAGATAATACTATATATACAAGGTTCTTTCCCACCATTTAAAAGAATAGAAGAATTAAGAAAATAAGTGTAAATGAACATCTATTTATTGACCATTCTACTTGAGGAATAAAGCTTTAGGGTTCAATACTTTCTTTGAAGATTTGATATTATCTTGTGGAGAAGTATTTTGGATGCTTAGGTAGGTCATGTAGCCTAGAGCTAATTTATCTCGGTTATCCTTAAAAGCCATAATAATATCTTGCAAAGCACCTTGGCCAAGGGAGAGGTTAAGGTTTGACATGTTCATCTTCAAAGGTAAGTATTCCTAACTTTATTTATCCTTTGTAAGATTAGATAAATAATGCAATATGTATTCTTCTTTTCCATGTATTTGGATTTTATATATATTGATATGAATATATGTCTCCTATATATTTTTATTTTAGTTATTATTTATTTATTTTGTTCTAACCCCCACTTTGTGACACAAGCTTTGGTGCACACTAGATTAGATTACTTTTCTTGTTATTAGAATAGTTTACTTTCTTGTTTATTAGCAAAAATGAATATCAAATCATAAAACTCTTTTAGGGTTGCATGATTATGTTTTATTTTAGGCTTTGAAACCCTTCCTAGCATGATGTGTTCTGATAATTGATACAAGTGATCCCCTAATCATGTCTAGCAGATCCCCATATTGGTCATGCTCCTGCTTAACAAGTGTATACCCAATCAAAAGTTTAAGTGTGCTCTATCTTATTCAATCTAGGATTAATTCATGGACATCATGCAATTCTGATTGTATACACAAGTCACATTTGACACTCTATATGTTTGCATTGATGGTTTTTCTACTTAGGATCCCCAATCCACCATGTATACATCATCTGTTCATGTTGTAACATCTGAAACAAGAATATATGTTATCAGTGGTATACTACATCATCAACATCGATCTTCTATGAGGATCTTAATTTGTAATTTTATTAATTTAAGTTTATTTTACTTTAATTCAATCAAGTTTGGCTAAAATTGTGACCAATTGCATTATAAATTTTCTTCTATTTATATCTAATTTTGGTCATATAGCCAACATACTCCATTCTCATTATCTTTCTCTCCTATCATTTATGATTTGGGTGTACTTGATTTGTTTATATTTATTTATAGTTTAAAATTAAGATCTAGTTTGGGCCCTTTCACCCATTAATCCTATTGTAATTACTTAAAATTTCATATTAGGTTGGTTGCATTTCCAAAAGATCTACTTATAACTAAAGCTAAATAATAAAAAAAGAAAAAATCTAAAAAAGAGTATAGAAAATTTTCAACACCCATAGGCCAACTTTACCATTGTGATTTTCTCATCTCACTAATAATTTTAAGAGGCAACTCTGAAATTTCACAAAAAATTCCAAATTCCCATACTTCAAATAGTGTTTCCTACCCCTAGAATGCATTTTTTCCCCATTTTTTTTTCACATATGTGCATGTTGGGTATTTTCTATCATCTTTTCCTTAAGGTGCTAAAGTGTCTAGTCCCAAAAATCTTATGTGTTGGATTTTCATGAAAGACTAAGCTCTTGTATGCTTACCCTAAACATGCAATAAGAAATGATTCTCATGGATTATATTATGCGGTAACACACTTGTTGAATATACTTGAGTTTGTTCATATATCTAATTAGTGATTACACAAAAAAGAAAATACATGACCATGGAACTTGATTCATCTATGCAAACAAGAAAGAACATGAAGATAAATACCATGAAGTTCAAAGTGTTAATTATGCAAGATCATACAATGCTTATTATATATATCATAATTAATTATATACCACATATTACTCAATCCAAACCCAATGTTACTTAATGTTTTAACTATTAATCAACTAAAGCATAAAACCATAACTGATAGTAACTTCCATAATTATACTATTACCATAAGTATTCATTACATAATACCAATGTTCAAATTCCTTTACACATCTATACATATAGGTATTTATAGTTGTTTTTACCTAACCAAGTAGTTACATCATTAATGACAATTAGGTGACTAGCCAACGATATCTAGTAGACTAAGAGTCATGGTAGTCATTTACTTATTTTTCTTAAGGACCTAGACCTTTGTGCCTCCTATATTCTTGTTTAGTACTATATCCTTGCTGAAAAATGTCCTCCTTTATGTGGGTTGGTACAAAACTTGTGTGATGATTAAATTCTAGTTTGTCCTTGAGAATTACTTATCAACCATTTCCTTCTTCCCTCATGCTCACTAAGTATTTCACTATTATACTGAGTCCTATGCTCTTGGGTTTTTCATTAGTTATGTTTCATATTTGACTAGGTCTTATCACATTTTTATCTTACATGTCATTTGCCTCTCACACCATGCTAGTTCTATGATATGGTATTTCTATGCTATGTTCCTCTTGCACCATAATGGTTCTATGTCATGGTATTTCTGCACTATGATCCTCTCACACTATGATGGTTCCATGATAACAATCCAAAATACTTAGTCAAAATTTTGGAGCCAACATCACCCTACACTACACTCTTGGTACATCCTATAATAAGCACTGATCTTAGCCTTAGACAAAAATTTAGGCCCAATTTGTTCAATCTACTTTTTGACATCATCCCAATGTGACAAGGTGTTAAGCAACTTGGACACTATTTCCTCGATCACCACCTTCAATTTTTTTGTCTCCTCAGGTTGATTCTAACACTCAATTTCCTTATTAACCAATTGGTCTAGGGATGTGGAAGCATCCTTTTGGACCTCTTCAAGCATAGTGACTTAATTTACAACCTATCCTTGAAGATATGCAAAGCTGGAATTTATTTTCTACTGATGAAAGTTTATTATTTATTCCATAGTCTTGACATCCTTAAATGCCTTAGCACACTTAGTGTGGTCTTTTATTAAAAGGGTAGGATCTACCAATTTCCACTATTGAGACTCCTCTACCTTGATTCAGGCCTACAAAATTTTATTAGGTCATGGTAGTTTCTCAAAAATTCCATCCAAGATTGGGATCACTTCCTCAACCCTTTCAAGGGCATATATTTAGACTTTCATTGCTTCTAAAAATTACTTAACCACCCATAATGCTTCATTTCTAGGCACAATCTATTCTTTGTACTAATTTAATAGGAGATTTACAAGGGTTTCCAACTTATCAACAACTTCTCCCCCTACAGGGACCCCATCTACCAATGTCAATTTTTTGCCCAAGATAGTTTTACATAAATTTAAAGTATTTACTTTGGTTATTGTGGTTTATTCTATTTATTTTTTCAATATATACACTTCCTCTTCAAGTACCTTCTAATCATAAACTTGTTTATCATACATTGCAACCACTTGGCCACGTTTCTTCTTTGCTTCACATGCATCAAAATCTGAAAGTATATTCTATCATGCAACTTCAAAATCCATTTTCAAAAATGAGGCATAAACTTATAGAGGAGAGATTTGTTGGGGATCAAACCAATTGGAGTGGGCATCATTTTTGTATTAGATTCTAAAATTAGGATATCTATAAGTACTTAAAAATGGTGTTCTTTATTATACATGTCCAAGAAAAAAGAAATATGATGCCTGGTATCAATAGTTACATATTGTGGATGAAAATGAGAATATAAATGTATAATCCTATCTAAAATTTATATCTAGCATTGATCATGTAAATTGATGGCTGGATCAACCCAAGGAGCTTAAACTTTAAAGTTATCTATATTCTTCCATTTGAGGGTATCTTTCTCAAGGATCTTGACATCTGTATCTAGGGCCAATGAAGTACTGCCGATATCCATGCCACTCATTTGTTTTGTGTCAAATCCATCCCTCTCTTTTCTAATTGGATATTATATGTTCAATTGAGACTCATCAAGGGTAGTCTCCTCCTCTTACATTATGGAGGGTGTATTTTATGAGTCAAACTCTTCTATTTCTTTCATGTGATCCACATGCTCTTCTCCTTCCAATGGATTGGTTGGGGTAATAGTGTTGAACCCTTTAGTTTTCTTTCCAATGTATTTTGTTTAGATGAAGCCCTTGGTAGTGACACCCTTGGTGGTAGTATCTAGGTAGTCGTTTACCATTTTGGTGGTTCTAGCCATGAACTTATGCTAGCATGATTCCCAACTCACTTCTTCTTCTCAAGTGGTGGTATAGGTGGAATATTCTTTCTTGCATACTATGTGCCTCCTAAAGTTTTCTTCTTATGTCTTAGTATATAGAATAAATTATGAATAATTTATTCAACCATGGTCTACTTAACCTTGAAGTCAATTTTCTTAGTCTCATTATTTTCCCTATATGGCTTCTTTCCAAGATAACCATACATCTTTTGGAGAGTGTGAATCTCTGAGTCAATTTGATCTACTTTTAGGGTTAGGGGATATACATCATATATGAAATTTATCAAGTTGATGAAGTATCACATTATGAAGGCATAGGGTAGCTTCAACCAAGCCAATTTTTTTTTAGAGGGGGCCATTTTGATATGGACCAAAGAAAAATGTTATTTAACTATAAATTGGGATTGTTCGCCAACCTAGATGGGCAAGTCTTTAGGAATGCACCATTCCTTTCCAAAGGCTTCTTTCTCTGCCATCATACCATAACTTCATTTTTATTTTGAATGTCAAAGTGATATAATTAGGGCACATAAATGGCTTGAAGACTCTGCTAAGGGCTTGTGCTCTGGTGAGTACAACCACTTTAGCTTGTTAGAGGTGTAATAAAGTACACTAATTTCATCAAGCACCTTTAATAAAATAAATACCCCCATAGGAACCTATGGCTAGGTATTTGATGGGTCCTCTCCACATCTAGTATGATTATGTTGGTAAAATACATTGCGCAATTTTAATTTAGCCCCTTAATTACTTGGTGAGTGATAAATAGGTGAGCCATGTCCACTTCTTTCCATCATCAATGCCACCAATCTTGGTCATAATGATGTGCACTGCTACTCAAAGGATAGGGTCTTACAAGTTCTTAATGTGGATAGTATGGCCCTAATTTTGGTACTCCAGTTCCATTGTGGTCTTTTTTATCTCCTCTGAGTCCTCTAAGTTAAATTCAATGTCTATAATGGAGAATTACAACCCTGACACCTTACTTATTCTTTTAGGTGTAACCTTCATGCAGTGCCCAACAAAATAGATATAATCCTCATGAACATGTAAAAGCAGAAATTTTATTGCTTCCACTTGTTTTCCAAAATATAGAAGGTTAAATAAATGGAAAATCCCTATAGAGTTCAAGGCATTGAATATTTTTAGGTCATACACCAATTCACTTGTAGTGTTTTGGTGCTCAACTCAGTAGTCATTCTATAGCTTAGCCTCATTTCCTAGTTGGTAGTGGTTATAGTAAACAATGGTATAGGTGGGTACTTTTGATACCCAATTTTTTGCATGCAACACTATTTCTAGGTACTGTATCTCTTTTATCATCAAAGGTGGAGGTGGAGGTATTTGTGCCTTCCTCTTTATTTATCATGCCATTTTAGATCCTTCTCATTTCTCATTTTCCCTCTATTTAAAATTTAAAATGATCCCTTTTAAATCCTTTTTATATACTTGAGGGGGTAACTTGTATTTACTACCGCCTTATTTTCAACCATTACTTCTCATAGTTTATGCATTTTAATGGTATCCTTTCTTTGACTATTGCTTCTTGTCATAAATTATTTTAATGGTATCATTATGAAATGATGTTGGCACACTTATTACATCCACTATCTCTTTATATTAATTGCAAATCTTGTCTCACACTTTTTCTAGAGTGCATGATAGATGTAAAATCCCTTTGAATATTCATACCACTAACAAGAACCTCTATTTTTTTACCTCTTCTCTTGTGCATGCATCCTTATGGAACATTTACCAATATATGTAACACCCCTTACCCCCTCTAAATGTGCATCATGGTCCTCCACAAAATCCTAAGTACTAAGTTACAAAAAGAATGTAAAATAAAAGTAAAGGGGCACACAACTAAGGAAACACTTTATTAAAAATAGGAAATCATAAATTAATGGCATATGCCTTATTGATACAAATGAGACTAAACTTTAAGTAGAGAAATATGGCCTTAGACAATGATCATTGTAGTGCCTAAGAAGAAACTAGCCATCCAATCTTTGTAAATGATAAGCACTAGTAGGGTGAATGCCATGAACAATAAAAGGGCCATCTTAATGATCATAGAACTTACCAGAGTGGTATGTGAACTTGGAGTCATAAAGGAAAACTTTCATTTTGGGGGTAAATGTCTTTTACTTAAGGTGGTGATCATGCCTTGCCTTTTGTATATGTTTCTTGAGATCTTGACTATAATGAGAAAGGAAATGGGTTTCATCAAACCATAACAAAGCATACAAACATGCTTTCAATGATGACTCATCATCTAATTTTCCAATGTTTGTAATGTGAAGAGAGGGTACCAAAAATTCAACTAGAAGAACTATTTCTATTCGAACACCATATTGAAATGTGTACTCTTGTTGAGGCATTTATAAGTTATTCAGTAAGCCTAAAGTACTGTAGACACCCAAACATCCTAGTTGGTGTGGCTAATAATATAAATATTTTTAAGTGTTGTTCTTAATATTTTTTTGAATGCCTCAATAGTGCCATTGGCCTAGAGATGATGTATGTTGTCTTTTGATGGGCAATCATGAACTTGGTGAGTAATATACAGATAGTTTCATTGAGAAAATGTGTACTATGATCACTACTAAAACTTAATTGATAACCAAAATGGGTTATGATATGTTCTCATATGAAGCACATGGTAGTTGCAGTAATATAATCCCTTATTGGCATGGCCTAAGCCTAGCACATGAGATAATTAGTTTCTATTATTATATAATAAGAACTTGTACATCATCCTTCTAGGTTGATGGGGTTGACAAAATTAGTAGCCCATTTATCAAATAGTTCTTGAGACAAAATAGGGAATAATGGCATGGCATATTGGTGATTTTATTTCCCTATGCATTGGTAAATATCACATTATTTAACATATAGGTTGGCATCATGAAAAAGGGTAGGCCACCATAGTTAGGCTAATAATACTTTACGCACAGTAGCCTCACCAATATAGTGTCCACTAACAATTATTTCATGAACCTCACAAAATACTTCAAGACACTCATGTTTCATGACACACCATTAAAGGATTTCATCTTATCCAATCTTGTAGAGGTCTCCTTCAATGAGCTAGATTGGTGCAACATAGACAACTAGTTATTTTTTAGCGTACAAACTCAAATAGTTAGGCATTATGCTAGTAGTTAATAAATATACTATATCTAATAACTCTTTAAGCACAAATGAAACATGAAATAATTGTACATGAGGTAGGTCATCCTCAATGGAATGCATTAGTTATCTAGAATCAATTTAGGAGAGATGGTTAGGAATTTAATTTATCTTTCCTGGTTTTACCATGATAGAGAATTAGAATTCTTATAATAATACAATCTAATGGTAGATGTGGCCATGTAACATAGGTTTATTAAGCAAATATTTTAAAGCTTCATGATCTATATATAACATATAAGGATTTTCCAAAAGGTAATATAAAAACTTTTGTAAATCATAAACCATGGAAAGTGCTTTACACTCTATTGTGGAGTAATTCTTCTTAGCCAAAGTAAGCTTTCTAGTTGCAAAATAGATGAGGTGATTAAGGTAACCTTCACCTAGATGTACAAGGATAAAAATGATGACCATTATATAACCATTAACATGGACATGGAATGGTTTTATCCAATTAGAAAACTAGAGAATAAGTATAGTGACGAGTTTATCCTTTAAGGCCTCAAAGGCTTCTTGGTAACAATAGGTCCAAATAAAGTGTTTTTTGTGTTTCAAAAGTTCCTCTAAGGGTGAAACAATCTTTACATAACCTTTGATAAATTTTTTATAGTACCTTGTATGTCCTAGAAAGGCATAAAATTCACACTAGGATGTCGGTGTTGATAGACAAATAATTATAGTCACCTTAGTGGGGTCTACCAAAAGTCCATCTTTGTAGATAATATGACCTAGAAGAACACTGAATGTTGTAGTAAAAATACATTTATTTAGATTAAGTGAAATTTTAATCACTCATCAATGCTCAAGCATAAGCCTTAGATTAGAATAATGTTCCTTCACTAGGTCATAGACTGTCTAATCATCCAAGTAAACTTGAAGTAATTCATGGATGAAGTCTTTAAAAGCCTCAATGACTATATGAGATAATATAATAGGTGCATTTTTTAAACCCAAATGGCATGAAAACATATGTGAAAGACCCCAAATGTAGTCCTAGGTCGATCTTCCTCAACTATCTAGACTTGATGGTACCTAAAGAATCCATTTATGAAAGTGTAAATTTCACACTAAATGACACCTTCAAGGATTTCTTCTATGAATGAAATTGAAAAAGGATCAATGATGCAATATGCATTAAGTATTTTGTAGTATTTACAAATTCTAATGCATCCATATTTATTTATACTTATAACCATGGGGATGACCCACTCAGACTTGTTAATTGGGGTTATCATGCCAAAACATAACATATTGTCAATTTCCTCTTTCATCCATGCACATAAATTTGGATTCATCCTATATGGCCATTTCTTGACTGGTCAAGTACCTTCAACTTGTTTGATATACATTTTGCCTAATGATGGATACACACATTTAATTTCACTATCATTCCTTAGAAAGGTATCTTGGTACTATTTTAACAACTCAAATGTTTTTGAAATCAATGTATCAAATCAATAGTTACCCATAGTAGATATATTTGGTTGTTCCTCCATATAGATGTTACATTGGATGGTTTGAAAAGGTTATGAATATGGGTAGTTTGCATCAAGACCAGTATCATGAATATTTCAAATTCCATAGTCTATAAGGACATATAAATTATTTATCAATGGTTTAGGTGGGTCAAACCCTTCACCTTCATCAACATAAAACACTAGTTTTTGCTTCCCTTTTCAAATCTCTTCATAGCATGTCTGATTAAGGACAAGTTCTAGTGTAGGGAATGACTACTCAGATGGATCATTAAATATAACCAAGATTTTGTATAGTACACCATGTATATGTTGTATCCCATCTTAAACAGGACTAGGGTCACCAATAATTACTTTGTACATGGCTTGTAGAGTGAGGAAAAAATCCATCTTTGGAGATGAGTAAGACAACATAAAGACCATGTTAGTTTTTAATAGATGCTAAAAATGGGTACCTAAATGTCATTATATATGAATGTACCATGCTTTGGCCCAAGTGTGTAAGGTGTCCTAAAAATCATATACCCATAAGTACTCTAGCAAGAAGGATTCTTCATCCCTCCACATGGTTTCATAGATTCTATGTGTGGTTCTGGTGCTTAGACTCTGATATAGATGATTGTACATTAGACATAGTTTTCATGATGATACTAGTGATATAAATTAGATCATACTTGATCCAAATAAATAAGTTGCTCATTATGGGTTCACCACCACTTTGTGGTTGTGATATCAAAATATGTGAATCAGTGAATGCATACGATCAACATCAGAGTCATCGAAGACTTTGAGTTGTTGGATAAAGTTGTGGAATTCCATTTGCCTATAAAACTAAGGAAATTCATCAAGCCTCTCTATTAGTGTATCCATAAGTATTCCTCAGATGACTTGTCTGATAATAAGATGAATAAATCTATGGCATTTATGATATAGGCACAAAATGCTCTCATAACTACCATTAGTACCACACACTCTTCTAGTGAGGTTATAGTCATCATGGGTCTAATAATTATAAGAATTACTTGTAGTATCAGAAAGGGACTATGTGTCCCTCCATCAGAGGATGCCATCAGGAGTAGGATCATGATGCTCACCATCTAGCTATGACATTATAGACATGTTTAATATCTTCATCCATGCTAACACATTCCATGTATGGGGGTCCTTGTGATTGATCCAATGGGATGATGACTCATTAATCAAAATTTACAAAATTGATATAACACTTTTTAAAACTTAAGTCTGCATTGTTTATAAAGCACCAAGGTCGACCCAATAAAGTAAGGAAATCATCAAATTTAGCCAACTCAAGAAATTTAAAATCAACTTTTAAAGGTACCCAAAGGATATTAATAGTTGCATTTTTAATAACACCAATTGGTAGAACATAGGTTTTATTAGCCATAAACAATACATGAGGCAATAGTTTTAATGGTAGGTTAGCCATATTGCACCATTCATCCTTTGTAAGGACATTGACCTCAACACTAGTGTTGTCCAAAATATTTTAGAGCATCTAACTATTGATGGCAACATTCTCCAGTATTTCCTTGTCCTCTTGAGGGATAGGAGGAACAAGAGTATCTTGTTATCGAGCATGATTCAATTGATGATCTTTAGTTGGCCTAACAAATTGAGGTTGATTGTTAGTTGGCCTTGATACCTTGAATTATAAGCCAATTAGTTAATTATGGAATAATGTCTTCATCTAATAGACACTTGAAAAGTTCTTAAAAATCATCTTGCACCACATTTTGAGGTTCCATGGCCTTTTGTAGATTGACATATTGGAAGGATTTTCGGTCCTTAATAAACTAAATTTCCCCCTTTAGTTCCCATACTAAGGTGAAAGTATCCTATAACACATCTTTTTATTGTTGGGCATCAGGATACTCCATTACACAAGGATTTTCATGTTATATCTTATTATTAGATGAAATAGATGTAGATTAAGACTATCTTTCACTACGTGTGGTGACATTAACCTATTTGGTTTTTAGAGTGATATGGTGCAGTTGTCAATGAGGTTTCTTAATGTGAATCATAGTAGCACGTTTTTCGTTTTTTTCCTTAATGTTGGTTGTGTAGAAATTAGGGCATTCATCTAATTGATGCTCTTTAAAAAAATCACACATGGGATAGACTAGACAATATTATTTATAATGATCTAGAGATATGCACTTATAACATATTCATGGTGGATAATGACCATGCCCTTGTCCCCATCCTTGGCATCATCCATGATATCCACCATTATCTTGATTGTTTAAAATAGAGGTTTGACTCATTACATACATAGGTACCTCATGTATATCACTAATTAGTAGGCATCCATTTGTGTCATGTGTATAATCATCACATATCTTATATTATTTAGACACTTTAGAATGTGTTGCCCACTATAAGAAAGGACAAGAGTGCACTTGTGCTCTTAGTGGAATATTTCACAAGACTATTTTAGGATAACACAAATGTTCTTGTGAGGGTAATTTCATATATTATGACCTTTAGACTCAAAATTAGTACATCAAAGACCATTAAAAGTGTCATACAAATTATTTATAGTCAACTTCTCTAATTGTGATGATATGGAATTTATTTGAGCTTCTATAAATGAACTGATAACAATGTCAATGCTAATAATAGATTTAGTGCATAAGGCAACTTATAAGGCCTCATGTGGGATGGTAAAGGTCCTTAAAGATATAATTCATATAAATTAAAGTAGTAAGCCTCCTAAAATTCATTAGGCATGCTAAGCATCATTAATATTGAATGAGAACTTAGACAAGATTGTTTTGAATCATGTATCATACTCACGTACACTTTCATTGATCTCTTATTTTATATCCTTTAGTGCATCAATACTTTATTTCTCAAATTTAAGAATATTGAATCCCTAAATAAATATCATCTTGAGCTGATCATAGTCAATTACCACTTATTTCTAGTCAAACTTACTATACCACTTGTGTGCTCTTTCCATAAGTGTGGTTGTAAATTGTGTGGTCTTTCTCTCAAAAGAAGCTATACCATGCACCCTCCAAATGATTTCACACTTATGAAAATATTTGCAACATTCTCCATGCCCCAATATTTAGGTAAATGAAGCATCATTTCATAATAAACCAATGGTAGTTGAGGTACTTATGATGGTGGTTGTTGATAACCCCCATCTCCTATTCCTAGAGGTGGAAATCCACCACTTCCTCTTGTTCCACCTCCAAGTCCTCCTCCTACACCTCCATTAGTAGCATGAGAGACATTATGAATAATATCAAGTTGATTTATAATACTTGGACCAATACTTTACCCACTATTAATGTTGGGTCCACTAGGAACATCAAGTTGGGCCATTAAATTTCCTTAAAAAAAAGAGAAAGTGTCAATTCACTATGAGTTAAAGTAGGTTTAGCTATAATTTATCTTATAAGATCAATTTATGACTCTAAAATATATGTATCATAGTTATACATGATTAAATCATCTATATTAAAAGCATGTGCATACACTATGGTTGGGGAACTAGGTTAGTTCAAATGTGGTTCTTTAGTATCTTCTACTCAACTAGTTTCTCCCTCATAAGATAAAATTAGCATTGGTAATGATTTGAAATTTGGTGATTCCTCCTTATAAACTTTCACTTCCATATGGATATAATGAGACTCCTTGATCCCTCATATCCCCTTCCTACTCTACCTCCACCTATAATCCTCTATTGAACTTCATGATATTTTTACTTTCGCAATACCTACTAACTGGCTACCATTCTGAACTAAAAATCATTTACCAACACTTCTGCATTCCCCTCTTAATTGTGTGGCTCATGTCAAGATGTATTTATCCATCCATATGAAAATTTTTGATTCCTAAATCAATAAATAACTTATTTACTTCTAGTGGGAAATGTCTAATATACCGACCATGTCACTCTCAGGGAAATTAGAACTAGGCTTCTTCAAGACAAGAGTAAGTGGTTACAACATAGTCCAAGATGTAGATATTAAACACCCATATTCACTAAATATTAATATCCCATGTCCATGGTGATCCCAAACATGCCAAATCACTTTAATGCTCTATCATCCAAGCTTGCCTCATTCTGAAATTTTGTGACTAGTCTTGAACATAGGTGGAAAACCAAACATGCAAATAAATAAGGACTTCAACAAATAAGATTTCATATAATGAGATATAAATCTGTTGTTCAACCCATGAAAATTTAGAGACTCCTAATTCAATATATGGAATCACAAAATTATCCTCGACTTTAGTAATCCATTGTTCAATACTTTTAAGGGATAAAAATTTGAGCATTTTCCATTATTGTGCAGTAAATGCTAAAGATCTTATAATGGAAATAAAATGTTGGGTATTTTATATCAAATTTTCATTAATTCACTAAAGTGTCTAGTCCTAACAATCTTATGTGATGTATTTTCATGCAAGACTAAGCTCTTGCACACTCACTTGAAGCATGCAAAAAGAAATTAGTTCCTATGGGTTATGTTGTGCAGTAACACACTTGTCATATACTTGAGTTTATTCATATATCTAATTAGTGATTACATAGAAAATAAAATACACAACTTTGGACCTTATTTCATCTATGAAAACAAGCAAGAACATGAATATAACTACCATGAGGTTCAAAGTGTTAATTACATAAGCTTGTACAATGCCTATTCTATATATCATAGTCAATCATAAGACACATATCACTCAATACAAACCCATTTTTACTCTATGTTTCAACTATTAATCAATTGAAGCATAACAATATAATCTATAGTAACTTCCATAATTTTTATATTACCATAAAGATTCATTACATAATACTAATGTTCGGCTACCTTTACACATCTCTACATAGGGGTATTTATACTTGTTTTTTCCTGACCAAGAGATTACATCATTAATGATAATTAGATGACTATCCAAGATCTCCAATAGAATAAGATTCATGGTAGTCAATTAATTATTTTATCCTAAGGACCTAGGCCTTTATGCTCTTATATTCTTATTTAGTGCTAGATCCTTGTTGTAAAATGTCCTTCTTTGTGCAGGCTAGTGCGAAACTTGTGTGATGATTAAAGTCTAGATTATCCTTGAGAATATCTCCTCAACCATTTAACTCTTCCCTCACACTCCCCAAGTATTTTTATATTATAACGAGTCCTATACTCTCAAGTTCTCCATTAGTTATGTTTCATCTTTGACTAGGTCTTCTCACATTGTTATCTTCTCACACAGTTGTCCTCTCACATCATGTTGGTTCTATGCCATGATATTTTTGTGCTATGATCATCTCACACCATGATGGTTATATGCCATGGTCTTTCTACACTTTGATCCTCTCACAATGTGTTGGTTCTATGCCAAAAATCCAAAATACTTAGTCAAAATTTGGGGTCCAATAATGTAAATTACCTAATTTTAATTATCTTAAAAATTGATCTTTTTAATATATACCTCTCATACATTTTTTCAACCCCTAACCACCTGATAAATAGTTGGCACCCATATCTCTCTGGTATCCATGCTAAAAATCATGCACTCAAAAATCAAGGGGATCATCACTTTGATGGTAGTTATTCTCAGGAACCATTCCATATCCCTAAATTTGATTTTATAAAATTTGATGGCATTGACCCCACTATTTAGATTTATTATGCTGAATAATATTTCAGCTTGTATCCCATGAAATAGAGTCCCAATTTCTTCCTTTTAGCTAGAAAGAGATATTGTTCAATGGTATCACATGTCACACACCAAAATTATATGGAATTAATTCATTAAACTCTTGCTTATACATTTTAGGCCTAGTTCCTATGATGACTTCACATGAGCATTGGCTAAATTGTGTGAAATTGACACTATGCAGGGATAAAAAATAGAGTTTGAAAAAAATTCCAATAAAATAGAGGATCTCTGTGATGAATGTTTTTGAAGTTGATTCATTAGTGGCCTCAAGGATTGGCTTCAATCTAAGGTTAAAATATTCCAACCTTACACCATGATGGAAGCCTTGGGTTTATCCTATCTCATCAAAGACAAAATCACCTCCCAATGTTGTAATTTCAATTGGGCATCATCCAAGCCCTCTTTCTAGTATCCCAAATCCAATAAACCCCCCATAAAATGTCTCATAGAAGCTAAAACACATGCACACCATGAAAAATTCATTTGTTACAATTGTGATGACAAATGGGCTCTAGGACATAAATGCATAGAACAAAATTTGTACATAGTATATTTTAATTCTCCAATAGATACTAAATATTATGAGGATACCATCAAGGAACTAGCATAGGAAGATGATTATTTTAGGACCTTAGATTCCCCTCCTAAAGTCCCCATGCATGCTTTGGATAGAGTCATCACTCCCCAAATAATGCATGTCAAAGGGTTTTTTAAGAAATAACCCCTTATCATTATCATTAATTCTAGTATCACTCACAACTTCATTGATCCTTGAAAATAAGGATAATGTTTTATATACCCTTATTCTAGCTTTAAAGTAATGATTTCCAATGAGGGAACATCACCACATAAAATAAAGTATCATATTGTTCACATTTATGTGGGTGACTATAACCTTAGGACTGACATGGTTTCTCTATCCTTATGTGGATGTGATGTATTGGGAGCCCAATGGCCACTCACTCTTAGATGCATTATTTGGGTTTTTTACGAACTATGGATGTAGTTAATTGAGAATGACCATCACTATATTATTTAAGGCCTTCTTTCTAGATCCACAAGTGGTATTAGATCCCACCACATGGAAAAACTTCTTAAACATGAGTCTCATAGCAACATTGCTCAATTATTCTCTTTACACACTACTCCACCATATTATAGACAAACATCAAACTTATAAGATGTTATGCTCAAGCATGTAGCTATTTTTGTGAAACCAATAGGATTAATGCCTTACCACCTAGAAGACCATCATATCTAGTTTATTATAGGTATTACATCCAAAACTTGGTCATACTAATAACCATTTCATTAGAATATTGAGATTAAAAAGATGGTTTATGACCTTGTATAGGTAGGCATAATTTGACCCAACACTAGTCCCTATCTTCACCTATCTTGCTCATTTATAATAAAGATGGTTCTTAAAAAAATTGCATTAATTATCAAGACTTGAACTAGCTCACAATCAAAGAAAAATTACCCATTCAAGTCATCAATGAACTCCTTGATGAGCTACATGGTGCAAATGTTTTCTCCAAATTGGAGATATGCTCTAGCTATCATCAAATACATGTTCATGAAGCTGACATTACCAAAACCAAATGATGGTCATTATGAGTTCTTAGTCATGCCATTTGGGATTAAAAATTACCCCTCCACCTTCTAGAGCTTAATGAACCAAGTATTTCAACCATTTTTGTAGAATTTTATCTTGGTCTTCTTTAATGACATCCTCATCTATAGCCACACATGGGAGGATCACCTCAACCAACTAGATATAACCTTGGGAATTTTTGTTACAAACCACTTATGTGCCAAACATTCCAAATATTCTTTTGGGAAATCAGAAGTTGAGTCCCTAAGACATAGTTTTTCATTTGAATGTGTTCATTTTGATCCCACAAAAATTGAAGCTATGATAACCTGGTTGACACCTTTAACACTCAAAATTATATGAGGATTTCTTGGCATGATAGGGTACTAAAGGATACTTGTCAATTATTATGGAAAACTTATAACACCATTAATGACTATGCTAGAAAAATAATCCTTTGTATTGTCACTATTATCACCAAATATTGCACCCTAAATGAGGTTGTTCAAACCTACTCTAAGATTTGGGAAACATTAGAATAATTATATGTATGTGGGATTACTTATAGGAGAACTAGACCATTAGGTTTAAGGGCTAGCTCCCTGAATTTGTCTTGAAATGCTTATCACCTATACTACTAATTACTTGAGAGAAAAAGGGATAGAAGTATACATAAAATAAAACTAATCTAGGGGGTGATACACCATTAAGATATCCACTATATTATCATAGTTTATCTCACTAAGAACTATATGCAATTAGAAATGCATCATGTCCTACAAATCAATATTAGATTAGATGGGATAGAGCACACCTACACTTTTGATTGGGGGCATATAATTGTTAAGTGAGAGAATGACCAATGTGAGGATCTGATAGACACAATTAGTGTTGGGAAATCTAGAACAACAAACAACTCTAATTCCACTTGTTAGGATCTTGCTCCTTAATAAGGGCACAATATGATTACCTTGTATAAGCAACTAAACACGGAATTATACCAGATTGAACAAGTAACTAGAATTCACACATAGCACTAAATATGAGAGACAATACACACACTTGTATTAATACTCATACAGAAAGAAAATACAATAAAGAAGATGCCACTTCTTCTCCACACCTCTTAGAGGATTCCCACACCTCAAGTGTACAACTATTCTCAATCAAGAGTTCACTCTTCTACCAAAATGGTCCCAACACACAACTCACACACAAAATTGGTGTTCACCTCCAACTGGTCAGTAATAACCCTGCCAGTACACCAAGTACTCAAAGTACTTCAAGTAGATCTCCCATGAGCTTGCAATAACATGCAATTCAAACTGATCTAACTTACCATGTAGATCTTCTCCTTGATTTTGCAACAACCCATAAATTAATGATCTTACACTTGTGGAAGGAACTTCCTTGCCTTCCTTTCTTTGCACTAATTACAATACATGCCAATGGGTCTATAAATAGCTCCCTTACTAAACCATAACTAGACTTCTAATTACAATAATTAGAAACATAGACTCAAGACTTAAATTAGTCTTCAACATGCAAACACTCTTGGACCACTTAAATTAGATGAGTCTAATTCTAGAAACGCGTTATGGAAATGCATGTAGAAGCATGCACACGCACAGGTGACCGATGTCAGTTGCTGTTGGTCTACTCCTAATTGACGTCGATTGATCCTTGGTCCCTGCCTAACCGATGTCAGTCGTACTGTCGATGCCGGTTACTATCTGAACTCAGTAACTCGATTAGCTCCTTGGTGAAGCTTTTAGCTCCATAACTCAACAATTAGGTGATCACTTGTCAAAATACACCAAGTGAGATAGGGTTCCAAAGCCTATAGTCTAACACAATCATATAACAACCCTAAAATAGTCTTATGATTGAATATTTCACTAATCTAATGACAATAAAAATAAATCTAATATAGTGCACACCAAATCTTGTGGCACAAAGTGGGGGTTAGAAATAAAATAAATAAATAACTAAACTAAACATGTATTATAAGACATATACTCATGTCAATGTATAAAAAATCCTAAATACATGGAAGAGAAGAATACAAATGCACTACCTATCTACTCTTACAAAGGAGGAATAAAGTTAGGAATCCTTGCCTTTGAAGATGAACCCAATGAGCCTCGACATCCCCCTTGGCCAAGGTGCTTTGCAAGAGATTTTCATGGTATGTAAGGATAACTAAGGTAAATTATCTTTAGGCTACACAACTTATCCAATCATCCAAAAGACTTATCCACAAGACGAGATCAAATATCTAAATAATGTATTAAACCCTAAAACTTTACTCCCCAAGTAGAATGGTTAATATGAAGATGTTCATTTATACTTATTCACTTAATTATTTGTTCTTTAAAATGGTAGTAAATGACCTTGTAAATATAGTATTAACTTACCCTAAAAACATTCAAGAATGTCAACTATGCTAGGTTGACCCAATTGACCTAGCATGTTTTTTGGTCTAACTCACTAGGTTTGTGCTAGGTTCACCAAGAGGCCAACAAAACAAAAGAGAGTGAAAGTCCCTAAACTATGCTAGGTTGACTTGGTTAACCTAGTACAACTAATAGGTTAAAAGGGTGATAAGGCAATAAATGAAGGATAAAACATAACAAATGATAGGAATGGGTAGAATTAAGAATAATAAGTTTGGGATCAATGGATTTAAGAGGATATTGTATGGATGAAAAGTGGCAAAAAGAACAATAACCTTATGAAGCATTGATGTTCTACCCACACCTTTCTTAATGCACCCCTTAAGGCATGTAATTAGAGAGATTGAGACTCAATAGGTTTTTTCAAGATACAAAGTGTCAATAATCAATAAAATTGAAAAATATTATATGTATACATATGCCCCAACCAAAGCTCATCATGTGTCATGTAAGTGCAACACAAGATGGTGCTTTGGAATAGAACATGATAACATATAATTTTGATGCTAAGTATGGTGTAGTAATTATTAAATAAGATAAATGAAAGGATAGAATTGAAAAACACATACCTTTAACTTAATTTAGTGATGTAGATAAAGAAGTAGTCTGTAAGAAATAAAAGTGTCCAATGTAGAGTACACTAGGCAAACCTATAGTAGTTAGTGAAAAAAATAGCCAAAAATTGAAAATTTTGGAATATAAATATATGATAGTGGAAAATAATCTCTACATCATCATGATTCTAATGATATTTATGGTTTGTAAAATGGATGAGCAAAAACAAAGATAGAGGTAAAACAAGGAATCTACCTTAAAATAAATGAAAGATTTGAGTTGCTAAAAATTGTTGTTAAATAGGGAAAAAGAGAAATGATTTTTCATTTTGAATTGTGAAAGAGAAAAAAAAGATCTCTAAGACCAAACAATACTAGGATGGTGAGGGAATGCCATGCTAGATGAGGAGGACACCCAGAGGTGGCAACAGGTGCACTACAGGTATGCAACTACGGATCTCAAACCAAATTTTGAAATTTGTATTAAATTAAGTGAATTTGTGATAAAATTATATTTTAATCATTTATATATGTCAAAATTGAGAAAACTTAGATTCTAAGGCTATCAAATAGGAAGATGAGAAATGGGTTGGAAGGGTTTAGGAAGAAAGTAAGTGACATGCAATTTTTGTGAAAAATGTACTAGGGTAACATTGAGAATGCACTAGGTCAACTAGGTCAACCTAGTAGGATGAAATGGGGCAAAATCCATATGGTCAATCTAGTAGGTATGGGTTGACCTAGTATAATTTATAGGCTAAAAGCCTAGAATGGAGTGAGTAACTAGTCTGTAAGGGCCAACATGAAAACTCAATACCAAGGAGGGGAAGATAAGATGGTTGACTTGGGATTTGAAGTCAACTAAAACAATATATGGAAATTTTGGTCAAACTAGGTTGACTAAGGAACTAGAATAAGCATGGAAAAATGTAAAAAATGTTGAAAGAGGGATAGAATGGCCTAAAGTGACCCAAGGAGACCAATAGGGACCAAGTAAGATAGAAATAGGATAAAATGAATAAAATAAATAAGGTAATAGAAATTAGGCTTGTTTTTAATGAAAATTGTAAAAATGATGTGTAAATAATATATTATGATTATTCATTACATGGAAGAACTAATAAATCCTTTGTTATTTCTTGGTTATAGAGATGATCAAGATTATGGAGATTGGTGGACATGTCTTGGTTGTTATATTTCTTAGATAGATTGTTAGATGGAAATCAAGCTAGATTTGTAGCCATGGGTCTAGGAGATATAGCTAATATGTGTAAGATCCCCCTCAATGCTAACCTATTAGTCATGTTCCTTGATCAATAGGAATGATTGACTAACACCTTTAGATGGGAGGTAGATGGGGATGTGAAAGAGGTGGGTATCACACTAGAGGATGTCTATTCCATCCTTAGGCTGCCCATAGTAGGAACACCAGTGACTGTAGGGATAATAGATAGCTTAGAGGAAAGGAGAGCCTTAGCCATGTGGCTTATAGGCTCAAAGAAGATATTGAGAAGATGAAGAGTCAATATGGATGACGTGTATATATAATAGATTCTAGACCTTTGAAAGGTGGTGATAGGCCTTGTGAGATAGTGGGTGATATATCATAAGTCAGAAGATAAGGTACCATTATTTATGATAGCCTTGAGTAAGATGATGCTAACGGAGGGAGTACTATACAATCTACATTCTGGCATCTAGGTATAGGTCATACATGATCTATTTGAGATGTTGGTCAAAGGATATAAGACTCTGGGATTGATCATACTATTGATAGCATGGATATATGAGGAATTTCCCATGTATCCACCACCTAGGTTTCCCCATGTGATTGATGATGGGTTATCTTGAGTGTAGAGATGGAGGGAGGACCAAATAACATGTGTCATGCCCAACATTCTAGTGCTATAGTTGGTGAGATTCATGGGCATCATGTGGTAGTCATATGGGCAAATAACAACTATATGGGTAAGCTGGTATATAGTTGCACTAAAACTAAAGAGGAGAGAGGTGATTAGACACTATACATGGTGGAGAGAGCCACATCTAGTGGCACATGTGCCAAGATAGATAGGCCTACCTCATCTAATGACACTGATACTAATTCCTAACCAATGGGATTGAAATGTTAGGGAGCCATAAGGGAAGATGGAAATTACACCACTGATAGTGAATCAAACACTAAGGCCACATCAAGAGTGACCATGAACTAGTTAGGCATGATGAGTGGTAGAAGAGGAGGGAAAGGAGGAGATAATAGATGTACCACTACCAACCTCACAATAAGATGAGAAGTGGCCACTAAGGACATAACAGTGATGGACATAGGAGAGAGTGGAGACTATAAACATCCTAGATGATCCCATAGATGAGATAGAAGAGATGATAGAGAGACCACTCAGATGGAGGTTGAAACATACATGAGCCATGAAAGCCAAGTTTGAGCTAAGGAAGTAACCTATCAAGGAGGTAATAGGAGGTCATGTAAATAGGGATACTATGCTAGGAAATCATATGGATGATGATATCATAGAGTTGAGACATAGATAGGTAGAGAGATGTAGATAGATATTATGAGATATGATAGTGATCTAATATCCATTTAGTGTGATTTTGTAGGTGTACTTGAGTATGAGGAAGAGAGAAGGGGATCCCTACTGAGGGGAGCATTCCATGATGCCCTAGATGAGACTTTACAACTAGACAACCCCATGATAATGGAGGATCCAAGTGTATCATCTATCCCAGCTCAAGTGAGCTAGTTTAGATTAGTTGGTAAGGTAGTGAGGTAGATACAAATGTAGAGAGAGAGGATGTAGCCACCAATAGAGATGGGTACAAGTGAGGGATAGGCCTAGTAAGCCTTGGAAGATGAGAGATTTATACATCTAGAGATAGTGATACAGATGATGCAGGCATATACAATGATGAATACTCAGTTAACACAGATACATATATCAACCCAAACTAAGTTGGTGTAGGCATAGGTCTAGATAGCATGCCTATAGGTATAGGTAGAGGGATGAAGATCTCAAAATACCTTATTAAAACATACTATTTGGAGGGGTTTAGATCGATGCCTTAGTAGGCAACATGGCTAGGCCACAAGATAGACATGATGGAGCCTAGCCCTAGTGATAAGGCTTTATATATGGTTGTATATGTTGTATCAAAATCATGGTGTGTGTGTGTGTGTGTGTGTGTGTGTGTGTGTGTGTGTGTGTGTGTGTGTGTGTGTGTGTGTGTGTGTGTGTGTGTGTGTGTGTGTGTGTGTGATGTATTATTTTGGTTAATTGGTGTTGGTTATGTATATTATCTTTATGATGGTTGTGTTTATGGATGATTTGGATATATTTCTTTCTAGTACATGTATTTAGCTTTGTAATATATGTTGTAAGAAATATATGTGGTGTGGTTTATTTTCTAGTATTATGGATTACACACGCATGGTTAAAAAGAAATAGGTGAAAAAGGACTTGGAAAAGTATAATCAATCAAAAATGATCTACACACTAGTTCAAGTTGGGAAATGTGTAATATCAAAAAATGACTAAATATAAAGATCCAAGAAAATGGCAAACAAGATGGTAAAAGGGGATTCATTTTTAAACCGATGTAAAAGATTTTTTCACCAAATTAAAACAAGTAAAATCATACTAAATATCACATTGGGAAGTATGACAAATAATGTAATAAAATAGAAGGTATGTAAAAGGGTAAAAATGGTAATAAAAACAATTCAAAATTAAGTAAATCATTTATACTATATCATGATGAGAAGTATAAAAGAAAAAAAAAATTTGCAAAAATTTTGGTCTTAAATTTTTCATACTAATTCAAGATAGGAAGTATGAGAAAATCAAGAAAGGGTTGTAATCTTACATGCACTCAGGAAAATAAAGAAAAATGAATTAAGCAAAAAACATACTAATTCAAGCTGGGAAGCATATCAATGATGTGTAACTTCATAATCAATCAAACCTTATCTAATATTTGACACATGTAATTTTGGGTGGTGACTTGATTATTGAAAAATTTTGTGAGGAGGGCCAGGTCCTATCCATGGTCTTACACTATAACTCACAAAATAAAAACCCAAGGGGCACCAAATAGCATTGATAAGTAGAAGGCTAAGTAATGGTAAATTAAGGATATGGGTAATAAGATGGAAAAGATGGTAATTTGTGAGGGATGTTGGATCTTATCTGTAGTTGTATAAAGAAATCACAAATGATATCCCATGGGGTGTGATCAGTAAGTAAAACAATATTCCCTAAGAGGAAATATTAAGGAAAAGGAATTAAAAAGGGGGTGTAGGAATCAAAACTTAGGCATCTTATGATAATAACTTAGGAGGTAAGAGACATACTAAGGACATGAAAAGACACTAAGTGACTAGTGGTTGTCTATGTTCAAAGGAAACCCATTTGCTATAGACACATAGATTTTTAGGTAAATAGGTTTGTTGCTAAGAACAACTCATGATGGTATATGGTTAAAATGAAAATTAAAATGGACTTACCTTCCCAAAACATGTTCCCCATTCCTTAGGACCCCTCACAAAGTCATCGGTCTACTATGAAGATTGAGTACTTGTGTGAGAAAGTAGGTAGCAATAAAAGATTTTTTTTAATTCTCCTCTTATAATCTACTAGCCTACCATACCCCAAAGGACCTTGTCTCTACTATGAGGTCAAATGTGGAGTTTTATCTTTGACTAGAATAAGGAGATGTGATTTAAATCACATCTTTTAGTGTGATTAGAATTTTAAAAATATTTAATATTTTTGCCTTTTGATATCATTACCTTTTGTTTAAATGATTTGGATTTTAAATTTCATTTGAAAGATTTTTAAGATTCCTCCTCCATATGGATTTGGAATGACCAATCATGAGAGAGATAATGATACACATGAATGAGTTGTAGGCTAAGGCTAAAGGAAGCTAAGTAACCAAAGACAAAGCTGACAAGGACACTTAGTCTTGATAATGAACTAACATGTGATCTCAAGTATCAACTATGTATATGCTTATTTTGTAGAAAAGGAAAAAGGGAAAAAAGGAGATCCAAAAAGTGGATAGGTAAAATGAGATAATAATGAGATAGACTGCTTGTGAACTAATCACATGGTAATAAGAGATATTAACCAAAGGGAAGAGGGTAAATATAACCAAGTCACCATGACACTATTTTTGAAAAATTAAGATAATAAAGCAAACAATTAGGAAGATACAAGGGAAGATTTTTAAGAAAAAATATAAAGGAAAAGAAGAAATGATAAGCAAAAAATAACAATGATAAGGAAAAGACAATCATATGCGAAATGTAAAATAAATAACATAAACTAACTATAGTACAACAAGAAGGAGAAACATGATATAAGATAAGAAAGAATTTGACACAGTGTCAAATGCTATAATCAAATACATAAAAAGTATGAGTGGAGCACATGTCCACTCCAAATATAAATGTGAAAGCACCATGTGTGTGCTCATAAATACTGGTAAATCTATCCACACACATTGTCTAATACATTGGATAAGTCTTTATGAATTTGAATGCATATTGCAGCTAAGGTCTCATCAATCTCTAATGATTACTACAAAAATACTTCTTTTCTAATCTCCTCAACTAATAAAGTAGAAATGCTCAAAGGATCATGCTGAGGAGGAAAATTAGGCAATGGTTGGTCAGGAGAATGTGTGGAAGTAAAATCTATGAGATAAGAAGGAATCATAGGTGGATAAGGATCCAAAAGTGAGGGAAGGTCCACAGGTGAAGGAATCCTAGGTGGAGGCATAAAAGGGACCACAGGGGGTGATGGAACCATTGGATGTGGAGCCATGAGAGAAGGAAGAACCTTATTACAAGAAAAACCTATGGGAGGAATGGTACAAGGCCCAGAGATGGATATAAGGTGATCTTTAAAATGTTGAAAAATGTAGTAATGATTAATGTGATGCATGCCACATAGGTGCTATATACAATATAACTCACCATACTTAGGTAAATATTCAAGAAGTACCTTCAGGGGAGGTATGATTTTGTTTGATGATGGGGAGGAAGGATGCAAGGTATCAAGGTATTGTCAGAACTTATGACAATGGGTGGAAGAATGGTTATCTGTCTCATGAAAGTAACAAATATACTAATGAGTGGTTTTAGGATCACTCACAAAAGGAGGTGAAATAATAATGGAAGAAGCTAAAGAGGACTCATTGGCCCATTTGGTGGGAAAAAGATCCATATTAGGTAATAAAAGTAAACCATCATCAAGGGAGGGTGATGATGAGGAAGGAATGGAACTAGGATCAATAGGAGGAACACTAGGGTGAGAAGCAAGAAGAGGCTCAACAACAATATGAGAGGAAATAGGTTCAACTAGAGTGGAAAAAGGAATTGGCTTAACTATAACTAGCCCTACTGAAGGAGGGGTGGGATTTTTAGAAGGTCTAAGGGGGACTACCCTAAGTTTGGAAAAGTGATATGGTCTGGTCATAGCATGATCCAAGAGTATGGTCCTAAGTGGATCCTTAGAAACTAGAGGTATCAATGCCATCTCTACCCTATGATAAAGAGGAAAAATACAAGAATTAAGAACTATAAATGAAAGAGAATGATGAGGTGCATGAACAGACTCAAGTAAAGAAGAGTGGTAACAAACAATCTCAACATCATGGGCTTGGACAAGGCCACTTAAAAAAGGATAATCTAAATAATGTCCTTCATCATAATCTAGAGTATGAATATCAATGACATAAGTTAGGATGACCTTGTCATCGAAGGAAGCTTGGTGAATAGAGTGCCTAGTTTTGGTTAAGACTACATGAATATCATCATAAGGAGGCTTGAAAGAGAGAGGCTATAAAGAAGTAGGAAGCTGTGAGATGAGATGAGGTGAGACATCATAAGTTTTTAACTCTAAGTTAATCTCATTGGGCTCATAATCATAAAATTTTAAAAGGTTGGGAAGAATGTTACCAATGAGCTTAGGATGCCCATTATAACCTCTAGTTGAGTTGATAGTAAAATTAATATGTTGTGACTCATAGAATGGAATACTAGGCAAAGGTTCAAGAGTGGAAATATTGAAGACACCATGATCTTCGAATTTTTTAAAATTACAAGGGTTAGTGTCTCCTTGAATCTTCTAAATGGCTCCATTATGAGGAAACTTTATGCATTGGCAGGTGGAAGATGTGACAACTCGCATACGGTGAGTCCACGACCTACCAAGAAAGATGTTATACAAAAGGGGAAAGTTGAAGATCATCACCTTCACATAAATGGTATTAGGTGGGATAATAATGGGAAGCCACACACACCATAGAGGAGGTATTTTCCTTCTATTGTATCCTTGGCATGTGTTGTGTGTAGACTTGATATTACATTTAAAATATCTAAGAGTTTTACTGAAGTAAAGGGAAGTGACACAAGTGTTAGAACCCTCATCAATCAAGGCTTGCTTAACTTAGATATCATCAATTTGGACACTAATAAATAATAAAAGATCATATTCACAAATAAAAATGTCATCTAGAATCATATATGTGACAGGAAATCATAAATAAAGAGAAGTGTTTATAGTTTCATCAATATTAATAAACATCTCTTCACATTACTGCAAGATACTATCCTCAGATCTAGTTAAAGTGGCCTCCTGTCCTGCTAGTGGAAGGTGAGGGATATTCATCTTGAATAAGATTTATATGAGGTGGTCTATATGACATGGAGATGTCTTCATGAGTTAAAGAAAAGGTATCTAAGATGGAAGATTAGTAAGTTCTGTAATGGAATCCCACTCATCATAACCCATAAGGATGTTGTTGGATGTAGGTGCATAATGATTAAGATTTTTAGAAGCTAGATCTAAAGAGCATTTAAATTTATGTTGATAAGAATGAGAAGGCTGAGAATAAGGTTGTAAGTCATTTGGTAATGAATTAGTTTATTTAGGTTGACTTTGAAGTTTGGAAGAAGTGTTAGTAGAAATTAGATTGTTATTAATATTAGAATATGATGGGAGACAAGTAGAAATAGTATGAGATGTGTCATCCAAGGGAGAATAATAAATCAAAACATCAAAATAAATAGGATCTTCTTGCCCTAACTCATTTAAATGAGTTGGAGAAGAATCTTTGATAACACTATATGTCTTATGGGAAGGAGGAGTGTAGATAGGTTATGAATCAATGAAAGCCACCACTCTTCACATATTAATCATGTTAACCACATTATCTTTGGAATTTGGTTCAAAAATAATTTCTACGTTATTAGTGGAAGAAGTGGTCTTATCTTGACCTTCTTGGATTGGTTGATGATTAGGCAAGGGGTCTTTATAGATAGCCAAATGAGCATTTTATTGATTTAAGGCTTTAGTTTTATCATGTGATTTATAGTCTTTGAAAGCAATATCATAGGCTTGTTGATGCTTACAGATAATGAAATCATGATCTAAATTTGGGCCAAGAAGAAAGTCCATAGCTAAATTGTGGAGCTTTCTACAAGTCTCATAATATTGAACCCACCTAGCATGAAACCAAAAAAACTTATCAGGATCATACCATGATTTCATAGGTCAAGTAGGGTCAAGCTCTCATAGAAGAGGCCTAGGTAGACATTTAAGCAATTAAATCGAGGATAAAGGTTTATGGACATTAATGTTGTTTGGTTAGTGTTGGCTAACATATTTGTCCTTATATAAAAATATTTTATTTTGACTCCATACCCTTCTCTCAAGAACAAATAAGTTAAACAACAAATGGGTGAACTATTAAGATTAGTTCCCCTCTGAATTAAGTTACAACTCCCTTTAAGATTTTCAATGAATTTAAATATTAGATACACTTTTAACTAGAAAGTGTTTAAAGGCAGACTAACATCCATACATCATTATGTTATGAATGCAAGATTTTATAACATCAATAGGTAATGGAATACACAGATTCTATTTTCAATAATGATTAAATAGATAAATGTATATATGTTGAACTAGTAAATCATAAAACACACATAATAGATTGTCTAATGGAAAAGTAATTACTATATGAAGGAAGATTTCACATAGAAAACTCACTTTCAAATACTCAAACTCACAGATATAAGTACTTAGTAATTAATTCTCATTTTCATTCACAATGAAAAATGTTTCAGACAAACATCACATATATTTGTAAAAATAGTGGTCCGATTCTAAAAAATTTCTAACTCCTTTCTTTTTTACTTTCTTTTCTCCTCTATATTTTTTTAACAAAAATATATATCATTGCCTTAACTCATCCATATTTTAAACTAAACCAGAGTTAAAGTAACTCTAACCCATACGGGATTTAGTTTTTACAAATTCAATAAAGATCAAGTTTTGAATAGAAAAGTAACAAAATAATTGAATAAAAGAGACTATGTAAGTAAAATCATTATTGAAGTGATGGACTAGGATCTCCAGATTTGCTGTGTTCTGTGGGGTAGACACATTGAGCTTTCCATTCTTGAAATGTTGTAATGAGCTCCTAAATTTTCAAAAGATTGGAAATGCTGACATGTTTTATCCTTGCTTTCCAGATGTTTTCTTCCCTCTAAATTTTTCCCTTCTTTTTTGTGTGATCTGAGAGTGTGTCGATATAGTGACAAAGAAGTGATTCTACCTTTGAAATCTGAGATAAGTTTATAGTTGATAAGCTGTCACTTTATTTAATGAAGTTAATCTTTTCCCTAAAGGACTGAATCATAGCATTGATGTCCTTCTCTAGTTTTCCATCATTTTTTATGTAATTGATATCAATGCTTTGTAGATCATGCTATAATGAATAAATGAGTTCAGTTATTTCTTTGATCATTTTTGTGATTTCCAATCATCCTTGTCTAGATATTGAATTTCTCCATTCAACATTTTTCTTACTTGCATATAATATATCTTCATCTAGTCCTGTTAAGTTCTTTTCTAAAAAAAACTTTGTTATCCCATATTTTTGTACTTCATCAATCTGATTCATCATGCTCATCCATTTTCCTTCCTCTTTTATCCACAAAGCATTCTGAGTCTTCAAATCTTCAATAGTGATTATGGTCAAATCATATACATTCTTTAATTTATGAATGTATTCTGTACCTTTCAAGATGATGCCATCCAACCAACTATCAAATACTCTGGTAATCATTTTGCCTCTATGTATCTGATCCAACATATTTTGATTGCCAGGATATTTTAGATCAAAAGACATGGGCATTTAGGAAATTAGTTGTGGATCTGGACTATGAATGGCATCAATATACTCTACCATTGACCACATAGTCTATTTTAACTCTCTTTTATCCTTTTCATCTTTCCAAGTTATATTGACTATCCTTTTAGTAGATGATTATAGATGATACACATCAAGGACACATGATGTAGTCCCAATGTTTACCTTTTCAACTATAAAATCCTAAACTATAGGATCTTGAATTTCTTCATTGGTTCTTGGCCGGGCTATCTCTGCATTCCAACTCCCTATGTTTGGGTCAACATCTACCCTGGATGTTGTTTTTAGCTTTTTGGATTTAGGAGATTTCCCTAAACACTTGCTCACCATATCTTCCAAGGGTAAATAAAATAGAACTACTTTCCTTTTATGATTGATTGAACTTTCCATCCATTTAGGTGTAGAAGCTGAGGCTTCTCTATCAGGATTTGGTTAATCAGAAGGTATAGTTAAAATAATCATCAATTTGGTAGAATCAAAAGGAATCACTATCTATTGATCTATACTAATCTCTTCTACCATTAGTGAATTAGATTCTTTATCACCTTTAACTTCTCCTGAATCCTCTTCAGAATTTGAATCCATAATCACTTTTTTAGAAATTTTATTCTTCTTCTTGCTTTGAATCCTTAACCTAGTGACACGAGGAGGCAAGGTAGTTACAAGGGCCTTCTTAGATTCTTTGATGATAGGGCCCCTTCTAATTTTTGACTTAGAAGTACCTGCATCATAGATAGCAATAGGCTAGTTAGATGAGCTTATTAGTAATGGAGATTTAATTATTGTTGTACATTGCTAGGAGACTATGTTTTGAGCTCCTCCTAGTTTTTGCTCTCTCAGCCATTTTTCAGTTCTCCTTATTAATAGAAGGGTCTTGACCTCAATTCTATCTTCTTCAATTTTCTCCTAGTCAATTTTTGGAATAGGTGATTATTTTATTTTCTCAAATTGTGGATCAATCACCTATTCATCATTGTCAACAATTCCAAAAATATCCATGTTTAATTTAAGGGTAATTATTTGCCCTAGGGAAAACCTGGACCACAATCTTCTTCTGAATTACAATTCATCTAAAAAATCCTCCCAATAATCCTCTAATTAAGGAATATCTAAAAATCTTGTTCCAAGATCCAAGTTATCTCTAGCAAAACCTTTGCTGTCAAATTATGGTCTATCTGTGAAGTATTGAAAATTGAATTTCTTAAGATTCAATTCTAAATTTAAAGCATCAAATGTTGTTTTGCATCAATAACATCCAAGCTCAATAGGAAAAGATATACCAAAATTATTCTTTATTAATAATTTTTTATCTACATGTGATAATTATCTGTAGACTTCTATTAGCATAAATTAGTCACAAACATACCTGGGTAACCTCAAGGGTTCACTGTCAAAACCCCCAACTCTAATATAAGTGAACTTAGAAAATTGAATGAAAAAACTACCATATATATTAATTAACTACATAACTTCATCAGACAACCTCTTATTAATGTTATTTGAAAATTCAAAACTCATTTTCCCAATAAAAATATCATTGACCATCCTATAATCCTCATAGCAGTTCTGCATTTATAATTGTGAGTAATAATCATAAATTTTACTATCTTCAGCCAAGGGTGCATGAAGTAACCCTACCCATTGTCTCGTAGAAGCTAGGAAATAGAGGAGATACAAAGATATAAAATTCTCTATTTCCCAAATAATTACTTAAACCCTGATCCAAACATTCAGCTATAATTTCTGCCCATTATTCTCCTTGAAGGATCACCTATATGAAAAAGTACATCTAGTCTTCCCAATAATATGCATGAGCATTGCCTTTCAGTCTGTGTAGTAATACCATGATATCTTTTACTTCTAGAAGCATATGATTTCTTGTTAATGGCCTAAACAATCTTGAATCTCCTTTTTGGAATTTCAAGAGCTAATTCCTATCAATCACGCTTTTGTAAATTGTTTTCTTCATTGAAAAGTAATCATAGGAAGAAGTAATACCAAGGTCAGAGTATGGTTCCTTGGGAGGGATTATCATCATAGACATTAGGGTTTGTCTATTGATATGTAGTAGAACATTACCATTTACAGTCCTGATGCACCTATTTTGAGGTTCATATCTATTCATGCATTCAAAGACTAATTCAGGGCATTGTATAGCCATGGGAAAGGCTACAGTTTTAACCAGGCCACTTTCTACTATTTTTGGCATCATAAGATTCATCACAAGATTTCTAGCCCTTTCTTTAAAATCTTCCAAATCATATTAGACCAGAGAAGTGTCCCCAATTTTAGGTGGAGAACATATGAGACCAGGGCCATGCTCGTAATCAAGACAAGTGGATTTCATGGCTATAAGTCAGAGAATATAATGAAAAGAGAATGTTTTGAATTTTTAAAAAATGCCATAAATTCAAAAGGATCCTTCTTTCCAACCAAGTAAAGGAAATAACTTACAATAAGAGTGAAACTCACCTTGAATTTATCTGAAATCACTATGGATTCAAGCAATCGAATATCTTATATCACTTGTATTGTTCTCCTTTGTGTCACCCAATATGCTTGTTTGCTAAATTTGAATTATTCTCTCTTAATATAGATATTAACCAGATTGAATAATCAAATCGAAACAATACATGCTAAACATGCTTGACAAGTCATGCATTCTGACATATGCATTAATGGCAAGCATATTTTATGTGTGATTTTGATGAGTAATGATTATCTATAACCTCATGAAAATTCAAATTTTTCCACTTTATAGTGAGTTTTGGATAAATTTACCTCTAAATCTCCTGCTAATTTTAACTTAGAGAAATCCTTAGGGCGAGATAAGAGTATCACTGTTGAACCATTGGACCATTGAACTTTTGAAAATATGGTTCAACTTCAAGGTTCAATGATATGAAATGAACCACATAGACTAACCAATAGTCACATGATTTTTTCTAGAAACTTTGGCTTTTGAAACATATAACCATTGAACTCTTCAAACTTTAAGACATTGAACCATTGAACTTTTGAACTCTGAAAAAGGGTTCAAGTTCAATCATAAGGTTCTAAGACATAATTGAAATACAAAGGAATAGTACATTTTGAGAAACATTGAACTTTGATATGTAGGTTCAAGTGATAGGTTCAAGTGATAGGTTCAAGCAGTTTATTAATTTAGACAAGGGAACTGAGTGAACATGACTCTTTACAAAACATCAAGTATTAAATTCTTAAATTGGTGAACTTTTGAATCGTTGAAATTTTGAACTCTAAAAAAGGTTCAAGTTCAACCAGAAGGTTTAAAGTCATAAATAAAATATGCAAAGGGACAAACAATTCACTTTTGATAAATATTGAACCTATTGAACCATTCAACTCATTAAACTTGTTAAACTCTGAGAAAGGTTCAAGTTCAAAGGTTTAATTCTTTTAAAACTTTCACACATAGGAAATAATAGGTGGGTGAACTTATTTTTTGGAAAAATTAACAAAAATATGAATAAGGGTGACTCAAAAGGTAACAATTAGAAATGAGGATTAGTGTATTGTTGAGAAGGAGTTGGTTTTGAAGAAGGGATAGGAAACACAGCTTGAACATTATGAATGGTGTCAAATAAATTCATAACGCCATCATTGGTAATATTATGGTTTTTGTTCTTTAATAATAAGTGAGGGCCCATGAAAGGTTGGGGCATCTCAAATTGTCACATGAGAAAATATTATCTTTTGGCTTGATCAATAGTTTCCTCCAAGGTACATGGAGAAAGGGTCCAAACTCAATATTGTAATTTAGGAAATAAGGCATTTGTAAAGAGATAAAAGAGATTACATCCACCATGTTATGTTAACATTTATTTGACAAAGTATTCCATCAATTGATAAAGGCTTGGGCAATTTCATTTTCATTTTGTTTGTGTAGACACCTAAATCTGGCCACCAATAACTTTCAATCGGGCTTTTGGCCAATTTCCACCCAAAATGCACAATTTGGCCTAAAAACACTAAAACATGATAAATGATGTGAAAAATGACATATTCAAGTGCTGATTTTAGCCAAGGTATCCCTAAATGGGGCAATGTAATTTATGGGCCAACTAACTTTGATCAGATCATTCTGAGTCAAAATGCCAATTTTACACCTAAGTGCTCTAAATTACTCTTCCCTATCAAATCTCTTGAACAAGATACGCGCCTTTATTATTTGTTGTTAGTAGCATCCTAAATGGGATAATAGTTCTAATGCATTTAACATCACCTTCCAATTTCAATCCAATCAAATTTTGGACCAATAACAAAGCATTTTGATCAATTTGAGTAATTTGTGCACAAAGTGCTTAAATATGCTTAAGAGCTAATTAATCCAAATTAGAGCCTAATCAAGAATTCCATGGAAACTTGTTAAATAATTATTTTTAGAAATTAATATTAAATATATATACATCATCAAGTGACATCATTTCTTGGGAAGACATCCCTAAGCCATAAATATCAGGATTCATGCCCTCCATGTCTCATCAATGCCTTCCATGATGCCCTTCATGCCTCTTAATTGCTCCACTATCCCAAATATTGATGAGCATATTTATCAATTTTAATTTCATAATTTTATTAATCCTCAACCACACATCTCAATCTTAGGATGGATGGTTCAGGTTGATTTTAGACATTCTAAAAAATCTATAAATAGGAGGCCTTACCACATGAATTTTAAGACTCGATGATGCAAAGTTATAATGCACAAATCATTCCAAATCCATTGAAATTAGTGTTACCATGCCAATTTTATTCCAAGCAAAGCCAAGCCACAAGCCAAAGGTTCTAAGGAGAGATGGAGGTAGCCAAGCTTCCATTACCAAGGACTTTATGAACACAAGTTGAGCAAGCCATTACAATAAAATTTTTGGAGCATCCAAGGGAGGTAAAAGAAGGTTTATTTTTAATTTTAGTTATGTGTTTTATTCATGGTTGTTAACTAAGCTCTCCCTAGTATCTAGGCCTAGAGATGTTATGCTAGTTAGTGTGTTTCTTTCATTTTATTTTCATTTTGAAACTAGCACGATACTAACCATCCTCTCTTGAGCCAAATTCCTAGATCACATAATGGCATGCTTGATGGGACTAGATGAATACTAGACATGAAGAAGATCATTTTTTATCTTTAAAATCTTCATTTGGATCATTAAAACTCTTACAAATTGATTTTCTAACTTTATTTTGCCATTTTTGTTTGCCACAGGTTTACATAATAACTGACGTTAGTTAGTAAAATTGACATAAGTTGGATAACTATAATTGTTCACATTGGTATAATTGATGTCGATTAGATAACCATCATCAGTTAGTAAATGTAACCATTGTTGATTATATAACTGATGTCGATCATTGTGTTTTTCTTAAAACATAGACCTAAGAGCTCTTTTTTTAAAATTCATTGTTTCAAACCTAAAAGAGCTTCAAGGCTAAAGGACATGCTAACATTTTTATTAGATGACCAAAATTGACATTTGCTAAAAACATGTTTAGATCACACTTTACATCTTAAAAATCAATTAGGAACTTTTCTTTAGTGTTTAACAAAAAATTTAGATGTTTATGGTGAATGTTTTCAAAGTTTGAAACTAATACCAAGGGGTAAAATGAAAACCACCTCATTTTCCATTTGGGCTTAAAAATGAACTCACCTTTTCAAGCCTTTTGTATTCACTTAGTTGTTTAGATTAAATTTTTGTTTGGAAAAAAGATGGATGTTACCTGTATGCTCTTCCATTTGTCCCCTCTAGGGAGCCTTTAGAATCAAAAGTGCCATTCCTATTGAAAGTAGCCTAGTCCAAGGCTTAGAAAGAAAGTCATCTAAAGCACTCCCCAAAAACTTGTCAAATTTTGGGTGACCTTGAAAAAGACCCTAAAGTCTTTCTACTTTCATGTTTTCTTTGTTTTTATGCAAACTTGGCTTATGAGGGGGACTTCATCACCTCCCACAAGTTCTTTAGGGAAGCTTTGACTCAGGGTTTCACCTCACAACATTAACTTCATTTGACTCCTAATTTGAGTTGCACACAGGATGTAGTGGCACTTTGGACATCACACTACACTGAGTGAATAATAGGATGTAGTGGTTGCAAAAAAGACTAGACCTTTTTGCAACAATCCAAGTGATACGGACCTAAAATCCATGCTTTTCTTTTGCATTGTTTGGCATGAAAGTCATTGTGCAATTGATTCCCCTAGAACATTTGAAAACTTCTTAGATCTTAGATAAACCCCCACTACTATGAAATTATTGTTGGTGCAAGGTGCACCTCAAGGTCCATGTCATAGTAATGTCATTTGAGAGAAGGGGGGTGTAAAAACCCTACCATATAATGAACATTTACTTTTGGATGAACACTTAAAATCCTCTCAAATGATGTATATTGATAGATTCCAACAATACCAAGCAATCTTGTCAGTTTAGGATCTAAAAGTGATTAATTAGTTGGTCTTGTCCTAGATTAAAGTCTTGTTTGAAGTCAAAACTTGGTGTAAAAAAATAATTTAAACCAAACACATGGTCCTTATTTTACTTTGAACAGGGAGGTGTTATGCTGTCCACATGAGATCATCAATTTGCCTTGTTCAAAGTTCATCAAAAGCTTGGGATTCATATCATCCACTTTGGCACAATTATGTTGCTCAATTGAGTCTAAAACTTTACCAAAGTTATTTTAAGTCCTCCACTTATAATCTAAATTTGGAATTACACCTTTATAAGTTCATAGGGTTGATATGTTAAGTGGGTTTACTATCTGCACTAAACTTGAGGGAACTTAGGTTTAATTTCCAATTTGGGTTAAAGGCCATTTAAGACTCATAATCATTGTCATGACTTGATAGACTTAAGCCATTTTGTGTTAAACACTTGCACTTTGAGTTTATGCACCACAACATTTTGAGTTAAAAAAAGTAGTGTTATGCTATCAAACTTGTGGGAAATTATCTTTGCCTTAAAGAGTTTTTGAAACAAATTTTTTGTCACACCTTTTGGGTAGTGTAGCATCATTATGCTACCCAAAATATTTCAAATATTGTTTCATAGACCATCTTGTATAGCGGTCAAATTTGTTCCTACATTTTTAGACCAATCTGAGTGTACTTTTGTGATCTTTTGTCTAGCACAGTTATAATATTCACTTTCGTTTAGCTTATTTATCAAAATAACCAAGTTTTATACCATTATTTATGAGAAAATAAACTATCTCTAAAAGTGCCTTTTGTTTCATACCTTATACCTAATTGATCAAGTTCATGTTGAAGAATTAAATGCCTAGTGTTTGTTAGAAGTGTTTCAAATCTATTAGATTAAAAGTTTCATCTATTTCAAAGACTATCTTTTGACGTCATTTGGTCAAGAGTCCTAGAGTATTCCTTGTTTGATCTTAGCTTTTGACACCGCATTTGGCCAAAAGACCTAACAACTTTTAAATTCCTAGATTAGACTGATTTGAAACACTTTGACCTTAGAGTTTGGAATTTAAATTTTTGGTCCATTTACTTATTTATCTTTATGTGAATAGTGAAACATTAGATACTTCATGTTAGCTTATTTCCTCAAAAATCTTTGCATAAACCTTTTGATCCTTTTGATGAATCTAGACCAAGTTGGAACATCATCTATTTTATATTCTATCCTTTTTAAAGTTTGTATAACTCTTTGACCTTTTATTGCAAAACATTGACTATGGATCCCAACATATATTCTTACACTTGTAGTGGACTCATGTACAATCTATGGATTAGTAATGTATTTGTGCAAGAAGAAATGGTGAAAGACCCCTATGTGGATAATATTGCTTATGAGATGGATTCTTATCCCTCTTATAATACTCAATGAGGGGCATAAAGCCATGATCCATTTGTTAACTATCTAGTTAACACACCACCTTATTTAGAACAAGAACAAGAACAAACCCCACAATACCTAACTACAATACCCATAGTGGATGAGTCAGTTCTTCAACAATCATATTCTACTAATATGGCTTCCACGTATGATCCATTTTTGTTTGAGTGACATTTGTTAGAGAACAAAGACAAAATATTGGTCAGAGCCATAGAGGTAGGGGCCAAATTTTTAGTAGATTTCACCCATGAAAATTTACCAAGTCTAGTAAGAGTGACCCACAATATCATTTATGATCAATAAGCTTCCTCTAAAAATCCTATGGCTCTAGTACAAACAACGTATCAAGACCCTAATATATTTAATTGAGGGAAAAACATCATGGAAGATCACTTCAACCAAATATAGATAGCATATAAAACCTACCTAAATCTAGCACATAATTTCAATTAGATTAACATGGTGAGTAAGCCTCTTATTAACCTCGTTCCTTCAATAAGAGTGTTGATAGAGTTAACTAGACAAGAGAATCTAAGTTCTGATGCATTTGTACAAACTGCTTTGATAGATAACTTGATGCATATGCCCATTATTTAAGAAGTTTATTCGACCTCTACATAAAATAGTGAGCCAAATATAATGGACAATATGTAAACAACATCTGATCTTGATCAAAGTGGTACTAATGCACAAACAACTAGCTAGCAATATATACCTATAGTTAATCCCATGAGTAGATCATCATACCAATGAATAGGGTTTTTTACACCCCAACCTCAATCAACTACTTCCTCAAGTGTATAACCTATGAGATTAGGTAATCAGACAATGAGAAATGTCATGCCTCAATGATAGAATGTGATGAACCCTACTCCTCCTCAACAAGTAATGAGTAGTATTCCACAATAGCAAGCACAATATAGTGTATCAATGAAATAGAGTACAAAGACATTTCCCTCTCAATTATGGGAAACTAATGTTCTACCTCACTAGGTAATGACAAGCATACCTCTTCAGTCGCAGACTAATATGCAAATTCAAAACCAAGCAATGACTAGTCAACAACATGAAAATATTGGTCAATGATAGATTCTAAATCTATAACCTATTTTCACTTGCCCATAGGGATTCATGCAATAAGGAGGTCCTCATGTTTCTCAAGTACCTACTATAAAACCATTAGTTAAAAATGTGGCACAAATTCAGAGACAGGGTCTTGGTCCACAAGTTCTCACTCAACAACAAGGTTTGATTAGTCGGCAACATGTCCCCTTTCAACCACAACAAGCACATTACAGTAATATCCATCCATCCCAACCACAAAATACTCTAAGTCAAACCTTTATCACCAACCCAAACCAAAATATCAAACAACTAAATGTACAATTTTAAGTACATCCTAATCCACATATGCATATTCTTGGTCCATTCCCCAACCAAACCAATGTACCCCAATAGGTATCTCCATCATACCCTGGTCAAAGTGTCGCACTTGTGACCTTCCAACCATCTACCCAAACCAATATTCTCCTTCAAACCAATGTTCTTTTCATTTTCCTATCCCTAAAATTGCAATAGATGAAGGATCTAATTGCTACCATTTAGGCTAGGATATAGACTAAAAAGTTCAAATTGAATGATGTGTGTTCCTACCCATTCAACATGGAGTATTTGTAGATACCATTTCCTCTAGGATACAAACCACCAAAATTTAACAAATAGAAAGGGAAAGGTGACCCTAAGGCTCATTTGACTGAATTATTTGTTGCATGTCAACTAGTGGTATATAACGATATATACCTTTTATTTTTGTTTCCAAGGAGCTTGGTTGGAAAAGCTTTGGAGTGGTTTTTAAAGTTACCCAAAAATTTACTAACAAATTTTGATGATCTTTCTGATAAGTTTGTGCAACACTTTTCCTATAATCTCGAGCATGAGATTTCATTAGTGAACTCAACATAAGTAAAGCAAAAGGCTGGTGAGAGTTTCACAAGTTATCTATAGTGATGGAGAGTCCTTACAAGCCATTTCACCCATACTTTACCAGATAAATAATTAGCCACTGTGTTTACCAAAAAATTGCATAGTGAGATAGCTTATAATCGAGAACTACAATGTTCACATACTTTCAAAGAGATCATTGATAAAGGTTTGTTGATCAAGCAAGTGCTCATCAATAAAGGAGCCATCAAGCTTAACTCAACTCATCAAAATCAAGGTACCAATCAAGGAAATTACCAACATCAACATCCCATTCAAGTGCAAGTATGACAACCAGCACAGGTAAATAACCAAGAAAGACCAAAGCAATTCAATCATAATAAAAATGTTATGGGAAATGGAGTAACCAAATCTTGTCATGTACAAATGGTGAAAACATCATCTACACCACCTTTTTAGCTTAATCTTACCTAGAAACCTCTCCAACTAATGCCACAATCATAACAACCAAGACTTGTACAGTAAATATAGTAGCCTTTACCATTACAAACCCCTCCTCCTAGGAGAACTGTGCTTGCACGTCATGTCTTTAGTGACCTAAGAGAAACTATTGAGTCTATATTTCACAAGATTGTTGATGATAATTAGATTAGTTGGTCTATAACAAAACATTATTTGTAAGACATCCCTTATCTTGAATAGTACCATGAAAATGAATTTTGTGACTATCATCAGGTCAATGGGCATAATCTATAAAGATCTGTCCAAATCAAGTATTTAATTAAAAATATGTTGGAGAATAGGGAGATAACATTAGGTAATGGTGCTTCCACTTCCAATCAAACTCTTTAGATTTATAAAAACCCCTTTGCCCATCATAATAATCAATAATAACAAAATGATCAATAGTAATAATAACAACAGCCAGTGCAACAACAAAATTGATAGTATCAAAATCAAAGGCCAAACTAGTAGAATCAACAAAATCAATAATAAAACCCACAATGATATAATAATGGACAAAAAAAATGTTAAAATGGTAATAACCAACAAACCTACCTTGTAGTTTCACATGACTATAATAGGGTTGTAGGTCATATTAAAGGGGGGTAGCGTTAATACCATCTACATTAATCCTAGACCAAACACTAATCAGCCTAGACAATTGATAAATAACAACATTCAGCCAAATCTAATGGATAATCTTTCTTTAACCTAAGAGTCCATATAGGCAAACTAGCAAACCAAGACCTCCCCTTTTAGACCTTATATTGATAGCTCATCCTTGTCATGTGACCACATACGAGTGCACTAGCAACCGAGACTTGTCTTATCTGATCCCACACCATTCCTGACATTTGTTAGTAATAATGGTCCAATATTTAATCCTAATTTTGCAATCACAACTCAGAGGTCAAATATTACTATCTGAAGCCCACAACCATCTACCACTTTGCCTATCATCCAACCAACTGTTTAGCCTTAGAATAAACCATTCACTCCTGACCAAGACAAGAAGTTTGATATTGTGGAACAATTTCAAAAGACACTAGCATAAATTTATATTTTAGATTTTTTGTGAACTTTAATAATCCACAAGAACATCTTGAATGAGTTTTTGACCCAATCTATTGTTGTTAGTGACATATCCCCTGATAAATTTCAAGCTTTGGTTGGACACCTACTCCAGCCCAACAAGTCACATTCAACCAAAGTGATATGTCTTTGCTTAGCCCACTCCATAATAACCTAATATAAATATAAGTTTATATAAAGTGGAATAAAGTGAAATGTGTCCTTATGACAATGGATAAGGCCTCAACATAGTGTCTCTAAAGCTCATCAAGCTTCTTGGATACACAATGGTAGATCTTCATCCAGAAACAATAACCATCTAAACCTATGATAATCAGGAAAGAGAATCACAAGGTACCATTAGTTTGCTAGTTATCATTGGGACTTTGACCCATGATACACTTTGCCATATGATTGATCTTGAGTTATCATTCAATATGCTTCTAGGTAGGCCTTGGTTACATGATATTTGTGCAGTTCCATCAATGCTACACCAATGTATCAAGTTTTCCCACTCAAGGATGAAAGTGAATATTCCAAGAGATTTACACCCTATAAACACTACAAACATCTTAAGGCCAAATTTCAAATCCATAACTATCAGTACGACATGAATCCAAGTTTCAAGTAGGATAAAGGAAAGGCTATACTTATTGATCCTTCACCAGGTAATTGCATAGATCCTAATACCCTGGATTCTATTTCCCACATGCTACCTCCTAAGTCTTTTAATCATTTCACCATTTTAGATAATGAATCAGGAGAGTATGTGACCCATGATACATTTCATATTTCCAATCTTCTTCAAGATCCAAAAACCTTTGGGCAACCTCAAGTCACTCCACATATGCATTGGCAATTAAAAAAAAAGATAAGGGACCTATCACATTTATACCAACATCTGGCCTAGAAATCGACCCTCTTAAAGGGGAAAAATCATGGTTATACAATGACAACCAAGCTGATTGTTATAAAAGTATAAAGTATCATATTCCCAATAGGATCATGAAGCATCATAATTATGTAAGAAGAGGCCTTGAATTGAATCAACAAGGAACCATTGAGACAATTTTTATGACTAAGTATGAAAGACCTTATGGACTTAGATTTAAATTGCCTGGGGGTGACCCCACATATTTTATTCAAACTCCATCACCAATGACTAGTGATGATGATGCTAACAACAAAGCAGAGTCTGATCATAGCCTCACCTTTGATGACCTAGCTAAAACCAACCTATTTGATAGTAATGCTATTTGTACCCTTACCTTAGTTATTTATCACAACCCATTTCCATTGTATTATCTCAAACTAATATATTGGGACCAACAAGAATCCAGTCTATTGATTGATGAGTTCCAAAATGATGAGGCATTCTATGACTTCTTAGGCCTTAGAGACAATGTTTCATTGGGAGATCACAAGTCAAGATTATCAATTACATTGGATCCTGTAGCCTATTTTGGTGAGCAAGTGAACACCCTTATCCAAAAAAAAAGTAAAACATTGAGGTCCTAATATGAAAACCTCTTTGAGGCACTTTCTAACTAGGGAAAAAGTAAAGACAAAGGCTAGTTTACTAGTGAAAACCTGTTTCATGCACCATTAGATGGGGGTGTTCATTTTTCTTCAAATCTAGACCAGGAGACCACCAATGATGAAATTACCTATGGATCTGAGTTTAGCTTTGAGAAATAATAAGTATTTGATCAAATCCTTCAAAAAAATTTGACTATTTTTGTCACATGGCCAGATCTCCCATTAGGGGACTCAAATTCATCATGCTTAGGAGAAGTTGAAGAGCAAGTCTTAATAGAGGACCTTGACACAGTCTAATAGTTCAAGTCATTACCTACTATCATAAAAGATAGTTTGAACCTTCTAGTCAAATATATAATAGAGGTAAACATTAGGACTCCATCAGACCTAAGAAGGATAAAATTAGGCACATCCCTAATTGAGGAGGAATATGAAGTCTTTACATCTCTATTGAGAGAATTTGTAGATATCTTTGCATGTGACTATTCTGACATGTCAGGTTTAGAACCCCACCTTGGTTCTACACCACCTTGTGGTTAATCCTGATGCCAAATTGATAAAACAAAAGATACGTAAGATGCATCCTCACATTGTTATATTGGTAAAGAAAGAGTTGAAAAAGCTCTTAGAAGTAGGATGCATCCGATCCATTGACTACTCAGAATGGATTTCTAATGTGGTACCTATTAATAAAAATCTTGAAGGGATTAGAATTTGTACTATTTTTTGAGACATCAACAAAGCTTGTCTTAAATATGATTTTCTCTTACCTAATATTGACATGATCATCAACTCCATGATAGGTTATGAAATTCTTTCACTCATGGATGGATTTTTAGGATACAACTACATCAAAATAACACCAAAAGACTAACATAAAACATCATTCACCACTCCATGGGGAAAATATTGTTATCAAGTAATGCGATTTGGCCTTAAGAATGTGGGAGCTACATATCAAAGAGACATGACTATCATATTTCATGATATGATGCATGATATTATTGAAGACTATGTAGATGACATATTAGGAAAATCCAAAACTAGGGCTAACTATTTAGAAGTGTTGCATAAGATATTTAAAAGACTATGAGAGTACAAAGTCAAACTTAATCTAAAGAAATGTGTGTTCAGTGTAACTTCAAGCAAATTAATTGGCTTCATCATGTCTCGTAGAGGTATTGAAGTCAATCTGGATAAAGTCCATTCTATAGCTGAGATGTCACCACCAACCAATCTAAATCAACTCCATAGTTTGTAGGGTAAAATCTAGTCATTCTGATGCTTCATCTCTTAGTTAGTAGAAAAGTGCCATCTATTTACACACCTTTTGAAGAAGGGAGTTGCATTTTACTGGGATGATCACTGCCAAACAACTTTTCAATAACTTAAAGACTATCTTGTTAATCTACCTATTTTATTACCTCCTATGTTAGGAAAGCCATTCTTGTTATACCTATCAGCTACTAACCATGCTCTTGGCTACTTTTAGATATCTGATTTGACAAATAGATAAAGCTTGAGAGTATTAGTTCCTCATCAAGAATTTTTTAGCACTAACTCATTAACCTTCAATCATTATAATTTTTGTGATATTATTAATCCTAATTCTATCTGGTACTCAGAACTCTACAACTACTTTCATGACCAATTTATACCACTTAACCTATCTCAAAAACAAACCAAAGCCTTTATTCATCATTATACTCTACTTGGATCCACCCTTCATCATTATAGTTTTGATGGAACTCTGCTTCATTGTTTAACTTCAACATAGTCTACACTAGCATTAAGAGAAGTTCATGAAGGAGTATGTGGAGCCCATTCTAATGGGGTATTCCTATCCCAAAATCTCTTACATATTGGGTATTATTGACCTAAAATGGATGTAAATACCACTGCATATTTAAATTTTTTTGACAAATGTCAATGGTATGCTAATATGATTCATGCCTTAGTAAAAACTCTAAAATTGATGTTGACACCATGGCCATTTTATACATGGAGACTTTACCTCATTAGGAAGATCAACCCCATTTCATTTGATGGCAATAAACATATCCTTATCATCACTGAGTATTTCACTAAGTGGGTTGAAGCTATACCCCTCACTTACTTGACCAGAAAGTAAATTTCCAAATTCATCTTCAACCATCTCATTTATCGCTATGATATCTCATTTGACATTATATCTGATAATGGAGGATCATTCAAGAATAAGGATGTAGACTAGCTACATACTAAATATAACATCACACAACATTTTTCTATAGTATATTACCCTTAAAGTAATGGCCAAGCTAAGGCATCCAACAAAACCATTATCAATATTCTTAAAAATATTGTCAATGATTCCGGTCATGATTGGCACTTGAAGATATTACTTTCCTTTTGGGCAAACCATACCAATCATCATACACCCACATGAGCCACTCCATACTCACTTGGTTATGGTACTAAGGCCATCCTTCCAATTAAAGTTAAATTACCTTCACTATGCATCTCTTTCAAGCATGTCTTAGATGATCATGACTATTGAGTATCTCACTTGCAAGAGCTAGACCTACTTGAGGAGAAATGCACAACCATGATCAATAATCTTCAAGCATATCAAAACTGACTCAAAGGCCACTATAATCAACATGTTAAGTATAAAACATTTGAACTTGGTGATCTTGTTCTTAAAGAATACCATGGTTGAGAAGAAGCATAAGGGAAATTCAAAGGAAATTGGATAGGGCCTTTCATCATTACTATAGATTATGGATCAGAAGCATACAAACTTGACACATCAAATGGAGATGAACTTCCTAAGCCAATGAATATTATTCATCTCAAGTGGTACTATGCTTGAGTGCTAAGGTGTATTGTCTGTAAGGACCATTTAAGTTATGCCATTTTATCACTATTCTTCTTTATACAAATATCATCATTTTTTGTCATCTTAGCCATATCCACTTTCTACTTCTGACCTATCAGCCCAATGTGTTCTAAATCCTAGACTATTTGACCTTGGTTTTTACCATGTATTACATATTTTTAAAAATGAGGTATCTGATCAATTTCATCCATTGGTTTAGGTATTTTAGATAGAGATCATATTTTGGAACATTGTGATAGAATTTTTAGCAGTTGCATCCTTCATTTTTTATTCCTTTCTTACCACCAGTCTTGCTCTTAATTATAATTGCCTTTAGGGAAGTTAGTACCATTGATCTATGACATTGTGTCCTAGTTATAACCACCTATGGGTAAACTAGTGGCAATATTGAGACTTGACATACCAACTTATCACTTCTTATGTCATATAATGCCTTTGTACCAACTGTGCCTATTTTATTTGAATTGAATGCTACACTAGTTAAATTCCTCCACTATAAGGCAAAACTATAGTGACTTGAGGTCCTACTCTAGGACTATGTAGGTAACACTAGATATTTGTTGTGTTTAGATTACTCACCCTTTTCCCCACACTCTCATCATTTTGTGAGCAACCTAACCCATGCTCTCACTATTTTTCAAGTAACCTAACCCACACCCTCACTATTTTGTGAGTAACCTAAGCCACGCTCTCACTATTTTGTGAGTAACCTAAGCCACGCTCTCACTATTTTAAGAGTAACCTAAGTTTGAACACTCTTGCAATTTTTTAAGTAACTTAAGCCAAAATCTCACCATTTTTTGAGTAACCTAAGTTTGAACGCTCTCACCATTTTATGAGATCGAACCATTTAGTGTCTCATCATTCTTGATCGAGTTGAGATACTTTAAAAAATTCCAAAAATATTTGTAGAATCATTAGAAAAGAACAAAAATATTGACCACTTCTTTGCCTTAAGGATTCTAGGAACCCTTACTAAGTTACAAGTAAATCACTTGTCATTTAGTTTCCCCATCCTTTTTGGATTTTTTCTCTCATGCACTTGCCATTTTGCAAGACCATTCCTATTCTTCTATCACATCCATTGTTTGTTTTTCTCAATTATCACATTCTTCCCATTCCCTGGGAGAATTACATTTGGCTTGAAGTTTTTTATTATATATTATATCTATAGAACTATATAGACAACATGCACTTTCCTAGTGCATATGTAGACAACTCAGCCACCCCATTCCTTTTCTTTTATTCCCCCATTTTGTTCATTTATTTAGTTGTCACCTATTTTTTTGAGGCAATGTTCGTATGGTTTCTATTGCTTTATTTGTTTGTTTATTTCTACTTATTTTGTTTATTTGTCTACCTATTTGTTTACTTTTAGCACTATTTCCTTGATTTAGTTTATGTGTTTTCATTGGGTGATTCCTTTCCCACACTTACACTTGAATCTATCCATATTCATATGTTTACATTATCATCATGGTTTCTATCATTGGTGCATTATTTTCTATTCAATATTGGATTATGAGAGTCAATCTTTATGCATATTTTAGCCAAGTCCTTATGATGTTATATCATGATACCCACCAACACATGCTACAACAAACCTTAGCTTCAAGAAGTTTATTTAGCAATGGTGGCATCTCTTCAGCATTGACATCCTGATTCAATCCCAATCATATCCCAAATAGAGTAATTAACCATGAAAGAATTTCAACCTTTATTTTGTATGAGCATCTCCCTACTAGTAGGTTGTTCCAATTCATCATTACCCTCTATGATTTATTTACCTTCATTATTAAATAATCAATCATGTTTGCCATAATTAGGGTCTAATGATTTTAACTACCTATGGGCAAATCATTGCACACCATCTCACCTACATTTCTCAATGATTATAACCACCTTTAGGAAAATCATTATGTTGTCACCACTTTACCTTTTTTTCCCATACAGTGGCATGTTATTATCTTGTTTGTCTATCCTAACAGGGGAAAATGCATCTTCTCAATGATTATAACCACCTTTGGGCAAATCATTGTGTTATCATACCACATAACAACTATCAGGGTACAATGCTTATAACTACCTTTAGGCAAACCATTGTACACCATCCCACTTGAATTCTTAATGACTTTGACTACTTTTCCAATATCATTATGTTTTCACCCATCATCTTTCCTTTATTTGGTCCCCTCATTTCACTTCTTTGTTTTTGAGGGACCATTTTTTGATCTACTTGTGTTAATCATTCCCTCGAGGGGGCATCATACAGTTAGTTTATCATCATTACAGCTATAGGCATACAAGACCTTTTCATTCATTGAGAAGATGTTATTATACTTATAGCTTGCAATGCCTTCCCAAATAGGGGCAAACTATAGACACCTAAATTTGGCCACCAATAACCTCCAATCAAGCTTTTTGGCCAATTTCCACCCAAAATGCACAATTTGGCCTAAAAACACTAAAACATGCTAAATTATGTGAAACTGACATATTCATTTCTAATTTTGGCTAGGGTATCCCTAAATGGGGCAATGCAATTTATGGTCTAGCTAACTTGGATTAAATCATTCTAAGTCAAAATGCCAATTTTACACCTAGGTTCTCTGAATTGCTCTTTTCTATCAAATCTCTTACACAAGATACATGTCTTTTTTATTTGTTTTTAGTAGCATCCTAAATGGGATAATGGTTCCAATGCATCTAACATCACCTTCTAATTCCAATCTAGTCAAATTTTGGACCAATAACAAGGCACTCTGATCAATTTGAGTAATTTATGCACAAAGTGCTTAAATATGCTTATGAGATAAGTAATCTAAATTAGAGCCTAATCAATAATTCCATGGAAACTTGTTGAATACTTATTTTTGGAAATGAATATTTAATATCTACATCATCAAGTGACCTCATTTCTTAAGAAGACATCCTTAGGCCATAGATGCCACAAATATCAGGATTCATGCCCTCCATGCCTCATCAATTACTTCCATGCCTCTTAATTGCTCCTCTAACCCAAATATTGATTATTCTATTTATCAAATTTAATTGCATAATTGGATTAATCTTCAACCACACATCTCAATCATAGGATGGATTGTCCAGGTTGATTCTAGACATTCTCAAAAATCTATTAATAGGAGGCCTTACAACATGAATTTTAAGACTTGATAATGCAAAGTTATAATGCACAAATGAATCCAAAATCCATTTCAATTAGTGTTACCATGCCAAATTTATTCCAAGCCAAGCCAAGCTACAAGCCAAAGGTTCCAAGGAAAGATGGAGGTAGCCAAGCTTCCATTGCTAAGGATTTCATGAGCACAAGCTGAACAAGCCATTACAACAAACATTTTGGAGCATCCAAGGGAGGTAAAAGAAGGTTTCTTTTTCATTTTAGTTGTGAGTTTTATTTATGTTTGTTAACTAAGCTCTCCCTAGTATCTAGGCCTAGAGATGTTATACTAGTTAGTGTGTTTATTTTATTTTATTTTCATTTTGAAACTAACACGATACTAACCATCCTCTCTTGTGCCAAATTCCTAGATCACAATTTGCAATTGATGAAATGGGCCAAAGTATTCTCAAGAAGATCACTAGTTTGAAATTCTTGAACTAAATCATTTACTAAGTCTTCTAAACTAGTAATAGAGTGTGTTCTAAGTTGATTATACCAATCCAAGGCATCACCTGCGAGGGTTTTGGATTAAATTTTGGTAGTGGAAAAGATATTTAACTTGACCCAATCCTTGTAAATATTTCCAAATGTGTTTATATGAAGGGTAGGATTATTTGATCCATTGAAAAAAAATGTAGGTGCTATACCTCCAATGTTAATGTTAGTGATTTGGGTGGTAAAAGGTTCATTTTGTAAATGCTTGATGACTTTATTGACTAATGGAGGTTGAGGAATGAGATTACCTTGAGAATCTTGAAGAGGAGGAGGAAGAACACTTTGGTTATGTGTGCCCCAAGTCATTGGTTGAGGATTGGATTGAGGATAAAGAAGGTGGTTTTGTATTCTCATCATTTGATTCATATTATTAGCTTGGAATGTGTTCATTTGATTGAGAGTTTTCAATAATAGTTGATGAGTTTGAGTAGTGTTATTAGAATAAGTAGTATTGGTGTTTGTGTTGGTGTTAGTGGCTTGGGTACCACTATTAGTGTTTATATGAGCTTGAAAAGAGATAACAAAATTTGAGGCACTAGTGGAAATATTTTCTTGTGAAGAAAAATATGGACTAGTAAATGGTTGAGAGGCATAAGCACTAGAAGCATGAGTGCCTTAGGTATCAAACAATGAACTAGTAGAAGGATTAAGGATAGTGGATCTTATGAGAGTCCCACTAGATGTAGAACCTACCATGTTAGTTGAGATACTAGGCATGGAGGTAGAATAAGTTACAAAAGAAGATGTCATGGCATAAGGATTCAAGATTGAAGGAAGAGGTTGAGAAGCAAATAAATTGGTAACCCTAAATCTAGTTAATAAAGTGGCAGTAGGAGAGTGAGGTTCTTCAACTTGATGGACAATAATGAGGCTATAGATAGTGGAAGGATCCTTCCCTCTATGTTGAAGGAATTTCATGATAAAGAAAATCATTTCAAGATTATACTCTAACTCAAGTTGATCCTCTAAGAGAAGAGGAGGGTTTTCTTGCAAAAGGGTATGAGGAGGGTTCCCATAGTTCATTGTGCAGGTTGCATTATGAACATTACTAACATTCTTGAAAGGAACCCTACTTTGTATATGGGAGACCCTATTAGGATTGGTAAATTCCATCATGTTTATTGTCTAAACTTTAGTGTTTTCACAAAATATATAGTCCATGATGAAAGGAAAAGAGACAAGATGAGAAAGTAAAGAATCAAAAAGTGACTGAAATAGTACTAGGTTGACCTAGTGCAAAACAAAGATTGTAGAATTATACAGGGTCCATAGTGTCAACTTAGTTTAGTGAATAGTGACTAGAATAAAGAGGTAAAGATGTTGTAAATAACACTAGGTCAACTGGGTCAACCTAACATAGTGTACAGTGTCTGAAAAATATATAGGGTTGACCAAGTGCATCAGATAGGGAAGAAAAGAAAGTTTATAACAAGTTATGAATTGAAGAAAGATAATTGTAATTAATGTAAATAAACAATAAGTACTGAAAGGGAAATAAATAATCAATTAAATTGATTTTGGCTAATCCAATTGATGCACAAAAAGCAAAATATTTGACAAACACTAGATAATGCAAGCTTTTGCACACATAATTGATTAAAAATCAAGCAAACAACTTGAAAGTAAAGCTAGCTACTTGGTCAGAATAGAATGTTGATTAGATTATTAAGAATGATTTTAAGTGTAAAGGGAGATTGGCTATAAGCAAAGTATTAGATAACAATCTATGGATAGTTTTAGGTAAGTTTAAGATGAAAGGGACTATAGTGGAAATGATATAGGCTTGGTATTGGGCCTGCCCTCTCACTTCACACACCACAACAATAAGGGTAATAGGTGCTTAGCCATCATATACCATTAATCATGCTTTATACTTGACTAGATCATCAAGTCAGCTTCCCTGTTGATGATGAAATGTACGTAGGTTGGCCTAGGTAGTTAAATGTTTAAATTCTTGTTAATGTTTATGTGGTTTAGATGTGTGTACAAAATAATATAAATAGTGCAACTAAATGATTAATTTAAAATCCCCTAATTAGACTATTTAAACTATTCTAAGCATGCAAACAACTTAAAAGAAAGACATGATTAACATATATGGTTAATTCTAACTTTAAAACAAGGTATATTTGAGAAACTATATGGAAAAACATATAGAACATGATCGATAGGGTCAAACCTATACTATGGAAGCAAAGTCTGAAAGTGATCTAGGTTGGTCAAGTTGACCTAGTTATTTCAAAAAACTCAGAACATAAAACTAGGTCTGTAGGGTCAACCTAGTTGACTATGCAAAGGTAGTTTTGAAGACTAAAAAATGTGAAAGGAAAGTATAGATTAAGAAAGATACATAGGAATATAAACTAACTTGAAATTTTTAGAAATGAAAAGGGGAATATTATTGATCAATAACCTTGGAGAAAACTAGTAAAACTTGCAAATTGGGTCGAGCTAGTCGAACAAGCTATACAAAAACCTATTAAAAAAGTGCTAAAAATGCACTAGGTTGACTTGGTTAACCTAGTAAGCTTAACAATAAGTTTTTAAACCTAAAAAACTAAACTGGGTTGAGTTGGTTGATCTAGTTATCTAAACAAAATTCTACTATCTCTAAAAACCTATACTGGGTCAAACTGGTCAAGCCATTACCTATTCCTGCAAACCTATGCACAAAGATAAATAATCTGGGTCGAGAAGGTCAATCTATCATAGTAAATATATGATAAAAATAATGATGAATAGAAATTAAATAAGTGAAATAAATCCTACAAGGTTTTTATTCACATTGGGTTCACCATAATGTGTGTAATAAAAAATGCATCATGTCCACAAATCAATCTTGGATTGGATGGGATAGAGCACACATACACTTCTAATTTGGGGCATACAATTATTAAGTGAGAGCATGACCAATGGGAGGATCTGCTAGACCCAATTAGGTGATCACTTATCACAACACACTATGTGAGATAGGGTTCCAAAGCCTATAGTCTAACATAATCACATAACAACCCTAAAAGAGTCATATAATTTAATATTTCACTAATCTAATAAAAAAAGTAAATTTAATCTAGTGCACATCAAATCTTGTGGCACAAAGTGGGGCTTAGAAACAAAAAAAATAAACTAAATTAAACATGTATTAGAAGAAATATACTTGTGTCAATGTATATGGAATCTTAAATACATGCAAGAGAAAATAAAAATACACTATCTATCTACTCTTACAAAGGAGGAATAAAGTTAGGAATACTTACCATTGAAGATGAACTTGCTGAGCCTCAATCTCCCCTTGGCCAAGGTGCTTCATAAGAGATTATCATGGTATGTAAGGATAAATAAGGTAAATTAACTCTAGGATACCCAACCTATCCAAGCATCCAAAAAACTTATCCATAAGATGAGATCGGAGCTCCAAAGAAAGTATTGAACCTTAAATCTTTATTCCCTAAGTAGAATGGTTAGTAGGTAGATGTTCATTTGTAATTATTCACTTAATTCTATTATATTACAAATGGTAATAAATGACCTTGTATAGATAGTAGTGACTACACTAAAAATATTTAGGAACATCAGATGTTCTAGGTTGACCCGATCGACCTAGCACGTTTTTGGGTCTAACTCATTGAGTTTTTGCTAGGTCGGCTGAGAGGCCAACAAACCAAAAGAGAGTAAAAGTCCCTAAACTATGCTAGGTTGACCTAGATGACCTAGTACAACTAATAGGTTCAAAAGGTGCTAAGGCAAGAGATGAAGGATACAACATAATAAATGATAGGAATAGGTAGAAATAATAAGAATAAGTTTAGGTTTAATGATTTTAGGAGGCTAGTGTGTGGATGACAAGTGGAAAAAGGAATGACAATCTTACAAAGCACTGATGGTCTACCCAACCCTTTCCCAATGCACCCCTTAAGGCATGAACTTAGAGATATTGAGACTCTATAGGTTAATGAAAGATACAAAGTGTCAATAATCAATAATAGTTAAAAATATTATGTGAATACAAGAACAAGATCTACAAACTAGTCTCAAAGTCCAAAAATGTTCTAACATAAGTGTCTCAATATAAAGGTGAAATGCATGAGACCACTCAAGGTGAGTATACTAGAGATCATATTTTTGAATCTAAGGACACTTTCATATTTTAATGGATCTCAATACACTAACTACACTCTATATGACCTATTATAATGAGAAATTTTTGCATAAGACATGAAAGGATAAGGAAAAGTAAAGACAAAATCACAAGAATCAACCATTCATCACTTTTCACACTATTTTTTTTATAAAATATGAACTAGATTGATTTTATTATTCAAAGGAAAAATATGACATCAAACCAATATGGATTAGCCATAAAAGATGTGGTATTAGTCTACAAGAGCCAAAATGGCTACTATTTAGAGAATTGGAGAGAGAGGTGAGAAGGAAAATGTCTAAGATTCAATAGGACATGTGTCAAGCTGAGAAAAGGAGTTACACATGAAATAGAGAGGGATATGAAATATACCATGTAAGAAATACTTGTAAAAATGTCCCACAAAACAAGAAACTCTTGAAATGTGGCATAGAAATCCTCAATTACTTGTTCAAAAATCTACCTTCGTCATTTTGCCTTCTTGGAACATCCCATAACTAACTAGGGATAAATGTGATGATTTAATTAAGAGGGATGAGTTATAGGTATGATCCAACATGCATTGGTTTCATCCCTAATCATCTAGATTATTTTGGAGATGAGTTATGATTGCCTGTAATCCAAATAACTCCTCTTTCACTCTCTTTTAACACTTGGCACCAAAATTTGGTCTTCATTTTTCCAATCTGATCCATAAATATGAGTTCATGAAACTTTTTAGGACCCCTCATGGCCTTATATTCCTTAATAATACCTTCAAATTCCTCCCACTTAAATTTTTAACTCTCTCACCAACTTGTTCACTATGCTAGTTTGGACTAGCTGAGATGAAGGCACCTGTAGAGGTAGTTTTAGGCTTATCTGAAGAATTAAATGGTCATGTTGAGTTATATTAAGTCCTAATATATCTCCAAAAATTAATTTCATCTCTTTAAACCACTTTTTACCTATAAGACACCAAAAATAGTCAAGAAAAGTCATTTCCCACCTTGTCTATACAAGTAGGGTACAACTCAACTAGATAGGGGAGCCCTGGAGAGTCCTTTAAATCTTCAATCACTTTCATGGTAATTCCATGCCTCTTGGGTTCCTTTCATCCTTCATTTTCCCAATTGGGTTACTACTAAGGGTTTTAAACGGTTTAGATTACTTTTTCTCTCTAAGGATTCTTCATACAGGTTTGACATTGGATTTGAAAACAAATTGCACAAAAACTATGTTCAGGGCATCCTTTATCATTCCCCAACTCCTCATACTCCCATACAAAGCCTCAAAGTAGGTGTGATCATCTCAAGTTAGCCTCTTGATAGTTGTTCTCTATTATGCATAGGATTTATTTGGTCTTAAGACAAAAGTGGCTTCCCTATGGATTATTATACATGATAGGATCTTAAACACACCTTATAACTCCCTAAAAACATGTTCCAATTATTTATAAAGTCCATCTAATGCTATAAGTGAAATTGACCCCTTCTTGGGATTTATACCTAGTTGAGAGTTAATAGGTCTATCTAATTCCATGTGGGTTTGGACCACCTTGACATGTTTCAATTTCTTGTGAATGGTTTTTATGTTATAGGTATAGCACAGCTCATGAAATCTTCTTGTAATGTTTCCATAGCTTCTAACTCACCTTATCATCTCCTTTCTTCAAAACCTACAGGTTTTCACCCTTGGGGAGTGCCCTTTATTTGAGATAAAATAGAGGGAATATATCCTATAGCCTCAACAAAAATTAATATATGATGGGTTTCCCCAAGTTATGAGGATGTCGTTTACAAATTTTCATGGATTGATCATGTCTCTAGCACCTCTAATTGTTCAAAAAACCAAGATAGACTTTTGAGAAAGATGACTGTGTACATGATTTACCCATGGACTATAAGTTACTTGTATAGAAACCATTACATACCCTATTTACATGATATGAGAGCATCATAATATGGTAATTTTCACTTTGGGGATCTATTTTAAACTCATTCATCAATTTAAGCCTTTTACCAACTTCTCATTACTTACTTTCACCTTAAATGGTCTAGTTTGTTGGTTGACTGTGACTATGGTATAATTTAGAGATTTGACCCTTAAATTATTTGTTTTATTGATTTGATAATTTAATATGATGTAAAACATCCTAAATATGATTAATATCATGAAAACACACTTTTATCTTTATCAACTCCCTCATTTCATACCTTGGATTTGACTTACTAGAGGTGTTGACTATGTGTGGCTGTGTTATGAATTTCACCATGTTTGTAGGTGTATATTTGGTTTAGATCCTATATGAAATTATTATATAACTCTTTTGAGTCATCATTATCCTAATAAATTAATTTATCTCACCTATCATCACTTATATACTAAGTTAATCACTAAGACAACCCTATCTCAAAACTCCATCAACTACAGTTAACTATAATTAACCCTTCTTGCATCAAAATATGAATCATGTAGGTGAATTTTGACTATTTGGGACTTGTGTCACATGTTTTAGGATTATTTTTGATTTATATATCCATTTTTATCAATAATTTATCATATTTTAAGGTCAAAAACACCATGGTTTAAATCATGAGGTTATAGGTACTTATAGGCAGGTTGTAGGTGGCCTTCTCAAGAAAAATATACACCTATAGGTGTTGATGGAGGTTCATACCCAGATATTTAACCCTTACTGATGAATTTTTAATCATTTATATTCCATTCTCACTTTCATGGAGGCACTCACCATGGGTAGATGCTCCTATATTGTCACCTTGGGATGTGGTCACTTGAAAACTCAAAATCATGTAGAAAGCACTACCAAACTTTAGTGAACAAATGTACAACTTGGAGGATTTCAAACATCACTTTAATTTATTCACAAATACATTTTATTTTGAATTATTATATACATATATGAGAGATTAATTATGGTACATTTATTATTCATCTAAACTTTTTGTTACATTATACCATGACATCATCAAAAGTGCTTGGGCCTCTGTTTTGGTGTTTTAGGAAAACTTGTTCCTGAATTTAAAATATTTCACTTGGACATGATTTATTCCAACCTAAATACCAATTATTCCCTTAAACATGACTATCATAAAATCTTCATCATATAAAAACTTCATGAGGGTTTTAAAGCATGTCAAACTCTTCCATTACCATGCTCAAGTTTCTGTGTAAGGTAACCTGTAGGTAGACATATCAAGATACAGGTAGTGACTGTGAGTAAAGGTAGAATTCATATGATATGAATTAATAATTGGTTCTAAATTAAATCCATTTTATTCAAACCTGATGAAAACCTCAACACATGTTTGAACATCCTTATGAAATAATTCTAGGTCTCTAACAATGCCACCTGTAGGTGGACATTTCAATATACAGGTACTGAGTGTGGTTATGGATTCTATGTATATAATGTGACATTATGGTTCATATTAAACCTAATAATTATCATCAAACAAGATCTTTAAACCATGAAGTTATTGAAACTAGATAATTACTCCTTTTCAACATGATGATCTTTTCTATATCACCTGTAGGTGCTCATTCATGGTGGATGACTATGCATACATGGGAAATAGTCATCACATTTAGTCATATATCACTTGGATAGGCTTATTTTTATTTATATTATTGTAATTATATGTAAAAAAACTCTTTTACTCTTAAAACAGTTTCTATGAACATTTTTAGTGCGTGACACACCATGACTGCAAGTAAAGGTAAGCAACAAACTAACTGTGTCTCACATTTGAATGCAAACTTCATGATTCTATTCTTGGAGAATAATATTAGAAGGAGAGGGGGTGAGAATATATAATATTCATGAAATATAAAACCACATATTTCTTTGAGGACATTATAGAAAAAAAAACCTTCTATAATTGGTGAAAATTGACTGCAACTTACCTAGCATGCTCCTTGTAACTTGAACTGTTTGACCCATAAAATCACTTAAAATCATGAAAAAAATATGGGAAACATGATATAAGGAAGTAATAATCATTTTAAAACCATTTTACAAATTGTATTTTATGGAATAAATCACATAGAAGCAAAACCTGTAGGGTGTGGGAAATAATAAGCAAAAATGGACAATCATCTTGTTAAGGATGGTTCATAAAGTATAGGCAACCATTATTTTAAATCCAAACATGAAAATGAATAAAAAAATTAAAATATTAACACAAAAATAATTTGACCTTGAAGGCATCTTATTGGCCGTACCATCCAAAGATCTATTGACCAATTTCATGTACATAGTGGAGCGATTGAGGGATAGAATGGTTTTAGCCCATTTTTGGCACTTCAAAATCATGTAAATCAAGGAAATAGAGTAAATAAATATAAATAGACATTAAATAATATTTTACCACATGCCACTCTCTCCCATAGGCTGTACAACCTTTGAAACGCTCTCTTTTTCACTTGTTTTCTTGATTTTCAGTTGACACCTTCAAGTTTCTTTTAGAACTGACTTTTCTTACAAGGAATCTAATAGAGATTGACATGATAGACATTGATAAGGAGTTATAACACTTGTATACCTAAGTAAACTATACCACCTTCGTTTATGACCCCTAAATGACATAAAATGACATAAGGACTAATATGGACTATGACCAAAGCTATAATCACATTGAATCACATAAAATGAACCATGACACATCCTATGACATTATAATAGACCCCTATATCAAGTTTTTTACTATAGGGGGTTGAACCATTTTGACTTGTGGTTAAAATGGTCAACATTCTTGGTAATTTTCCAAGAGTGGTATGCTTTCTATGCCAAGAACAATAACCTAATATTGACCATTGGACCATGGAGTCACCTATAAACAATTTAACATATAATTTGACTTTCAAACCACACCAAACAATAAATAAAAATACATAAAATAAGACACACTAAAAGGAAATAAACATGTTTTCTCAAGAACACTTATGGAACATAACACACACAACTGAAACAAAACACACACCTAACCTAATATTTACAAGATTAACCTTTATTTCCTCAATAAAAAGGCTTTAAATATATCCCATTCATAGGGATAGGAAGCTTCTCTCCATTCATCCTTACTGATTGGAAATATTTTCTTTGTTTGAAATTGATGATGACATATGGTCCACTCTATAAAGTGTAAAATTTGGTATGTCTCCTTAGTTTTGATCTATCTTTATCCCATTTCAACACTATGTCACCTTATTAGAATTTTATTTGAGTTTCCTTCTTATCAAAAGACTTATTATTTAGTATTTGGTGATGTTTCATAGCTTGATGAGCCTTATCTCTAGTCTCTTACAAATCCATTAATTTTGTTAATATCACCTCTATTTGAGTGTTCTCAAGTAACTCTAGTTGATGTGCCAACTCCAAGGTAGGAAAATCTTGGGATATAAACAATGTAGCCTCCCTTGCATAGACAAGCATAAAATGAGAATTCCCTATTGAACTCTTAGGAGTTATTCTATTAGCCCATAGGGTTGTCTTCAATTTAGTATGTCAAGCCCTTTGATTATCTTCCAAAGTTTTCTTGATGAATTTGATTAGAATCTTGTTAGTGGATTAAACTAACCCATTACCTTTAGGTTAATAGTTGGATGAAGTGCTCAAGTATATGCCATTACTATTTGCCTAATCAACTATCCTAACACCTATGAAATCAACTGCATTATCTAAAATGATAGTGGAAGGAGTGCCAAACCTTGTTATGATACTTTCATATAACTCTTAGATATAATTCTCATTAGCTTCCTTCAATACCATTGCTTCAACCCAACTTGTGAAGTAGTCAACTAATATGAGAATCCATTTATGACCAACACTTGATGGTATCATACCAATGAAATTAAGACCCCATTACATTAAAGGTTGATATACTTGGATAGGCCTCAAAGGGAGATCTTAAAGCTTCTATTTTTCTATAAATAAAGAAAATTATACACACATTATTACCCAAGCATAGTAGTCCTTGAATAGGATAGGCCAATAATATCCTACCCTCATTATATTCATAGATGTGATTCTTGGGAAGAAATGACCTCCTGATGTTCCATCATATAACTTATCAAGAAACACTCCATACTGATTATTGTCAATGCATATTAATAGCACACCATTAGTGTATTTTATAAAAAACACACCATCTAAAAGGAAAAAGGAATATCTTGTAATCTAAAGTATCTCCTTTGAGATCTAATCATACCATTAAGATACTCACCACTTTGAAGAAATGTAATAACATCTTGTGTCAAACTTTGTAGAGGCAAGGAGCTAGTTGGTTGTAAGCAATCATGATTGACTAAAGCCTCTTCTTTTGACTCATGTAGATCTACAACTAGATGTTCACAAAAGTATTTACCCCTTATCAAATTTATCACTTTGATATCAACATCATATTCCATTACTTTAGTAATCCACCTTACCTTATTTTCACTAAGGTCCTTACTCAGAGAAACTCTTTGGTACTAGGATGAAAGACCATAACGTGAATCCTATTGTTTGAAACCATATGATTGAAATTCTTTAGTCCTCTTACAACAAGGACTTGTTTGTCCACAAAAGTGTACTTAACATCATAATCTTCCAAACATTGATTAAAAAATATAACTGGTTATTCCACACCTTCATCATTATTTTACATTATCATAGTTGAGATAGTATCAAGGTTATAAAATGAATATAACATGAAGTATTTAGCAAAATTAACATTCACAAGAGTAGGAGTTTGTGTAATTAATTTCTTAATGACCTCAAAACTTATCTTTCCCTCCTTAGTCCAAGAAAAGACTTGGTTCTTCTTGACAATGGATGTGATAGGTTTCACCAAAGATGCAAAACCATGTATGAACCTACTTAAAAAATTTATCTTGCCTAAGAAACTTTGGAAACCTTTCTTATGCAAAGGTAATCATAGGCCTAGAACAACCTCTATCCTTTTAGGATCAATATTCAAACCATCTTTGGAAACAATATGTCCTAAGAGCTTACCTTCATGGAAAATAAAGATACATTTTATGGGGTTGAGAGATGCTCCATACTGCCTACATATTTCAAACACTTGCCTTAAATGTTTCATATGTTCATTAGCATCTTTAGAGAACACTGATATATGATCTAGATAAACCAATAACATTTCATTGATTAAACCTTTGAAGACCATGTCCATTACTCTTATAAAGGTGGCATTGACATTTGAAAAACCAAAGGGAATATTCTTATAAGCAAAATTCTCCCATTTTTTACTAAATGTTATCTTAAATTGATCATCCTCATTCACTAGGATCTAATTATAACTAGAATGTACATCTAGGAGAGAAAAACATTGAGAACCTAAAATAAGTTGTAAAATAGGCTCCATTGAGGGTAAAGGATAGTGATATTTAAGTGAAACTCTATTAAGATCTCTAAAGTCCACACAAAGTCTTATCTCCCCATTATTATTTATAGAAGGCACAAGGTTAGCTACCCATGTTGAATGCTTGATAGGAAATATTATTTTAGATTCAAGGAGTTTGGTAAGCTCTAACCTTATGGGTTATTTAGCCTTGGGGATGATGGGTCTTTATTTTTATCTAACCAGTTTAACTCCAGGTTCCAATTCAATGGTATGGTGTACTATGCTAGGATCAAATACTTTTAGGTCCTATACTCCCAAGAAAAGGTGTCATGAAACTCTCTACACAAACAAATGAATGCTTGCTTCTCCAATGTAGAACATACCTTACCTAATTTGAGGAGTTTGTCTTTGAAGATTAAGACTCTTTCATAGTTCTCATATGTTGTTAAAATACTCACATTTTACTTATTCTTTTGATCATACTCATTAAATATACTTTCTAAGGTCACCAAACCCTTAGGTATCTTATTTGTTCTTAGTTGAATAATCTGATCATTAAATTATTCTTGGAGTTTATCTTGATTTATTGTAGTATGTAATGTTTTTATCACTATCAAACACTTGCCAAGATACCTAATTATCAAGTATGGAAGGTTTGAAAATGATCTTAATGTGAGATTACTTCCCCTCCTCTTTTATGGTAGTTGGCGTATCAAATTATGTTCCTATGGTAGCTAGTCTCTCAACATGATTATTCTATTCCCTTTGGGATTGATTATATGTTGAATGCATTGAATTATTCACTAAAATCCCATAACCTATGTTTATATGTCTTGATAAAATGGTTCTTGGTAGTAAACACACTCCTAACCTCATTGACAATCAATTCACTATCTCCATATACTTACAAATTCTTGGTTCCTTTTCTCCTTGCCCATTGAAGGCCATGAATCAAACCTTCATATTCAACCATATTACAATTGAAACTAAAATGAAACCTATATTAAGTATAGTAATATTATTTATATGGGTAACATAACATAATACCAGATCTTGTACCAATCTTACTTCTTAAACCATCAAAAAAAATTCAACACCTCATTATCCTCACCTTCTTCCTTTATAAGTAGAGGTGTTGGTATTCCTTCTTCCTGTATACAATACAGTCCTAGATTAGTATCATATTCATTAAGAAACAAATTATAAATGCCTTCAAGTTTTGAATAATTAACATCATCCATAATAGAATCCTTTTCCTTATTGATTACAATTCAAATTTGAACTTGTTTCAACATAGGGCTCAATGTGAAACATTGCAAGAGGTTAATTTATTATTATTGATTTTGCTACATATTTTATTTTTAAGTCTAATAAGTAAAAATTAGATGAGAGATAACTTCATATCTTAGCTATAAAATTTATTGAGAGGTAGATTACAAAATGAGTAGGAAGGTCTACAACAATAATGTCTTGAAGGATGGGAAAACTAGGACAACCATTTAGGAAAACCTTCAAATTTTTAATCAAACACATTATCTTGGAAGGTGTAACATATAATTGAATCAATAATTTTAAATGGGGTTCATATTTTAGGCCCAAATTATTATCTACAACCTTGGGTATGACTGATGTAAAAGCACCACTATCAACTATGCAATTGTGGACTAATATATCACCCACTATGAGAGTGAGGTAGAAAGGTGGAGGATTTTCATATTTGGTATATGGTTCAAAAATGGTGTTAGGTGAATTTTAAAGAGAAAAATGGCCATGAATTTTACTTGAAGGTGAAGGACTAGTAGGGATAATGGATAGCTATTTTTGTAAGAGCTATTTTTGTCCAGGCATATGAAGGACATCCCAAAGGGAAATGTATGTCTTGGTATTATTTAATGAGTATAAAATATTTAGAGTAGACATACATGATTTTTATTGGACCCTTGGAGGAAATAAATTTCTTGAAAATTGAGGAGTTGAGGTGGTTTGAATAGTCTTTCCAATATTCTATATTGGAGGATGTGCATGATTGTTTGGGACTGCCAAGTTTGTAGCCATGCATTATTGCTTTGTAAGAGGATTGGATGAATTTTTAGGCACATTATTATCAGATCCTAAAGAATTTATCTTGGATATAGTTTTGTACTCAATATAAGTTCATTGATTTAGCACAAAAGTGTCCTTAACTAGGAAGTTTGTCAAAATATCACCTTGAGGCTATCCACCTTCACTTGTTTGCATCATGACTTCATCTTCAGATGATATAAGAGGAGTGAAGCATCCTTGAGAAGCCATAGATTACTCATCACCCTCATTTATATCCATTAATTGTCCTTGTTTCCAATTTTCACCTTGCACCAAGTTACTATGCACTGGTACCATCTCTCTTATGTTGGATGTAGAATTTGGATTGTATACATTGGTAGGCCTACTAAAGTTAAGTTGTCCTTAACCTCTTCCTCTCCCATATTTTTGACTAGATTTATGTTGCTAGGGATAAGGTTTTGGATAAGGACCTTTTTTCCTATTGGCTTACCTAGTTTGAGCCTCTAAGGCTAAGAATATTTCCCTGCAATCAACATCATCTTATACCTTCTTAGGAGTAGTCTTAGGCTTGGCATTAACATTAGGAATGTGAGAAATGTTTAGGGTAATAGAAAGAATATTAGGTAGTAAGGTAATAAACACTTTAGGAGGTAGTTTTAATATTTGAATGAGGTCATTCTTAGATTCAATGGAAATTTCATATGCTTTGAGAAGAGTGAAACCACCCATGGATTGAAGCATAATAGCAATATCAATACCAATGGGTTGCAAGTATGTAGGGAAGATAAAACTATCAAGTGGTCTCATGGGAGAAGGTAATATATACCAAGTATTTTGAAGCCTCTTATGAAGTCATGCATTATTTCCCTAGGATCTCTTTTGATTACATTAAGTTTATGTATGAGAGAAGTATGGTCACTTTAATCTTCAAACCTTAAGGTCAATAATACTCCAAAATCATCCCATGATGTGATGCATCCATTAGGAAAATTCCTATACCAATCAAGTGATTCCCTCTAAGGGACATGACAAGGAGTCTAATGGTAATATTCTCTTTAGTGACATTGTGTAAACTACAAAAATCGGATATATCCCTAATGTGTTAACTAGGTGCGACATGACTCTCACCATTGAATATAGACACACTCTTTGTAGCATTAGGAGGAATGTCATCAGCTTGAAGGTGGATTGTATTTTTAGTATTAAAGGTAGGAATTGCATATTGCCTAGTCAATTTTTCTTCAATATCTTCAATTTATTCAATCTCTTCACTTTTTTGGCTAGAAAAATCTTCTTACTCTTCAAAAGGTAGATTAGGATGAGGGTATTAAACTTCAAGAGGAAGTTTAGTTTGAATAGGTGGATTGATAGGATTGAGAAATCTACTAGATGGTGATATAGTAAGAACCATGAAGCATGAGGGTAAATTTATGAAAAAATAATGGCCTTTAACCAAATCATACATTGAATGGATTCACCAAATTTTGAGTAGCACACCAATTTTTAGTTGATGTTATCAAGACCAACATTCACCTTGATAAGTTGTTTTGAAGACAATGGTCCCACTAGGCATGCCAAAACTATTGTCACCAAATCTTTCACCCTAGAGGATGTTGTTCAAGCCTACTCTAAGATTTTAGAAACATTGGAATACTTCCAGGTATGTGGGCTTAGCTATATGATAAGTAGACCTCTAGGTTTAATGGATATCTCCCTAAATTTATCTTGAAATGCTTGTCACCTATACTACTAATTGCTTGAGGGAAAAAAGGATAGAAGTATGAATGAAATAAAACTAATATAGAGGGTGATACACCATGAATATATCCACTATGTTATCATAATTTTTCTCACTAAGAATAAGATCTACAAAGTAGTCTCAAAGTCCCAAAATGTTCTTGTTGTCTCTAAATCTTGTACCCTAGAAGAGGGTTATTTAGTTAGGCCTCCTCCAGATTTGGGCAATGTTGGGACATTTCCGAGTCTATGGGTGTGCCTATAAGTAGAAATGAACCTCTAGGTTGAAAGGGATAGCTCCCTGTATTATATTTTTTGTAATAAAACTATTGAAACAATTTGTATGAGTGAAAAGAGTTAGAAGTTTGCATAAATGAAAAGCCTAGTCTAAAATGGTGATACACCAAGAATTAGAATCCACATCTATGCCCTATACTTATGAACAATACAATAGAATATAGTCTAAAAATGAAGCTATAGAAGATTTAAACATAAGTATTTCAATGTAGAGACAAAATTAATGAGATCACATAAGGTAAATAACTGGAAAAGACAACTCGTATAGTACATAAAAGGGTTACACATGTTCAAAATCTCATACAGCTAGAATGCACTCTACATGACCTTTTGGAACAACTCTTTGCTCAAAAGCATGAAGGATAGAGAAAATAAGAATAAAACATCAATTTTTGTCACTCTATGTCTCTTGCATGCCTAAACAAATGTCTAGAACTTAGAAAGAAAACAAACTTATGTTTCTTTGCTCAAAGGCAAGAAAATGGCAAAACATTCTAGTAGAGCTTCATCATACTTCATCATACTATTTGTGGATGATAAAACAAGAGCCCAAGGGTCCTATTTATAAAAAAAGAAGGAGAGAAGAGAGATCTCTTGGGCACCAAAATAGAATCCTATAAAATAGTTTACAGTTACCATCTTAGTGAAACTAATTCCATCTATTCTCTCATTTAGTTGGAGTTTGTCCTTCTCTCTGATTCACCCTCTTGAAATGACTAGGATTGCTATAAAATCAATGGTGAGATGACCCTCCATAATAAATAGCTCAGATCTATACTGTGAACCTTAGATTATTCCTAAAATCTCCCATGTTTTATACTATAGACCCATTCAGGTCTTCTGAATGGGTTTACTTATAAACGTATAAGTCAAGCATGTTAGGAACCCTAATTTGCACTATCTTTGCCCTTTCAAAATTTTCAATTGCTTCTACTTATAAAATTCATAAGCAAAGCTTATTGGGAAACCCAATTTGTACTGTAGATTTGTTCAAGTTTTCCAAGTGACTTTACTTCATACTTTCTCCTTTGGGTTCTTTGATTGCTTTTACTTATAATATTCATAAGCAAAGCTTGTTGGGAAACCCATTTTACATTTCAAAGTTGTTCAAAATTTTCTAGTGACTTTACTTATTATTTGAATACTTTAGGCATAAATTTGACATCCTATGACATGTCACCTCTTTGAATCCTAATGGCTAGTTAGCCACCCTGAATTTGACATTTTATGGCATGTCATGTCTTTGAATCCTAACATCTAGTTGGCCACCCTAAATTTAATGTCCTACGGTACATCACCTCTTTGAATCCCAATGACTAGTTGGTTGTATCAAATTTCACATCCTATGGCATGTCATGGGGAGCCATTTGGGTTAGGCTTATTGTTTTGGGAAATTTTCTCAAATTAATTCCTTCAGACAATTTGTTTGAAGGAATTCTTTCAAGAATTTTTCTTGAAAGGCAATGACTAGTTCCTTCAGGAACTTTTCCCAACGGACAATTGGGAAAGTGTCCTTCAAAAAATTTCCAAAGGACACTTGGAAAAGGCACATGGTCCTTTCAAAAAAATATGAATGGTATTTCCAAAGGAAATGGCCCTTTGTAACTTTTTTGAAGGGCATTTCATAAGATAAAGTGCCCTTCAAAATTTTTCTGAAGGGTCACTTGGACAACAAAGTGCCATTCAAAAAAGTCCAAAGGGAACCTTGGGAAGAAAAGTGCCCTTTGAAACTTTTTTTAAGGGTCACTTGGACAATAAAGTGCCCTTCAGAAAAGTCTAAAGGGACACTGGGCAAAAAGTGCCCTTCGAAACTTTTCTAAAGGGTCACTTGGACAATAAAGTGCCCCTTGAAAAAGTTTGAAGGGACACTTGGGATAAAAAGTTCCCTTCAAAACAATTTTGAAGGGTCACTTGGAAAACAAAGTGCCCTTTAGAAAAGTTTGAAGGGACATTTGGGGGGAAGGCAAGGCAAGGAAGGCCCTTTGGGGCAAAATAAAGCCTAATAGGATAAGGAAAACAAGGCAAAGGGAAAAGTAAAGAACATGAAAGAATAGCCTAAACTAGAAGAGGCTGAGGGGAAAAGAAAATAAATAAATAAAGTGACCAAACATAGAAATGAGCAAGGGAGAAACAAAAAGAGCCAAAGGGAAAACACAAATTGGTCATGTAGAAAATGGTCAACATTCTAGTGATTTTAGGGGAGACATGCCTACTATGTTATAAGACCAGTCATCTAAATCCTTTCATTGGGTATGGAGTCATTCAAGGCAACAAATATTTGAAAGAACAAGCCATGGCCAAACACACAAGCTAGAGAGACACACACACAACCAACAAAAGGAAAGAAAATAATATAAAGGGAAATATTGTACTCTGAAGTCCTTAGGGAAAACAAACACAACAAAGGAAACACACCAAAATAAGGTATATACAAGACATGGATATAAATGGTCAAAAATAAGGCTTCAAATGGATTCAATTCATTGAAATAGGTAGCTCTTCTCCATCCATTTTGGATAGCTAAAAGGAATTTCTTTTCTTGCACTTGCTAATGATGTAAGGACCACTCCACAAAGTATCAAACTTTGTATGTTTGCCTGGTTTTGCTCTATATTAATTCCATTTCAAAACCAAGTCACCTTTGTTAAATACTCTTGCCCTTGCTCTTTTGTTAAAGGATTTTTTCATGAGAACTTGATGGTGTTCCAAAACTTTGTGTGCATCATCTCTTTCCTCTTGCAACTACATTAATTCTATCAATCTGACCTCCATGAGAGTGTTTTCAAGTAATTCTAGCCATTATGCAAGTTCCAAGGTAGGGATCTCTTGTGATATAGATATCCTATCTTCTCTCCCATAGACAAGTACAAAGGGAGAATTACCAATTGAATTCTTAAGAGTGAATCTCTCTGTCCATAAGGCTATCTTCATCTTGCTATGTCATGCTCTTTGATTGGTTTCCAATGTCCTCTCGATGATCTTGATGAAGTTTTTGTTGGTATACTTAGCCAATCCATTACCTTGAAGGTAGTAGTTGCATGAGGTACTCAAATGAACTCCACTCTTTACTGCCCAATCAAAATTTTTAGCACTTATGAAATCAATCACATTATCTGAGATGATGACATGAGGAGATCCAAACCTTGTTATAATGCTATCATAGAACTCCAAGATGACATTTTCATTTGCTTCCTTCAAAATAACAACCTCTACCCATCTTGTAAAGTAGTCTATAGTAGTCAATATCCATTTATGTTTAGCACTTGATGGAGGGTTGATCATGCCAATGAAGTCAAGGCCCCATTGCATGAAAGGCTGGTCCACTTGGAATGATTCAATGGAAGGGCATCAAGATTTTGTTTGCCAACAAAGAAAGCACATTGAGGACAAACCTTAGCCCAATGATAATAGTCCTTAAAAATACTAGGCCAATAGTAACCAGCTCTCATTATTTTTGTAGCTATTGTTTTAGGAGAAAGTGTGTTAGGATCTTAGAGTACAATTGATTACTTTTGTATAAGAAACTAAACACAAAATTGAAACTAGAAGTAATAAGTAACTAGAAATCAGAAACAACAAATAATAGGAGATACAAGAAACAACAAATCTATATTACACTCTTCCAAAAGGAAATACAATGAAGAAATCTCTCTCTCCTCACACCTCACAGATGTATAGTAATTCTCCCTCAAGAGTTCTCTCTTTCTCTCTCTCTATCAATTACAATCAACTCAATTACTGAGTTATACATGCTATGAGGATCTAACCCTAATATATAGTATACTACAACACTAGGGTTCATGAGCCATGCATTTACCACCCTTAGATCCACCTCTTAAATCAAAGGCTCAAATCTGTTCTCCTAAAAATAGAAAAGCTAGAAACACATAGAACTTGGTGTCAGTCTGAAGATGACTGATGCTGACTGACCCCTAACCGATGTCGGTTGACCCCTAACTGATGTCAGTTAGTTCTGACTGATGCCAGTTACTATGTAAGCCTAACAACCTCCACATTAGCTCATTAGTGAAGTGTTTAGTACCATAACTCAACAATCTCCCATTTGGAGATAAACAGCTACACCTATACTTATACAACAACATCCTCTAAACATCTCTAGCTTGTTTCTCCCTCTTCAAGTTTAATCTTGAAGACCAACAAAAGTTAAATGGAAATTCAACTTTTCCTTTATTACCAGCTTTGTTAACATATCAGTAGGGTTCTTATCCATATGGATCTTTTCCAGCTTCACATGTCCATCCTCCAATACCTGTCTAATGAAGTGGTACCTAAGCTGTATATGTTTGGTTCTTGAATGAAAGGCTGAATTCTTTGCCAAATGAATTACACTTTGACTATCACTATATAATCTACAACTCTCTTTCTCCTTTCACAACTCTTCCATGAACCAAGTCATCAAATCATTTCCTTTCTAGCCTCTGTGACTACAATGTATTCTGCCTCTGTAGTAGACAAGGCAACAACCTTCTACAACTTTGAAATCCAGCTAACCGCCATTCCACCAATAGTGAACACATATCCTGTGGTGCTTCTCCTACCATCCAAGTCACCTGCCATATTCGAATCTACATACCCATGCAGAGAAGTGTTTGACCCTCCATAACATAAATGCCTATTGTTGGTCCCTCTCAGATATCTAAGAACCCACTGAACTACTTTCCAGTGTTCCTTTCCTGGATTGGCCATAAACTTGCTGACAACTCCCACTGCTTGGGCAATATCTAGTCTAGTACATACCATTGCATACATCAAGCTCCCAATTGCTAAAGCATATGGAACTCTACTCATGTACTCAACCTCATCATTTGATTTAGGACACTATTCTTTGTTCAACTTGAAGTGTCCAGCCATAGGTGTGCTTACCGGTTTTGCATCTTGCATATTGAACCTCTCCAACACCTTATTCACATAATCCTCTTGAGACAAAATCAAACTGTGATTTTTCTTGTCTCTCTTAATACTCATGCCAAGGATTTTCTTTGCTGCTCCTAAATCCTTCATGAAAAATGTGTGAGCTAATTTTACCTTAACCTCAGTAATTTCTTGCATGTGTGAACCTGCAACAAGCATATCATCTACATATAGTAACAAGATAATATAACTACCATTATCTAATCTGTTAAAATAAAACAATGGTCAGATTGACATTTACTAAAGCCATGCTCTATCATAAACCTGTCAAACCTCAAATACCATTGTCTTGGAGCTTGCTTAAGACCATATAAGCTTTTCTTCAACCTGCACACAAGTTTCTCCTTACCTTTGACCTCAAAACCTTCCGACTGATCCATATATATCTCTTCATCCAAATCTCCATGAAGAAATGTTGTCTTAACATCAAGCTGCTCAAGATGCAAATCCTTAATAGCAACTAAAGACAATACAGTCCGAATAGAAGTCATCTTTACTATAGGAAAAAAAATTTCACCAAATTCAATACCTGGTTTTTGTGCAAATCCCTTTACTACCAACCTAGCCTTATGTCTCATTTGTCCATTCTCTCCTTCCTTTAACCTGTATACCCATTTATTTTTTAGTGTTTTCTTTTTGGATGTCAACTCAACCAAATCCCATGTATGGTTCTCTTCCAAAGAATTAATTTCCTCATTCATGCCATGCTCCCACTGTTTCCTAGATTCTACTTGCATTACCTCATCAAAAATTTCTAGTTCTCCACCATCAGTGAGCAAAAAGTAGTATAAAGAAGGGGAATAATGAATTGGAGGTTTACTTACCTTTTTAGACCTCCTTATGGGCATTTGAGACTCATTAATAGCTTACTGGCTGCCCAAATTTCCTTCTGACAGTGACCGATCTTGGTCATCTCTGATCGATGCTAGTCTGCACCTGACTGATGTCAGTTCCTCCTAATTGACACCAATTTCCATCTAACTGATGTTAGTTTCTACCTGACTGATGTTGGTCTCTGTGTTTTTCTATGAGTGATGATTTTTACTTGCGAGCCCATTTTGGATCATAATCTCTTCTAAATCAAGATTGCCCTGCTCAAAATTATTCAACCTCTTGCGTTGATTACTGTACATCACTTTCTCATTGAAAACTACATCACGGCTTCTAATAATTTTGTTAGTTTCTAAATTCCATAACCAGAATTTGAAATCTCCAAAACCATAACCAATGAAAGTGCACCGCATAGATTTAGCATCTATCTTCTTTCTATTTTCTTTATCAATGTGCACAAAAGCTTTAGAACTAAAAACTCTAAGAAATGAAAGATCTACCTTTTTACCTGTCCAAGTCTCTTCTAGAATTCCACCATCTAGTGCGGTAGAAGGTCCTTTGTTCATTAGGTAAACTACAGTATCTACAGCTTCTACCCAAAACTAGAAGGGCAAACCAGCATGCAACCTCATACTCCATGCACGCTCCATTATTGTTCTATTCATCCTTTCAGCAACTCCATTTTGCTGAGGTGTCCTTGGAAATATCCTTTCCCTATGTATTCCACTCATAGAATAGTAACTATTGAATTTATTGCTGTAGTACTCACCACCATTGTCAGATCTTAGGCACTTCAATCTCAAACCTATTTCATTCTCAACCAAAGCTTTCCATTTCTTAAATGTGTCAAAAACATCAAATTTCCTCTTTATGTAATAAACCCATACCTTTCTTATAGCATCATCAAAGAAAGAAACATAATACTGTGATCCTCCAATAGAAGCTACCTGAGTTGGTCCCCACACGTCTATGTGAACAAGCTCCAACTTGTGCTTCTTCTTTGTTGACCCAGTTTTGAGAAACCTCACTTTCTTTTGTTTCCCAAAAATACAATGCTCACAAAAATCTAGATCTATGCTTTTCAAATTTGAAAGCTTACCTTTTGACTTAAGAACATTCATTCCCTTCTCACTCATGTGACCAAGACTACAGTGCCACAACTTTGCATCTACATCTGAAGTAGATAAAACAAAAGGAGAATAATCAGTAATACAAGTAGATAGATAAAGTGTATCTACTCTCTTACCTTTTGCTAATACAAGTGCACCCTTGGAAACTTTCCAAGATTTAGCTGTAAGAGTTACTGTGCAACCCTCATCACCCAACTTTCCTGTAATCAGATTCCTCTTTAGGATGGGTACATGCATGACATCCTTCAACACCCATGTGTTGCCATTCTGCAATTTCAGCTACACTTTTCCTTTGCCAATAATTTTACAAGGCTCATCATCCCCTAAATAAACTTTTACAAAATCTCCATGGACATAATCATTGAAAAATTCTCTATTTGGGGTTGCATGGAAAGAGGCACCAGAATCTAAAACCCATGATTCTACTTTATTATCCAAAGAAAATATAAGAGCATCTTATGCAACAATACCTACAACTTTTACTTCTTTATTACCTTCATGCTGATTTTCTTTGTTATCCTTCAACCAACAATCTTTCTTTGCATGCCCTTTCTTTCCACAATTCTAGCAGGTTATTCTTCTATTTTTGGATTTGGATCTACTTCCCATCTTTGACCTTGATTTCCCTTGCTTGCCCTTCTCTCTTTTCCTTCCCTTACTTTTAACACTTAAAGCATTACCTGATGTTTTCCCTGTGCTTTTCCCACGAATTTCTTCATTCAATATTACACTAACAATATCATCAACTTTCAAGATATTTGAAGCAGATGCAGTATTACTAACTGCCATTACCAAACTATGCCAACTTTCAAGTAAAGAGCATAAGATTAAGAGAGCCATAATTTCATCATCAAAAACTATTTTGACTAAATTTAACTGATTTACTATTGTATGGAAATCATTAAGATGACTAGATACAGATCCACCTTCCTGCATTTGCAAATTAAATAATTGATTCATAAGATATACCTTATTCAAAGCTGAGGTTTTTTCATATAAATTTGCCAAAGTATCCATTAACTCTACCATTGTCTTTGCCTGTGATAAGTTGGAAAACATAGAAGTTGCCAGGCTCAACCTTATAGATCTAAGAGCCTTTCTATCAAGAACATTCCATTCTTTATCTTTCATATCTGTGGGCTTCCTTGAAACCCCACCCAATGGTAAATACAGATCTTTCTAATACAGATAATCTTCAATCTATATCCTCCATAATTGATAATTCTTACCATTAAATTTCTCCATTCTTAGTTTACTTTGTTTTGCCATTGCTTTGCTCCCACTCAATCAGAAACCCCTGTGAGTGAATTTTGTAATCAACAAACACTAACACGCTCTGATACTAGTTGTTAGGATCTTAGAGTACAATTGATTACCTTTGTATAAGAAACTAAACATGGAATTGAAACCAGAAGTAATAAGTAACTAGAAATTAGAAACAACAAATAATAGGAGATACAAAAAACAACCAATATGTATTAAACTCTTCTAGAAAGAAATACAATGAATAAATCTCTCTCTCCTCACACCTCGTAGATGTACAATAATTCTCCCTCAAGAGTTCTCTCTCTTTCTCTCTCTCTATCAATTACAATCAACTCAATTACTGAGTTGTACATGCTATGAGGATCTAACCCTAATATATAGTATACTACAACACTAGGGTTCATGAGCCATGCATTCACCACCCTTAGATCCACCTCTTAAATCAAAGGCTCAAATCTATTCTCCTAAAAATAGAAAAGCTAGAAATGCACATAATTTGATGTCAGTCTAAAGATGATCGATGCTGGCCGACCCCTAACCGATGCCGGCTGACCCCTAACCGATGTCAGTTGGTTCTGACTGATGTTGGTTACTGTGTAAGCCTAGCAACCTCCACATTAGCTTATTAGTGAAGCATTTAGCTCCACAACTCAACAAAGTGACCACCATCTGCACCATTATGAAACTTTTCTAGTAGCATATCAAATTGGTCATTGTTAATTCATCTTAGCAACACATTACTCACATCCTTATTAAAGATAATTCCATCTACAAGATAATAAGTAATAGCTTACAGCCTAAAATACCTTCTTTGAGATTTGTTCAAGCCATTAGGGCACTCACCATTTTGAAGAAAACCAATGATGTCTTGTGTCTAAATTTGATTTTGCATTTGATCAGCCGGTTGGTCTTGAACTTGATTTATCAAGGCTTGCTCTTTTGTCTCTTAAAATTTAGATTGTAAGTGTTCATATAAACCTCTTCCTCTTATTAGGCTAGTTACCTTGATGTCCATGTCATATTCCATCACCTTCATGATCCATCTAGCTCTCTTCTCATTGAGATCCCTGCTTAGGAGAAACTCCTTGGTGCTAGGATGAGAGACCATGACATGGATATTGTTATTAGAAACCATATGCCTAAATTTTTTCAAAACTCTAATGATGGTTAAATCTTGCTTCTCAATAAAATAATATCTCACTTCGTAGTCTTCTAATCCTTGGTTGAATAAATTAATTGGCTGCTCAACATCTTCATCATTCTTTTGCATAAACATAGCTGAGATTGCATCAAGGTGAGAAAAAGTGTAAAGAATGAAATATTTAGCAAAATTCATATTTAAGAGAGTGGGAGATGATGTAGTTTCTTGCTTGATTACCTCAAAGCTACCTTTACCTTCTTTTGTCCAAGTAAAAACTTGGTTCTTTTTTATCATGGCTATGATAGGATTTACCACAGTTGAAAAGTTTGGGATAAAACTCCTTACAAAGTTTATTTTTCCCAAGAAAATGTGCATCCATTTCTTGTGTTGAGGCAAAGACAAGCCTAGAATAGATTCAATCCTTTTAGGGTTAATTTATAAGCCTTCTTTTGAAACAACATGACCCAAAAACTTACCTTCATGGGAAGTGAAGATGTACTTCTTTGGATTGAGGGATATGTCATACTCTCTACACTTCTCAAACACTTGCCTTAGATGTCCCATATGATTAGAAACATCCTTTGAAAAAATGGTTATATCATCAAGGTAAACAAGCAAAAAATTATTGATCAAACCTTTGAAATCCATGTACATTGCCCTTTGAAATGTATCTCCAACATTGAATAAACCAAATGGCATCTTCTTGTAGGCAAAGATTTCCCACTTGGTGGTGAAGGATGTCTTGAATTGATCCCCTTAATTTACCAATATTTGACTATAACCTAAATAACCATCAAGAAATGAGAAATGTTGAGAACCTAAAACAACTTGCAAAATTTGTTCCATGGAAGGGAGTGGGTAATGATCCTTGAGAAACACTTTATTTAGATCATGAAAATCCACACAAAGTCTAATTTCTCCATTATTATTTTGAATTGACACAAGGTTAGCTACCCAAGTTGAGTGATTGATAAGAAATATAATCCTAGATTCAAACAATTTAGTCAACTCTTTCTTCATGAGTTCTTTTACCTTGGGGTTGATAGGCCTTTGCTTTTATCTTACCGGTTCAGCTTCATGCTTTAACTCAATGGTGTGATGAGCTAGACTTGGGTCAAAGACATTCAAGTCCTTGTATTCCCAAGCAAAGATGTCATGAAACTCTTTGCATAATGTAATAAAATCTTACTTTTCCAGCTAAGAACAAGCCTTGCCAATATTCAAAAGTTTGTCCTTGAAAATCATAACTCTCATAGTTATCTTCTTTTGTTGACATGTTTATTCTTTGGTTTTTATTTTGATCATACTCATTGAATACACTCTCTAAGGTAATCAAACCTTTGAGTATTTTATTTGTCTTCAGCTATATAATTTTATCTTCATAATGATCATGCAACTTACTTTGATTTCTTGAAGAGAAGCTTACCTCATTTTACAAGAAGTGTGCAATGTGTTCATCACTATCAAATACTTTCCATGAAACTTCATTATCTATAATGGAAGGTCTCACAATGATCTTGATATGGGATTGATCCTTCTCTTGTTCAACATCAGTTGTTGAGTCAAAATGTTCTCTTATTACAACCAATCTATCAGCGTACTTATTCAAGTCTCTTGGTATGGGCTAAATGTTGAAAGCATCAAAATCTTCTAGTAGATCTTATACCCTCTGATTGTATGACTTGAGCAAGGGGTTCTTGGCTGTATCTTGACTTCTCACTTGATGCATGACTAGCTCACTATCTCTATAGACTTTCAAAATCTTTCTTCCTCTCTTCTTTGCCCATTGGAGACCATGAACTAAGCCTTCATATTCTTCCACATTGCAAGTGTAGCTAAAATGAAACCTATAAGAAAATTAGTAACAATTTTTTGATGGGAAAACCAACATGATACTATCTCATACACCTACTTTGCTCCTTAAACCATCAAAGAACATTTCCTATATGCCATCAAGCTCTTGATCTTTGTTGATGAGTGAAGGAATTAGGACATTCTTCTCATGCATGCGGTAAACTCCCAAATCAATTTTTTCAATGAAAGTGTAAGGATTAAGGCTATGTGTTTTGTTTTTGTACTTGTCAAGATAGAGGTCAAAAATATGTTTAAGAGGAGAAGATTTTTCACTACTCAGGACTATTTCTTCCTCTCTGTTCATTAGACAATTTTGATTTGTCATTGTATCCAAATATGGCTCAATGTAGAACCTTGCTAAGGGCTGAGTCCTTATGGTTACCTTGGTTTCATACCTTGTCTTGAAATCTAGAAAGGATCAGTCATTATAAAGGTATCATATAACAAAGTGTGCTGGAAGGTCCACCACCATAATGTCTTGAATGATAGGGAAGATTAGGCAGCTATGTAAAAACACTTTTAGAGCTTTGACCAATCCTACTATCTTGGTTAGAATTCCAGCCAACTACAACATGCTTTTACTATGTGGCTCATAGTTCAAACCTAGTTTATCAGCCACTACTTTAGGCATGACAGTAGTGCTTGCTCCACTATCCATAATAAAATTATCAACCAACTTATCTCCCATAATAAGTGTGAGGTAGAAGGGTGGAGGATTTTAAGCTTTAGTGGAAGGATCCAAAATATGATTTGGAAAATTTGTGAGAGCCACACTATGATGCTTTGAAGATTGAGGAGCCACATGCATGCTTGCTAACTACTCTTGCAAAAGCTCCTTTTGACCAGGTATATATAGAACCTCCCAAAGGGATATGACTATCTTAGTGCTGTTTAATGATTCCACAATATTTAGAGATGGAGTATTCACTTTATCCTATATTTTTGATGATAATAAAGGAGCCATAGCTTGCTATGTTGTAATCTTGGTAGCTACATTTACATTCTAATTTTGTTGAGGAACATGGCTTGTAAAAGGTGCAACACTTTGATTGGCACTTTATGGCCTTGGAGAGGCATCACTTAGAATTATTCATGGCTCCTAGCCTTCTCCTAAGGATCTCTTCTTGGACCTTGTATTAGCTACAATTGATATGCCTTGATTCAACATAAAATCATCTTTTACTTAAAAATTCATCATTCTCACACTTGGGTTGCTACTTTCTCCATGACTATCCCTTTGGTTGGGACATGCTTCTTTTACTATCATGTAAGGAGTAGATTCCTTTTATGTAATCAAAGTGTAACTGGTTCCTCCATCATCATATTTAAAATAACCTTGAGGATACCCTCATTGGTTCACATGATCTTCTCCTTACACTAGGTTTGTATGAATTGAAATAACAACCCTTATAGGAGTAGAATTTGGATTATATGCATTAGGATACCTACTATAACCTTGTTGATTTTTTCCTCTCCATTGATAATTTTATTGGGATGGAGCTCTATACCCTTGTTAAGGATAGTGTTGTCCATTAGGAGGAGCACTTGCTTGATATTTAGTTTACTTGAGTTGAGCTCTCAATGATCTAATTTTTTCATCCTTATCTATAATGTTATCCACCATCTTGGGAAAGGCTCTTGGCTTTACATTGGCATTGGGAACTTGTGATATGCTTGGAGCTTCAATTGAATTGTGGGATAGCAAAGGCATGGAAACTCTTAGAGGAAGTCTTCCATCCTGAATTAAGCTATTCTCAGCCTCAATTGCTAGCTCATATGCACCTAGAAGAGTGAATCCTCCCATTGACCATAACATAACAACAACATTAGTACCAATCCATTTGAGTTATGTTGGGAATACAAATCTAGGAGGAGGTCTCATGATTGGTTGCAGCCTATACCATGTTCTTTAATATCTCTTATTGAAATCTCGTATGGATTCATTTAGACCTCTTCTTATTACATTCAACTGATGTATTAGGGAATCATGATCACTCTTATTTTTTAATCTTGTCACTAATAGGTCTCCAAAGCCATCCTAACTTGTAATTCATCCCCCCTCAAACATTCTATACCAGTCAAGTGCTTTGCCTTTTAAAGACATAGTAAGTAGCCTAATGGCTATGTTGGCCCTAGTAACTTATGGAAATTGTAGAAATTGGAGATGTCTCTAATATGTTTAGATGGGGTAATAGGACCCTCCCCATTGAAACTAAGAAGATTTTTGGTAGTATTTAGAGGGATGGGGTCATATAGAGGAAGCTCTATTGGCTTTTGGGTATTAAAAGTAGGGAAAGGTTGACGTCTATCTATCTCTCCCCTTTCTCCCATTTTTATTCTTCCCTTATGATCCTCTATTTATTCCTCTTCTTCAACTTTTTCCTATCCTATAAATTCTTCTATTTATTCCTCTTCTTCTATAAAACCTCCTTGATAAGGATTTAATTGGGCTATGATTGGTTCAGGGTGTTGTTCTTTAGGAAGATTTTTAGTTAAAGGGGCTTGGTCAGAAAATCTTAAGGACCTTATGAGGACCATATAGGATAATGTATAAAACTTGGTCTAGAACCAGGTATTCACACCCTTTTGGAGTTTCCAAATGCTAGGTTAGGGGGATTTATACTACTTTATGCCTATCAAGACCAACATTTTCCTTGAATTAGCAATAATTTAGGTCCCATCAGGCATGCCAAAACCATTGTCTCCAAATTTTGCACCCTAGAAGAGGGCTATTTAGGCCTCCTCCAAATTTGGGAAATTTTGGGACATTGCTAGGCCTATAGGTGTGCTTATAAGTGGAAATGAACCTCCAAGTTGAAAGGGCTAGCTCCCTGTATTAGCTTTTTATGTAATAAAACTATTGAACTAGTTTTTATGAGTGAAAAGAGTCAGAAGTTTGCATAAATGAAAAGCCTGGTCTAAAATGGTGATACAACAAAAATTAGTATCCACATGTATGCCTTATACTTATGCATAATATAGTAGAATATAGTCTATAACTCAAGATCTATAATATTCTAATATAAAGATTTCAATGTAGAGACAAAATGAATGAGATCACATAAGGTAAATAACTAGAAAAGACAACCCGTATAGTCCAAAAAATGGTTACACATATGCAAAATCCCATATAGCTAGAATACACTCTACATGACCTGTGGGATCAACTCTTTGATCAAAAGCATGAAGGATAGAGAATAGAAGGATAAAACATCACTTGTTGTCACTCTATGTCTCTTTCATGCCTAGGAAAATGTCTATAACTTAGAAAGAAAATAGACATATGCTTCTTAACTCAAAGGCAAGAAAATGGAAAAACATTCTAGCAGGGCTTCACTGTACTATCTATGGATGATAAATAAAAGCCCAAGGGTCCTATTTATAATAAAAGAGGGAGAGAAGAGAGAGATCTTGGGCATCAAAATAGAAGCCTCTAAAATGGTTTGTAGTCTCCATCTTAGTGAAACTAATTTTAGCTATTCTCTCATTCAGTTAGAGTTTATCTTTCTCTCTAATTTGTACTCTTGAAATGACTAGGATCACTATAAAATCAATGGTGAGATGACCCTCCATAATAAATGGCTTGTTTCACTGCTATGAACATTAGATTCTTCTTGAATGATCTTGCATTTTATATTGTAGACCCATCGGGCCTTCTGAATAGTTTTACTTATAAACCTATAAGTCAAGCATGTTGGGAAACCTAATTTGTACTATCATTACCCTTTCAATTTTCTTGATTTCTTCTATTTATAAAAGTTATAAGCAAAGCTTGTTAGGAAACCTAATTTGCACTATAGAGTTATTGTAGTTTTCCAAGTGACTTTACATGTTAATTTCTCCTTTAGGTTCTTTGATTGCTTCTACTTATAAAAGTCATAAACAAATCTTGTTAGGAAACTTGATTTGCACTGTAGAGTCATTTGAGTTTTCATAGTGACTTTACTTCTTATTTGAAGACTTTAGGCATGAATTTAACATCCTACGACATGTCACCTCTTTTAATCCCAATGGCTAGTTAGCCACCCTAAATTTTACATCCTACAACATGTCATGTCTTTGAATCCCAATAGCTAGTTGGCCACCTTGAATTTGATGTCCTATGACACGTCACCTCTTTGAATCCCAATGGCTAGTTAGTTGTATCAAAGTTGACATCTTGAAACACACCATGAGGATCTATTTGGGTAGGGCTTATTATTTTGAACAATTTTCTTAAAATCATTCCTTTAGATAATTTGTTTAAAGGAATTCTTTCAAGAATTTTACCCAAAAGGCAATGACTAGTTCCTTTAGGAACTTTTCTCAAAGGACACTTAGAAAAGTGTCATTCAGAAAAGTTTTGAAGGACACTTGAAAAAGGCACAAGGTCCCTTTAAAAAATTTTTAAGGGCATTTCCAAAGGAAATGGCCCTTCAAAACTTTTTTGAAGGGCATTTCCAAAGATAAAGTGCCCTTCAAAACTTTTTTGAAGGGTCACTTGGACAATAAAGTACCCTTCAGAAAAGTATGGAGGGATACTTGGGAAGAAAAGTGCCCTTCAAAACTTTTTTGAAGGGTCACTTGGATAACAAAGTGCCCTTTAGAAAAGTTGGAAGGGACACTTGGGCAGAAAAGTTCCCTTCAAAACTTTTTTAAAGGGCCACTTGGACAATAAAGTGCCCTTCAAAAAAATTTGAAGGGATACGTGGGATAAAAAGTGCACTTCCAAACTTTTTCGAAGGGTCACTTGGACAACAAAGTTCCCTTTGGAATAGTTCAAAGGGAAACTTGAGGGGAAGACAAGGCAAAGAAGGCCCTTTGAAAAATTTCTAAAGGGCACTTCGGAGCAAAACAAAGCCCGATAGGCTAAGGCAAACAAGGCAAAGGGAAAAACAAAGAATAAGGGAGAAGAGCCCAAACCAGGAGTGGTCGAAGGGAAAAGACAAGAAATAAATAAAGTGACCAAACATATAAAATGAGCAAGGGATAAATGAAAAGAGCCAAAGGGAAAACACAAACTGGTCATGCAGAAAATGGTAAATAGTTCTAACATAAGTTTTTCAATATAAAAGTGACATGCATGAGACCACTCAAGGTAAGTAGACCAAAGATCATATTGTTGAATCTAAGGATACTTTCACACTTTAAGGGATCCCAATACACTAAATACACTCTATCTAACTTGTTATAATGAGAAATTCTTTCATAAGACATGAAAGGATATGGAAAAGCAAATACAAAATGATAAGACTCAACCATTCATCATTTTACACACTCAAACAAGATGTTTATTAAATAAAAATTAGAGTGATTGTAGTAATCAAAGTTAAAATATAACATCAAACTAGTAGGGCTTCACCATACATGATGTGGTAGTGGTTTACAAGAATCAAAATGGCTACTACTTATAGAATTGAAGAGAGAGGTAAGAAGAAAGAAGTCAAAGAGTCACTAGGACATGTGTCATGCTAAGAAAAAGAGTTACATATGAAAGAGAAAGTAATATAAAATGGACCATGTAATTTATACTTAGACAAATGTCCCACTAAATATATAACTCTTGAAATGTGGCGTAGAACTCCTCAATTGCTTGCTCAGGAAACTACCTTCATCATTTGGCCTTCTTGGAATGTAACATATCTGATTAGGGACACATGTGATTATTGCACTGAGAGGAAGGTGTTGATGGTGAAAAATGTCATACCAATAAATCAATCCATTCACCTATCATGAAAGTCAAGATTGGAATTGTACCAATTTAATCATGAGGAACCTATGACTGAAAATCAGTCTTAAGGCATGAAAAAAGGATCTTTTAAAATTATAGAGATTCAATATATTCGATAATAAATCTAAATTAAGTATACAAATATTTATTAAATCGATCAAACACAACATGAAAGTCAACAAGACCAATAAGATTACTTATAAACAATACTTTGATCCAAGAAACTAATCATTCCTTCAATTTTCAAATATGTTATAAATTATTATTTGACCTATCCAATAGAGTGAAATCTATGAATTAAATTATCTCTCGAAAGATATAAAATTAAATTTTTGAAAAGTGTATCTTATGTTTATGCTCACAATAGAAATATGAATGGTAATCAATGACAACAAAGAAGGCAGACAAACTCTAAACAACTAACAACTACTAACAATAGAAAACTAAACTAACAACTAATTAAGAAAACTAACATAAAGAAATCTAATATAAAATAAGAAAACAAAATAATCTAATACTATCTAAACTAAGAAAATAAAATGACACTAACATTAACACAAAAAAGAAAACAGAAATAAACAAAAACTATCAAAGAAAGTAAACTTAAAATTAACAAAAACTAAACTAGAAATCAAATTTAAATAAATAAAATATATAATAATATATAAAATTTATGAGTCTTAATAAATAAGAGTCATCTTAGCAAATAAAATCAAATTTATTTGATAAATCAACATTCTTCACACAATATATCTTTAAAAGATAAATTTTACAATCAATTAGATCAACAATCTATCATTAAAACAATATTTTCATCATTATTCGGGTTGAACACTCGGATTCTACGCATAGGACTACAAGGCCCAATCATTAAAATATATTAAATTTGATAATATTTAGATAATCAATTATAAATGACTATAAAATTGGATATACCTGCCTTGTCTAAGCAGTATACTCAACCATCAGAGAAAGTACCATTGATCTATCTGTAAAAGTCATGCTATCTCAAAGAAATTGCATAGAAAAGAGAGATAAATGAATGACTTTACAAGTGTATAAGTCTTCAGTACCTGTGTTGTTCCTCCCTTTCAAAATGAGTCCTTGATCTCCTTTTAAAATGTCCAAAATTAGTTGGAAAAGAAGTTATAACTAACTTTAGTTAGTTATTTGTCAAATTTATTAATTAAATTTAAAATTTAATTAATTTGGTGTTTACAAATAAAAATTATTTAAGACTTTTAAAAAGTCTTAAGAGATCAAATATTTCAATTTAGACCGGGTATTCCTAATGGGTGGGGACACCCTTTAACTCAACTTAGAATATTTAAAATATCATTTAATCAATAAGTAATCTAATGAAATTTCATATTAAATAAATAAATATTCCATATTACTACAATTTTCATTTTCAATTTAAACTTAAAGCATATATAAGGTGAATTATACCATGTATATAATCTATATATTGCCAAATAATATACCAAAAAACTCCAAAAACTGAATTTTTTGCTCTTATTCCATATGTAATACCATGCTTTTGAAAACAAATTATTTTATGAAATATCTCAATGTTAAGCACGGAATATACTAAGATGGGGGGGGGTGTGAATCAGTATATTATATATCTTATTAAAACTTTCCCTTTATCAAATTCCACTTAATCAAACATTCAAGATATGCAATAAAACTCAAACAATAAACATCACACAAGATAGAGAGACACTAGATATAACATGGAAACCCAATGTGGGAAAAACCACAGAGAACAATCTCAAGTATATTCGTGAGAAACTACCTACAAGAGCACCATACCCCTTTGCTAAGTATCAACCCAGCTAAAATTCATGAGCACCAACCCACAAGAGCTTTAAACCCCTTTGCCAAGCACCAACCCAAGAACTATTCGTGAGCACCAACCCATAGGAGCACCAACTCCTTTGTGTATACCACACACCTATCTCTCAATGTTGCTATCTCAACAAATGATAAATCAATACAACATCTCTTTCCTCCCTCTCACCTTTGCTCTTCTAAGCTAGATATAACAAATACAAATCATATTCAACTCTCACAATTGCTCTTCTAAGCTAGATATTACAATATCAAATCAACCTCTATCTTCCATATTACAAATGGCTTCTCAAGCCTTTATTTATAGCTTTCCAAATGACCTTTGGCCTTCCCCCTTTGTGACCCTTCAATCCTCATGGAAAATGGCGCCAATCTTGGATGACCCTTCATATTCAAGCCATTGAAAAGTCATGTGGTGACCCTTCTTGACCAAAAATGTCCTTCCCACTTTTGTCCTTATCTTTGGTGAATTTTCGTATTCCTCAAAGTGTCCCTTCATGAGAAATTGTGCCCTTACTCTTTTGTCTTCACTTGGTGACTCTTGGTATTCCCCAAGATGACTCTTCATGGGAAAATTTGTCCCATCCTTCTTTTGTCTTTACCCCGTGGGTCTTTGACTTCTCCATGGGCCCTTCTTTTGTCTCATATGCAATCAAAAATATATTCGTTAATATTAACTCATATTAGCCAAGATATATTTATTACAAACAATATTAAATGCAATGGGGCCTTTATCACCAATAATAGTAGACCTTTGACATCAATGACAATATTTCCAACACTCAATAGTAAAAATATTTTGACTATATCACGTGAAAGATGAACCCAAACTTTCCATGAAATAACTTGTACTTTGCTAAAAATGACCATTTTAATATGTTTTCTAGCAAGCTTAAATTTGATGTTCAAATGACCATCAAACATCAGAATTTTTGGTTTGTGGTGATTGTCATTTGGCCATCAAATTTAATGTCACAAAAATTTCTATAGGTGATGATTTTAAAATTTTTGTACAACAAAAGAAAATTGAACTAATTTTCAAAATCAAATGAAAACCTATTACTTATCTCCTGTTTACTATCATGATTCCACTTTTTGAATAAGAAAAAAAAATCTATTCTTCATAATTTTGTCATATTCTCATATGTCCATACTATTTTATTTTGCAAATTAGGGTTGAGGGAAACATTCAAAACTTTTGATTTAAATACAAAATAGCCAACTGCATCTTCTATATAAAATCAATTCATATCTTTCTAAAGAATCAAACATAAGCTTTCTTTTGACAAATAAAGTTTGGATTATTTGAATACGAACAAACTTTCATAATCTTAGTATATTTTAAATCCCTTTGAGATACTCATGATAAGCAAGATTAACAACCCAAAATATCTATAATTTGTCAAATATACAGCCTAATCATTAACTTTTCAAAGCACATGTAGACCATCACACTATTTTATGTCAAAAATTATTGATATTGTTTTCCAAAATATTTTTTGAAACCAAACCTATAGTATATGCACCATATGGACAAATGAACACGTCAAAAATCAAAAACTTAAATCACAGACATTATAAAACTCTCAGTTTTGAGAAATTTAGCAGAGTATTAGCCACAAGCTTTCAATAAAAATATCCATAATTATTCTAAATCAAGACTTCAAAAGGATATTTTAAAGTTTTGGCATATTTTGAAGAAGACACAGACAAACCCTTATTCAATATGCAGAGTTATTATTAAAACCAACAGTTTGAAAATCAAAATTTTAAATGAAAATACTCTTAATACTATGCATATTAAAGAACCCAACACTATACATTGAAAGGTCATATATCAAACTGGTCAAAGAATCATGCGAATGATATCTTAATTCATAGTTCTATTTTTCAAAAAAGATAGACTAGACAAGATTTGATTGTATGCATATAAACCATAAAACATAAACCATAAACCTACAACTTTCACTTCCTTCCATCATGCATACAAAACTTATGCACAACTGATAATGTTTTAAATCTCTTAAATATATCCTCAAAACTGTTTACATGCAGATAGATTATAAAACTTTTTCATACCAGTATTTATCTTTTACCATGAAACCATTTAAAAAGAATAACCTAGAAATTCTATTAATACTCATGCATAAAAAATTTCTTATACTAGTATTTATCTTTTTCCATAGAACCATTTAAAAATAAAAACCCATAACTTCCATTAATACTCATGCACACTAAAAACACAAACCAAAACTTATTATTTTGATGCAAAATGCAAGATTCATCTTAAACCACCACAAATATTTTCAAAAATCCATTCAGTACTGTATAAACATACCAAACAATGCACCCTTATACTATGTCTATCTAAAATCCTCTAAAATTCTCCTCTGCAACTTCAAATATAGTAAGCCAGAGCTTTGCTTCCACAAGAAGCTTGTCAAAAATGAACCAAAAACCAAGAAAATGAAAACTTATATCTGCCACGTCTTTGTTGTAGCCAACTCAACAAGGTGCTTTAATCTCATTGGTTCACATTTAACCAAGCGTACTTAATAACCTTTCTAAATTATTTGTCATCAAAACTAAACTTAGTCATTGTTAACTTTTCCACTAAACCATTCACCAACTTCCATCATTTAGGGTGATCTATTTTGCATTAATTTCCCTATACCTCCAAATCCATGGCATATCCTGAAGCTTCATGAATATGCCTTTGAATTAAATGCCAACTCACCATTATGAGTCACAAAGCATAGAATACATTATATTTGAAATCAACAATAGTTTATACCCATAGGCTTAGATAAACAACATTTAAAGTCACCATGGCCTGATTATCATTTCAAAACTTTTAGGATAAATGACCACTTATACCATATTTTGAATAATATAAACTTAATTCATAAAGATTTTGAAATAATTTCTTTCATGACATTTAGATATTTGTTTTTTAATGTCCATCACCTTAGCTTTAGAAACACTTAGAATAGGATAAATTTAGGTTTAAAACTTAAATTCTTTAGGATTATTTGACAATCCTTATATCCATAATAACTTGGATTTAAATTTTAAATCAAATTCCATTTATGGCAAACCTCATTTATAATGATAATATTTATATTTCATAATTGGATTTTTGAATGAAGATAACTAAACACTGTAGACACCTAAATCTGGCCACCAATGACCATCAATTAGGCTTTTGATCAATTTTCACCAAAATGTACAATTTGGCTTAAAAAAATGAAAACACATTAAATGAGTTTAAATTGATATATTCAAGTGCCGATTTTGGCTAGAGTATCATTAAATGGGGTAATGCAATTTATGAAACAACTAACTTCGATCAAATCATTTCGAGTCAAAATGCCAATTTTGCACCTAGGTGCTTTAGATTGCTCTTTTATATCAAATTTATTATACAAGACACGTGCCTTTGTTATTTTGCATTGACAACATCCTAAATGGGATAATGGTTTCAATGCATCTAACATCGACTTTCAATTCTAATCTAGTCAAATTTCAAGCCAATAATATGATATTTTGACCAATTTAATTAATTTTTACACAAATTACCAAAGTTTTGCATCAAAGTTGACTAATCATGTTTAAGGTTAATTAAATCAAATCAAGATCTTAAGTTAATTTTCCATAAAACTTTTTGAATATTTATTTTTAGAAATTGATTGTCATTAACTACATCATCAAATGACATCATCCTATGGGGTGGCATCCACAAGCCATAAATGCCACAAAAATCTAAATTAATGCCTCCCATGCCTCATTAAGACCCTCTATGCCTAATTAATGCTCATCTATCCCAAATATTTATGAGCCTATTTATGAATTTTAATTACATAATTGAATTAATTCTTAGCCATACATCTTCATTTTAAGATGGATGGTTTAGGTTGATTCTAAACCATTCCAAAAATATATAAATAAGAGGCCTTGCCTATTGATTTTTAAGCTCTTCGAAGCCAAAGTTATCATGCACAAATGAGTCCAAAAAATCTTGGATATTGCAAAGTTATAATGCATAAATAATTCCAAAATCCATTGCAATTAATGTTATAATGCCTAAATATTGAGCCAAGCCAAGCCAAAGCCAAACATGGTGCCAAGGAGAGATGGAGGTAGCTACACTTCATTGAAGAAGATCTCTTGAAGCAAAATCTGAGCAAGCCAAAGAATGATCCTTTTGGGGAAATCAAGGATTTGGTAAAAAATTAGTGTTTTGTGTTTATATTTCTAATTTATTTCCATTTTTAGTTATGTTTTCAAAGGGGTTTTCCTCACTAAGCTCCCCCTAGTGACTAGGCTTAGAGATGTTATGCTAGTTAGTGTGGTTCTCTTATTTTGTTTTCATTTTGGAACTGATAGGATACTAACCATCTCCTTTTGAGTCAAATTTCTAGATCACATAATGGCATGCCTGATAGGACAAGACACATGCCACGTATGAAGGAGATCATGAGGCAACTTTCAAATTTTAATTTGGATGCTTAAAACTCTTTCTAAGTGATTTTTTAATTTGATTTGGCTAGATTTTTATCTTCACAATTTACACAGTCAATCGATGATGGTCAATGTAATTGCTGATGGTCAGTACAAACACTGATAGTTATTTCAACCATCAATGATCAAGTATAACCATTGATGATTAGGTATAACCATCTACGATCACTTATTTTTCTTAAAAACATAAACTCGAGAGCTAATATGCCATTTTCAAATGCTTGGTTTGGGGTCATTCAGACTTCATATTTTATGATTTTTTTTTAAAACCACATGTTTTCTATTAAATTTTAAAAATATGATATTAGTTCATATTCACGTTGTATAGATTTTTCAATTTTTTTTGAAAATATCTTTAAATGTTTCTAATCTAACACATTTAATTTTGGGGTGATGCCTTTGGGTAGATAGATAACTATTGATGGTTAGCATAGCCATCACTAGTCAACAAGAGTGCTAAATCATGCTCTTTAGACATATTTTGAATGTTTAAAATGAATTAAGAACTTTATTTTGGGGCTTATTGAATATTTATATGCTTAAGTGAATGCTTTGATAATTGTGCTTTCAAAGTTACAACTTAAGACCAAGGGGTCAAAAGCACACCACCCAACTTTTCATTTGGTATTTAAAATTAAACTCATTTATCCAATTTTTGTATTCAATAGTTTCTTAACTTACTTTTTGATTGGAAAAAAGAGTGACATTACATGTATGCTCTTCCATCTGTCCCCTTTAAGGAACCCTTGGAATCAAAAGTGCCATCCTTATTGCACACATGCTTAGTCCAAGGCATAGAAAGAATGTCATTTAAAGTGCTCCCTAAAAACTCACAATAGTATTGAGTGATCTTGAAATGACCCTAAAGTCTTTCTATTATTTATTTATTTTGATGTAAACTTGGCTTGTGAGGGGGACTTCATCACCTCCCATAAGTTCTTTAGGGAAGCTTTGACTCAAGGTTTCATCTCCTGACACTAACTTCAACCACTCCCACTAAATTAAAGGTTCGAGTGGTTACACCACCTTTTAGTGTTGGAGTTTTACATGGGATGTATCTACACTTTGGACATCATATTATACTAAGCAAGTGATGGATGTAGTGGTTGAAAAAAGGATTAGACCTTTTTGTAATAAGCCAAGTACCGTGGACACCCAATTATGTGATTTTATTTTGCATCATGATGTGAAAGTCATTATGTAATTGATTCATCTAGAAGCGTTTGAAAAATTTCTAGTTTAGTTAACCCCACATTTCCATACCTTTGCTAGGATTTGGACAATTATACTTAGTGTATTTTGGTCATTTTTTGCTTGGTATGTTTTGAGACTAGAACCTGATTGTTTATTTATAACCATGTCAAAATCGCTTTATTTATATATTAATCTTTTATCTAAATAGATGTTATGCTGGCCATTTTAAATCACACTTATGATTTTAAATTTTTTCTAAACTTGTTTGTGTGTGTGTCATTTGAGTTATGGAGGGTAGTGTTACGCTGCCAAAATCATGTCAAACCATTTTGCCTTTGAAGTCTTTGAAACATAACATTAATCACATCATTCAAAGCATGCTTACACCGTTAAGCTACTCAATTTATTGCCAAACTTAATTTATCATTGTGTCAAAAACAATTTATTTCAAACTATGTCACATTAGCCATTTGGACCTTTGTCTTGTGTTGTCATGCTATCTAATCTTGTCTAGCTTGTTTGGTTATAACCTAGTTTTCAACATTGAGTTTTCAATTAATCTTGTCAAAGTTTGGATTCAAATATTGATTAATTTTTATTTAGGCCTTAATTTATGGGGCTGATACATAGATCTTTATCTTTTGGATTGCATAACTTCAATTAATCAATTACCCGAATTTGAAAACTATTGATGGTTTGTTTGTTCAATGCCTATCCTCATCATTATTTGTGCCTTTATTTGGGAGAACACAATATCTCTCTAAATGCCTTTTGCCTTATGGATTATGCCAATTGATCATGTTTATGTTAAGTCTATATCAAAGTTTTTTCCAAAGTTGTTAGATTAATTCAAATCATACCATCCTTTATTTAAATCTTAGATTTTGATGTCATTTGGCCAAAATTTCTAGCATAGCTTGTTTGAGCCTAGCTTTTGACTATACATTTAGACAAAAGACCTAATGACTCTTTTCCCTTTCCTAGTTTAGACTTTATTTGGAACACTTTGACCTAGACCTTTGACAATCAATTTTTATTCAGATGCTTGACCTTTTATGTGTATGACATTTGACATTAGACATTTGTCATTAGACTATTTTATGCCAAGTATTAACACAAATAATTTTGGAGATATAGCTCCACCTTTTAGACCATACTGGAGATATAGCTCCACTTTCAACCAAGTTAGACCATATTTGAATCATTTGTCCTTTGGACATAGTTTTTCAATTTTTTTAGAAATTTAAGCTTTTTTATTTTTGGATCTTTCATCATTTATGTGGATATGTCTAGCTACACTTATGGTGGAGTCATATACAATCCAAGTTATGATAGAATGACTACACAAAATGAATTTTATGACTTTATTCGAGACCTTAATGATGATAATATGGTTTGTGAGATAGAGTTTTATCCACCTCATAATAATCATTCATGGGAAAAAAGTCACAAACTAGATTATGATCCAACTCGAGACCTCTATTGGTATGAAGAGGCTTATGAGGAGGACTTTGAAGACCCAACTACAAATAATTTTGTTTTGGATATAGATCCATAACCTCTTTACAATAATCAGTACATATAACATATTCAAGAACTAACTTATGATCTAACTCAAGAATGGGATGATATGGTTTATCAGGACTTAGATGCTTTGGCTTGTGCAAGCAATCAAGTTTCATGATGTCCTTTTGTTATCTAATCATTAGCTACCTTTAACCCTCCTTTGGATTATATGAGATACCAAGCTCCACAATATTTAAGGCATACCATTACCATCTTAGGACCTCATTCTTTGGCTTTTGCGAGCAATCAAGCTCCACAATGCCCCTTCATCATTCCAGGGCCTAGTCCTTTTGCTTTTGTAAACAACCAGGCCCCATACCACCCTGTTGTTACTATCTCAAGACTTCATCCTTTGGCTCATGCAATAAATAAATAAATCTCCATAATGCCCTACTATAATCCAACTATAGACCATTCCTCATCTAGTATCAATCCCATCAAAATTTCAATTTATATAATCATTCAAAGACCAAGCTATGTTCAAAACTAGTATTTTAAAAAATCATTGGAAACCAAGGCCAAAAAAATAACCAATCTGAGATGTTTTTATTGAACCAACCACTTGTGATAAGTCAACCTATGATGAATCACCCATTGATCATATACCAATTGTTGAAGAGTCTCATGCTGATGAGCTAGTCTTTACTGAGTCACTTCTTAATTATTATAACCTCATTTGGGAAAATCATTACCTTGACCATATGCCTATTTTTTAATAACCTGTATTTGATAAGCCAATTTTTTGAGGAGCTATCTCTTGACCTTTTTCCCATCCTAGAGTAGTCTCACTTTGACAAACCCATTTTTGTGGAGGCCATTATGACACCATAGGACATTACTTATACAATACCAAATGTTCAAAAAGACATTATTGTAATAAAATACCTATGAGATGAAGAATTATAATTAGAGTCAGGTTCTATTCTTGAATCGACATTAGATTTAACATTATAATCAAAATCAATATCAATCTCAACATCAGATTTAGAGTCCCTTGAGTTAGAATTAGACCCATAAATAGAATATAATCATGACTATTAAAATATTAGTTATGCATGTCTATAAAATAAATATAAATACATTTGTGATCCTTCTATAATTTTTGAGGATGACTACTTTAGCATCAACACAAGTTCTCCTAGTACTTTCTATGAAGATTGTGCATCCTCTCTCTATTCCATTACCATTCCACAAGACATTAACACCAACCAATATAGCCATATTATTGACATTTCATATCTCAAAAGTGTCAATTGGGATCGATAGAATGACACTTTGTAGACACCTAAATTTGGCCACCAATGATCATCAATCAGGTTTTTGATCAATTTCTACTAAAATGTACAATTTAGCATAAAAAGACTAAAACACATTAAATAAGTTTAAATTAATATATTAAATTGCCTATTTTGGCTAGATTATCATTAAATGGGGAAATATAATTTATGAAGCAACTAACTTTGATCAATTCATCTCGAGTCAAAATGCCAATTTTGTACATAGGTGCTCTAGATTGCTCTTTTCTATCAATTTTTTTATATGAGACACGTGCCTTTGTTATTTTGAATTGACAACATCCTAAATGAAATAATGGTTTCAACTCATCTAACAAGGACTTAAAATTCCAATCTAGTCAAATTTTGAGCTAATAATATAACATTTTGACTAATTTGATTAATTTGTGCACAAATTTCCTAAGTTTTGTATCAAAATTGACTAATCATGTTTAAGGTTGATTAAACCAAATGAAGACCTTAAGTTAATTTTTCATGAAACTTTTTGAAAATTTATTTTTAAAAATTGATTGTCATTAACTGCATCATCAAATGACATCATCCTATGGGGTGGCATCCACAAGCCATAAATACCACAAATATCTAAATTAATACCTCCCATGCCTCATTAATACCCACCATGCCTCATTAATTCCCCTCTATCCCAAATATTGATGAGCCTATTTATGAATTTTAATTACATAATTGAATTAATCCCTAGTCACACATCTTCATCTTGAGATGGATGATTCAGGTTGATTCTAAACCATTCTAAAAATCTATAAATAAGAGGCCTTACCTATTAAATTCTAAGCTCTTCTAAGCCAAAGTTATCATGCACAAATGAGTTCAAAAAAAGCTTGGATAATGCAAAGTTATAATGCAAAAATAATTTCACAATCCATTACAATTAGTGTTAAAATGCCAAATTATTGAGCCAAGCCAAGCCAAAGCCAAAGATACCAAGAGGAGATGAAGGTAGCCATACTCCATTGAAGATCTCTTGAAGCACACTATGAGAAAGCCAAAGAAAGAGCCTTTTGAAAAAATCAATGATTTGTTAAGAAATTGATGTTTTATGTTCATATTTCTCATTTCTTTCTATTTTTAGTTGTGTTTTAAATGGTTTTCTCTCATTAAGCTCCCCTAGTGATTAGGCCTAGAGATGTGCTAGTTAGTATGTTTCTTCAATTTTGTTTTCATTTTGGAACTAAAACAATACTAACCATCATCTCTTGAGTCAAATTCTTAGATCACAAACACCATCATGGTAGATTATATAATATGTTTAATTTTGATAAAACATTAAGAAGAGTTATCTTATCAAATTGAAACACTAAATTATGAAATACTAAAATATAAGTATCGATTCATTTGTAACTAAATTTGTAATAGATTCATCTACAACCAAAACTGTAACATTATTTTGATCATATATAAGCTAATTTTATTCATTGATCCACAAATGCTTTTTAAAATCACTATAATGAAGATATAAATTTATAGAATATGATAATCATTAAACTATTTAATTGAAAATAGTGCATATTCATAAATGAAATTAATTGGATCAGGGTCCCTGATTACAATTTTAGATTTTATGACCAGGTCATTACTATGGTAAATAAGAGTATCAACATATTATTTTAGAAAAATTAAGGGCTTTAAAAAATAGGCATAACATTAGTGACGTTGCTAGCTAATTTCAAGTATGAAATTGGGTAAGGACACTAACTTGAGAGTGTGATCTAGGTAAATCATTTCTCAGGTAGATATGTATGGACCCCTTTTAATAAATAAACTTTGATAAGGGATGGTGTGTTTGGCTAGTGTGACATGAATAAAGGAAATGATATAACAAAAAAGTTTAAGCTAAATACACAAACAAATACAAATGCCTCAAATACAATTTTTGAAAGTGCAGTAATACTTTGACAACTAGTTATAACTCAACATATATTATTCATCTATAAAAAGATTGAGTTTATAAAGAATAATATCTGAAAATAATTGATACTTACAATAAAATTACAACATCCTTGCATTCTTTCTTCATAATGTGAAAACTTCATCCACTTGAAACATTTGTTGATATTTTTAAAATTAAAAGTCAAACAATAATAGGAAAATATATAAATAACAAGAAAATAAATAAGACAAACCAAAATAAAAAGAAAAGAAAAACATCAAATCAAAATGACAAAATATTTACAAATCAAAAAGAAAAAAAATCATCAACCAACATCAAAATTCTTCCACTGAAGGACAAATGAAGGATATACCATAACTGAAAACTAACGAAATCAAAGAAATAAAACTTAATAAATGGAGGAGGTATAAGGATAAATGATAAAAGATCTCATCCAATATAACTATAATGTAAGACATTATTTTTAGCTTGAAAATATTTATGATAAGTCAAGTTATATAATTTAAAATCAACAAGACAACATGATAAACACATTAAATAATCTTGAGTAAACAAAATTAAATCTTGATTATGCATGTTTTAAGCCATTTCTTGGTTTTGTATTATATATGAAAGATTATATATCTAATTTGGAGTGAGATGAATATTTTTAAGGTTATAATAATTAAAATCTTGATTAATAAGTAGACTTATCTATTCAGGTCTCTCTAAACAATTCTGAATATTTTTTGAATTAAAATATTTAGTAGGATCTATTATTTCAAACTCTAAAGGAATATAAAATTTGAAACATTCATAATCAATATTATCAAACAAGTCTTCTGATTTAAATTATATAAAAAAACCTTATAAGAAATATCATACTCATTTGTTAATTTCATATTATGATCTAAATAAAATTTATAAAACCACTTTCATACTCAACTTCAGTCAATTGATTTCTCATTGTAGTGTTTGCAACATCACAAACATATTTCTTTATTATTATAGTACTAAATCTAACATCAAAGAAATTATAATTTTCATTATCAGGATGATCTTTTGAATCAGAAGTGATAGGGAAATCATCAAAAGGATTCAAATTAGATTTGATATTGTTATAAACAATGATAAAATCATCAGTAGATGAGTAATTTCTAGTGGGAAAATAATCAGATTCAAAATCTACAAAAATTTCCATATCTAATTCACAAGTTTCTAGTTCAAGTGTTTTTAAAACATCAGTAACTTCATTAGATATGTCTGAAAGAAAATCAGGAGTAAATTTATTTGACAAAGAGCCATCACTATAAAATAAATTAGAATTAAGAGAAAATATGTTATCAGATGATTGATCAGATTGATAAAATGAATTAATTTTTTCTAATTTTGATGTTGATGAAAAATATAAATCATAACATCCTGATGAAGTATCTGAACTGTAATCTAATTCTTGAGAAGTATTTTTAATATACAATGCCATGATTTGATCATAAACAAAAATATGCATATTTTTTTGAGAAATTCATATTGAACTGTAACATTAATGTAAAGAAATTTTTGTATTTGAATATCTCATGATTAAGCGAATAAAGCTTACATAAATCTTTATTTTGTCTTCAAATGCGAGCAAACTTTAAAGCTGAGCTAAAATCAATATTACCATTTTTTTTAATAATCTGAATATAATTCTTAGGTAATTTATTCTTCCAATAAAAATATAAAATATCACCACTTGGTAAAAAACAAATAAGAATTTCATTTAATTTTGAAAGAAAATGCAACAAATATTCTCTTAGTGGTTCACTTTTTTCTTCAAATAAAGCATGAACCAAGATATTAGACATTGATCTACTTGATTTTCAATTAAGCTTTTGATATAAATCTATTCTTGAGTGAGCTCATCCAAAGTTTCCATAATTGAGCAAGAAACAGTCACTAAATTAGAATCAAAATTTGGGTGATCGATTATGATAACGATAAACTAAAACTTGGTGATCAGTTATGGTAATGTGACTCATTGAAGACAAGAATAAATAAATACACTTGATTTAAACTCCCTAGAAGAGTCACCAAATTTGTTGATGATGAAAAATGTCACACTAACGAATCAATATATTCACCTATCATGAAGGTCAAAATGGAATCATACCAGTTTAATTGTAAGGGACCTATGGCTGAAAATTAGTCCTAAAGCTTGCAAAAAGGGTTTTTTAAAATTCTAGAGATTTAATATATTCGATAATAAATCTAAATAAAATATACAAATATTTATTAAATCGATCAAACACAACATGAAAATTAACAAGACTAAGAAGATTACTTATAAACAATGCTTTGATCAAAGAAACCAATCATTCCTTCAATTTTTAAATCTTTTATAAACTATTATCTGACCTATCCAAGAGAGTGAAATCTATGAACTAGATGATCTCTTGAAAAATAGAAAATTAGATTGATAAAAAGAGTATCTTATGTTCATGCTCACAATATAAAGATGAATAGTAATCAATGACAACCAAGAAGGTAGATAAACTCTAAACAACTAACAACTACTAACAATAGAAAACTAAACTAACAAATAATTAAGAAAACTAAAATAAAGAAATCTAATCTATACTAAAAAAAAATAATAATCTAATACTATCTAAACTAAGAAAATAAAATGACACTAACATTAACACAAAAAAAGAAAACAGAAATAAACAAAAACTATCAAATAAAGTAAACTTAAAGTTAACAAAAACTAAACTAGAAATCAAACTTAAATAAATAAAATATATAATAAGATAGAAAATTTATGAGTCTTAATAAATAAGAATCATCTTAGCAAATCAAATCAATTTTATTTGATAAATCAACATTCTTCATACAAAATATCTTCAAAAGATAACTTTTACAATCAATTAGATCAATAATTTATCGTAAAAATAATGTTTTTATCATTATTTGGGTTGAATACTTAGATTCTATGCATAAGACTATAAGCTCCAATCATTAAAAGATATTAAACTTAATAATATTTAGATAATTAATTATAAATGATAATATAAAATTAGATATACCTATCTTGTATAAGCAATGTACTCAACTATCAAAGAAAGTACCATTGATATATCTACAAAAGTCATGCTATGTCAAAAAAATTACATAGAAGAGAGAGAGATAAATGAATGACTTTACAAGTGTATAAGTCTTCAGTTCTTATGTTGTTCTTCCCTTTCAAAATGAATCCCTGGTCTCCTTTTAAAACCTTCAAAGTTAGTTGGAAAAAAAGTTATAACTAACTTTAGTTAGTTATTTGTTAATTATATTAGTTAACTTTAAAAGTTAATTAATTTGATAGTTACAAATTAAAATTATTTAAGACTTTTAAAAAGTCTTAAGATATAAAATATTTCAATTTAGACTAGGTATTCCTAATAGGTGGGGACCCCCTTTAAGTCAATTTCAAATGTTTAGAATATCATTTAATCAACATATAATCTAATAAAATTTCATATTAAATAAATAACTATTCTGTTTTAATACAATTTGCATTTTCAATTTAAACTTAAAGTATATATATATATATATATATATATATATATATAAGGTGAATTATACCATGTACATAATCCATATATTTCCAAACAATATACCAAAAAACTCCAAAAATTAAAATTTTTGCTCTTATTCCATATGCAATGCCATGCTTCTGAAAATAAATTATTTTATGAAATACCTCAGTAGTAAAAATATTTTGACTATATCACGTGAAAGATGAACCCAAAATCTCCACGAAACAAAATTTACTTTGTTGAAAATGACCATTTTACTATGTATTCTAGCCATGTTAAATTTGACGCTCAAATAACTGTCAAACAACATAATTTCTGGTTTGTGGTGATAGTCATTTGACCGTCAAATTTAACATCACAAAAATTCTTGTAGGTTACATTAGAAGGAAATTAAACTATTTTCCAAAATCAAATAAAACCCCATTACTTATGTCTTATTTACTATCATGATTCTACTTTTTGAATAACCAAAGAAAATTTGTTCATCATAATTTTATCATATTCTCTTCTGCCCATCCTATTTTATTTTGCAAATAAAACCCCATTACTTATGTCTTATTTACTATCATGATTCTACTTTTTGAATAACCAAAGAAAATTTGTTCTTCATAATTTTATCATATTCTCTTCTACCCATCCTATTTTATTTTGCAAATCAGTGTTGAGGGAAAAAATCAATTTTTTTAATTTATTCACAAAATAGCTAACTGCATCTTCTATATAAAACAAATTCATATCTTTCAAAAGTATTAAACATAAGATTTCCTTTGAGAAATAAAGTTTGGATTATTTGAATAATAACAAACTTTAATAATCTCAGTATCTTTTAAATCCCTTTGAGATGATCACAATAAGCAAGATCAACAACCCAAAATATCTATAATTTTTCAAATACATAGATTAATCATTAACTTTTCAAAGCACATGTAGACTGTCACACTGTTTTATGTCAAAAATTATAGATATTGTTTTCCAAAATGTTTTCTAAAACCAAACATATATGCACTATATGGACAAATTGACATGTCAAAATTCAAAAACTTGATTCATAGACATTCTAAAACTCTCCTCTTTGAGAAAATTATCAGAGTGTTAGCCACAAGCTTTCAAGAAATATATCCATAATTATTATGAATCAAGACTTAAGAAGAATATTTTAAAGTTTTTTCATATTTTGAAGAAGACACAAACAAAACCCTTATTCAATATGCAGATTTATTATTAAAACCAATAGTCTAAAAGTCAAAATTTTAAATGAAAATACTCTTAAGAAAGTGCATATTTAGAAACCCAATACCATATATTGAAATATCAATTATCAAACTGTTTAAATAATCATGTGAATGATATCTTAATTCATAGTTCTATTTTTTGAAAAAGATAGACAAGACAAGATTTGATTGTATGCATATAAACTGTAAACCAAAAACTTGCAACTTTTACTGCCTTCCATCATGCATACAAAACTTATGCACAACTGAAAATGTTTTGAGTCTCTTAAACATTTCCTTAAAACCATTTACATGTAGACAGATTATAAGATTTTATTATACCATTACTTATCTTTTTCCATTAAACCTTTTAAAAATAATAACCTAGAGCTTCTATTAATACTCATGCATAAAAATTTCTTATACCAGTATTTATATTTTGCCATAAAACCATTTAAAAATAATAAGCTAGAACTTCCATTAATACTCATGCACACCAAAAACTCAAACTAGAACTTATTGATTTGATGCAAAATTCAAGCTTCATCTTAAACCATCATGAACATTTTCAAAAATTCATTAAATACTATATAAACATACTTGGAAATACACGCTTACAATTTTTCTATCTGAAATCCTCCAAAATTCTCCTTTGTAACTTCAATTCCAGTAATCTAGAAGCTTCTTCCATAAGAAGCTTGCCAAAAATGAACCAAAGACCATGAAAATGAAAACTTATATCTACCACCTCCTTACCATAACTAACTCAACAAGGTGTTTGAATCTCATTGGTTCACATCTAACCAAGCATACTTAGTAAACTTGCTAAATTGTTTGTCAGTAAAACTAAACTTAGTCATTGATAACTTTTCCACTAAACCATTCACCAACTTCCATCATTCAGGGTGATCTATTTTGCATTAATTTCACTATACCTCTAAATCCTTGGTATATCCCGAAGCTTCGTGAATATGCCTTTAAATTAAATGCCAACTCACCATTATGAGTCACAAAGCATAGACTACATTATATTTGAAATCACCAATAGTTTATGCCCATAGGCTTAGATAAACAACATTTAAAGTCACCATGGCCCGATTATCATTTTAAAACTTTTAGGATAAATGACCATTTATACCATATCTCAAATAACATAAAATTAATTCATAAAGATTTTGAATAAGTTCTTTCGTGACATTTAGAGATTTATTTTTTAATGTCCATCACCTTAGCTTTAGAAATACTTAGAATAGGATAAATTTAGATTTAAAAATTATATTCTTTAGGATTATTTGACAATCCTTATATCCATAATAACTTGGATTTAAATTTCAAATCAAATTCCACTTAAGGCAAACCTCATTTATAATACTAATATTTATATTTCGTAATTAGATTTTTGAATGAAGATAATTGAACACCATCATGGAAGATTATATAATATGTTCAATTCTGATAGAACATTAAGAAGAGTTATCTTATCAAACTGAAACACTAATTTGTGAAATACTAAAATCTGAGTGTCGATTCATTTATAACTAAAATTTTAGTCGATTCATTTGCAACTGAAATTATAACATTCTTTTAATCATATATGCCAATTTTATTCATTGATCCACAAATGCTTTTTGAAACCACTATAATGAAGTTATAAATTTATAGAATATGATAATAATTAAACTACTTAATTAAAAACAATGCATATTCTTAAATGAAACTAATTGACTTAGTGTCCCTAATTATAGTTTTAGATTTTATGACCAGGTCATCACTATGGAAAATAAGAGTATCAACTTATTATTTCAAAAAAATTGCGGGGGGGGGGTGTGTGAAAAATAGGCATAATATTAGGGGTTTTAAACATTATCCAACATGCATTGGTTGCATACCTAATCATCATGATTCTTTTGGAGATGAGTTATCACTACCTGTAGACCAAATAACTCCTCTTTCACTCCCCTTTTACACTTGGTGCTAAATTTGGTCTTTAGTTTTCTAATATGATCCATATAAAGGAGTGTATGAAACTTTTTAGGACCCCTGATGTCCTTAAATTCCTTAATCAGACCTTAAAAGGCCTCCCACTTGATGTTTTCACTCTCTCACCAACTTGTTCACTATGCTAGTTTGGATCGACTAAGATGAAGGCACTTATAAAGGAAATTGTAGGCTTATATAAAGTATGAAATGGTCATGGTGAGTTATATTATGTCCTAATATATCTCCCAAAATTAATTACATCTCTTGAAACCCATTTGTACTTGCAAGACACCAATAATAGTCATTAAAATTTATTTCCCACCTTATTTGTACAAGTAGGGTATAACTTAACTAGATGGGGGAAATCTTTGGAGAGTCCTCTATAATCTTAAATAACTTTCATGGTCATTCCATGCCTCATAGGTGACTTTCCTCCTTAATTTTACCAATTGGGTCACTACCAAGGGTTTTAGAGGGTTTAGAGTACTTTTGCCCTTTAAGGATTGTTCATACAAGTCTAACATTGGATTTGTACAAAAATTACACAAAAAAATGTTTAAGGCATCCTTTATCATTCCCCAAATCCTCATACTCCCATGAAAATCCTCCAATTAGGTGTGAGCATCTCAAGATAGCCTCTTGAGCTTTGTTCTCTATTTTGCATAGGCTTAAGTTAGTCTCAAGCCAAAAGTGGCTTCCGTATGGATTATTATACATGATATAATCTTAAACATACCTTATAACTCCCTTAAAACATGTTCCAATGAGTTATAAAGTACATCTAATGCTATAAGTGAAATTGAACCCTTCTTGGGCTTTAGACCTAGTTGAGACCTAATAGTTCTATCTACTCCCATGTGGGTTTGGACCACCTTGACAAGTTTTAGTCTCCCTTGAATGGATTTTTATGTTATTATAGGTCTATAACATATCACGACATCTTATTTTAAGTTTTCCATTTCTTCTATCTCACCTTGTCATCTCCTTTCTTCAAAACTTATAGGTTTGTACCCTTAGGGAGTGCCCTTTATTTGAGACAAAATAGAGGGAATCTCCCCTATAGCCTAAAAAAATTTAATATATGAGAGGTTTATCCAAGTTATGAGGATGTTCTATAAAAAATTTCATGGATTGATCATGTCTATATCACCTCTAAATGTTGAAAAACCTAGGACAAATTTTTGAGAAAGATGATTGTATGCAGGCTTTACCCATGGACTGTAGGTTGCTTGTATGGGAACCATTTCATACCATATTTACATGTTATTATGGTGTTATTGGATGTTCATGATCACTTTTGTGATCCATTTTAAACTCATTTATCACTTTAAATTCTTTTATCAACTTCTCATTGCTCACTTTCACCTTAACTGGTCTAGTCTATAGGTTGACTATGGCTGTGGTATAATTTAGAGATTGAACCCTTAAATTATTGTTATCTTGATTTGATACTTTAATATGATTTAAAACATACTTAATAGGATTTATATCATGACAAAACACTTTTATCTTTATCATTTCCTCATTGTAGACCTTAGATTTGACTTACTAGAGGTGTTGACTGTGTTCTAAATTTCACCATGTCTGTAGGTGTATATTTAGTTTTACATCATATAGTAAATGCCTAAATACTTATTTAGAGTAATAAATATCTTCCTAAATTCATTTATATAACCTCTTATCACTTTTATGCTAATTTAATCACTAAGGTAATCCTACCTTAAAACATTGTCAACTATAGTCAACTGTAGTTGACCCTTCTTGCATCAAAAAAGGAATCCTATAGGTGCATTTTGACTATTTGGTACCTATGTCGCATGTTTTAGGATTATGTTTTAGTTATTAATCCATTTTTATCTATATATAATCATATTTTTAGGTCAATCCACCATGGTTTGACTCATGAGGTTGTAGGTACTTGTAGGGAGGCTATAGGTGGCCTTATCAAGCCAAAGATACACCTAAAGGTGTTGATCAAGGTTCATACCAATATATTTAACCATTATTTATGAATTTTAAGTTATTTATAATCCCTTATCACTTTCTTGGAGTCACTCACAATGGGGAAATGATCCTACATTGTCACCTTGGGATGTCAAGGTCACTTGAAAACTCAAAATCCTATAGAAAGCACTACCAAACTTTAGTGAACAAATCTGCAACTTGGAGGCTTTTAAACATCACTATGATTTAGTCACACATCCATTTTATTTTTCATGATTCTACCCCTATATGAGGGATTCATTATGGGACACTTAGGATTCATATAAACCTCTTGTTACACTTTTCCATGACATCACCAAAAGTTTTCTAGCCTCTATTTTGGTGTTTTAGGGAAACTTGTCCCTGAATTCAAACTCTTTCACTTAGACATGATTTATTCCAATCTGTCTATGATTTTTTCCCTCAAACATGAATATCATATCATCTTCATAATATATAAAATTCATGATATTTTTAAAGCATGTCAAACTCTTCCATGACCATGCTCAGGTTTTTGTGTAAGGTCACCTGTAGGTGGACATCTCAATATACAGGTCGTGACTATGAGTAAAGATAGTGTGCATATGATATGAATTCATAATTGGTTCTCAAGTCATATCCATTTTCTTCTAACCCAATGGAAATCTCAAAACATGTTAGAACATCCTTATGAAATAATTCCAAGTCTTTATCAATGCCACTAGTAGGTGGACATTTCAATGTTAGTGTGGATATGGACTCTATGTATGGAATGTGACCTTATTATTCATATTTAACCTCCTAATACTCTTAAAATAATACCTTTAAACCATGAAGTGATTGAAACTAGACAATTGCTCATTTTCAATGTGATGATCTTCTCTATAGCACTTGTAGGTGCTCATTCATGGTGGATGACTGTGCATATATGGGAAATAATCATCATAGTTAGTCATATATCACTTAGAGAGGTTTATTTTGATTGATCCTATTGAAATATTATGTCCAACATCCCTTTTACTCTTTAAACACTTGTCATGAACATTTTCAGGACCCCACACATAATGACTACAAGTGAAGGTAAGTAACAAGCTGACTATGTCTCACATTTGACTACAACCTTCATGATGATAATGTTTGAGAGTAATATTAGAAGGAGAGAGGGTGAAAATATATTATATGTATTAAACACAACACCACACATTTATTTGAGGCTATTTTAGATAAATAAACCTTCTGTAATTGGTGAAAATTGATTGCAACTTCCCTAACATTCTCCTTCCTGCAGCTTGAACTATTTGACTCATCAAATCACTTCCAATCATGAAACAAAACATGGGAAACATGAGATAAATAAGTAATCATCCTATAAAAACCATTCCCTCTATTGCAAATCTGATAGGTGTGCCTTTTATTTTAGTCTTGTGTTTATGATTAGGGTCACATGACTCATTGCATAATTTTATTATGTGCCTTATTCTTAACTTGAAAACCTAGCTCAATAGACCATGAGGAATAAACAAAATAAATAGGAAAAAAGGGTTAGTGGTTAAAGTTGTGATTTACCTCAATACCCTCTATGTTGAGTGTTATCTACATACCATACTTTGAAGTGGGGTCAAAGTCTATATAGTTATCTCATGTTATGGTAGTGTGTGTGAAATAAGGGTGTAATGCTATATGTTGGTGCACTATTATTGTAATTATGTGCTTAAATAATGTATTGTGATCTTATAGGTGTATTTAAACTTAACCCAAGGTTATTTGGGCTATAAAAACTCAAAATTAGGAACAATAGGTTCTGTCCTCTTAGTATGTAATTAAAATAATTTTTGGTGTTTGTAATATAGAAACCTTTTTACATTTATTGGAAAAATGAATAAAATATATGGTTATATAGTGGGTTTACTTGAATTCAACTTGTGAAACATGTAGGATGACCCATTGGGTGTATTTAAATTCAAGCAATTACCTAATATTTGGTGGACAAATGAAATTAATGGCTTTAGACACTACTAACAAGGGGATTATTTTGAAGGAGTGGTCCTATCTTAGGAGTAGAGATAATTAAATATAAGCATGGATAAATCTTATAGTGAGTTTGGAATACTTTAAATGAAGAATAAGAACATGTATCAAAATTTCTTAAGGGTAAGGACCATCTGCATAGAGATAGAGTAATAGTGATTTAAAATTTTGGAACTGAGCACGAGATAAGAGTGTATATAAGGATGGTCACAAGTGTATTATTATATAATTAACTATTAATTTTAGTGAGTACATAATTACATCAGTCAATAGTGTCAATTTATGTACAATGTCAAGCCTTTTTCAATATACAATCCTTTGCAAAATCACTCCATTAGAGGTATGTGATGTTCTTCTTGGTTAACCATATCTTTTCCATCAACATGCATTCTATGAGTTAAATCCTAAAAACATTGTCATATAAGTTGGTGATATGAGATACTACATATCATGAGTAGTCCCTAAGTTATCACTCATTAGCATCAAGTTGTGTAAGTAACTAGTCACATATAGTAATTTTTTTTATGTTATTGATGGAAATATATAAATGTAAAGAAGTCCTTATAAAATCAATTCATACATAGTTCCTCCTATAGACACTCCTTTTTATCCACTTCCATGTCTAGATGGACACTGGAGTGACTTATTGTAAACAATGCAAGTTAATCATGGAAATCACTAGAATGCTCTGATTCATCAACGTACATCACATGCATATTCTAAATTGTGTCAATGTATCTCTAAATAGGGAAAATAAGTATACACAATCATAATTTTCCTCTAACTCACCTCTAATCAAGTTACAACCTAGAAAATTGACCTTTTTGACCATGTGTGGCAGATAACTTGTCAAAATTAAAAAATGGTAATTAATTTTATTAGGATTACTTAATTGATTAAATTCAATTAAATGCATAGGTAAAAAGCCTATGACTAATTAATTTTTGAATTTATATTTTTCAAAATTCATAAATTTGGATTGACTACATCATCATGACATCACATAAATATATAAAATGATGTCACTATCATGACATCATCTTTTGTGAGTTGTTAAATGCTCACAAAATATCAAACAAATATCTAGATTTATGAGCCATGCTTAATAAATGGGATCTCTATCCCAAATATTAATTTATTGTCCCCTCCTTAACTCAACTAGGTTTAATCTAAAATTAATTGTGGTTAACTCTAGCCTAACTACACTTGGGTTAGAGTTAATTTGGAAGGCAATAAATACAAGGCTTCATCCATTGTTCAACAAGCTCTTTTGGTGCAATGGTATGATGTAAAAATACATTCAAAGACTCTATTTGTAGTGTTATAATGCTCATTTGTTGAGAAAGAGCCAATCCAAACATTTCCAAGGTGACAAGGAGAGATGATTAAAGGATCAACATTTCCAGATATTCTTTGATCACATGACTGAGCACATTCCTCTATGGCCAAAATATAACTCTTGCTCTCAAAGAAGGTAAACAATGGTTGTTTTGTCTTTTATTGAACTTGTATTTTTATCTTACTCCTTGAGTGTTTAGTTTAGTTTTTAATCATACTAACATAATAATAATATCTCCTCTTATATTCATATTGATCATATAATGGCACATCTGGTGGGACACGTACCCCATAAAGCTCTTCTCACTACTTTTTAGGATGTTTTACTAACCATTTTTATGCCAAGTTTTTTATTTAATCACCACAAAAATGTGAATAATTTTGATCTCTCAACTGAGCCACATGGATTACTGATGATTGTAACAAATTAGGGTCAATAATTAGGATCAATGTTCATCAGAGGAATCAACAACAATATCTATGTGAAAAACATAGTCGAACTAGAAACCAAAAACATGGTGCAAATTAATTTTTCTTGTTATTCTTGGGGACTAACAACCTATTTAATACCTATTTTACATTATTATTATAGGGTAGTGATAATATTTGAGTTTAAAACATTGTTTATCAAGCATTTTTCTATCAAAATTTATTTGTTTTTTCTATGGTTGTAGGAATCAACAATAATCACAATAGAATCGGCATCAATCAAAGGAATCAACCATAATCCCTACTGATCATCAATGAATTCTCTATATTTTTATTTTTAAGAAACCCAAGAGTTAAAATTTTGTATTTGTATTGAGATAAATTTCAATAATATAATATTATCTCAAACACAAATTAATCCACTAACTTATTTGGTGAGAATTAAGTCAAGAAAGAGGTAGTTTGAGTGTTTTTTAATCAAAATTTTATTTTTTTCAAAGTCAAAAATTTATAAAAGGTTAAAAACTCATTCAAATTTAGTTAAGGGGTTTAAAATTGACTTAAAAATTTATCCTTTTTACATTTTCACAAGATTTTACAAGTTTGAACACAACCAAGGGGCCAAAATTTTCAAAAACCTTTTGATTTGGTGTTAGTAAAAAAGAACTTACATCTTTAGTTAGAGTCCCTAAGAGATTTTTTTATTCTTGTTTATTATTTAGAATAGTTTAAAATTACTTAGGTTAGATTATTTTGATTTTGTAAACACAAATCTATCACGTATGCTCTCCCCCTATCCTCTTTAGGGAACTTGGGTGATCAAAATGCTTAGTTTATTGTCATTGTTTGTAAAAGTTATGTTAGAAAGTATGTCATGTGTGCTCTCCTCAAGCTTTGAGTGACTTGGATGATTCAAAAATGACCTTTAAATTCTTCCCATTTTTATCATTTATTTATTTTATGCACTTGATTTATGGATGGGAGTTCATAGCCTCCCCATGAGTTCTTTAGGGGTGCATTGACTTAGGATTTCATCTCCCAACATCATACCAACCCTGCTACACAATGGGGTATAAAAATTAGGCAAACTATTAGATGGGATAGTGTTGAGAAGTTATCCTAACCATCCCAATGGGTACCCAATCCATACAACAACCAAACATTAAACTCCAATAAGAAGTACATGGATGGAGTCACTATGCAAAGGAATAAACCTTTGCATAATAATCTAGGTGGGTTAGATTTAGTTTATGTGATTACACCCTTGTGTTAGACACACTTGGGACCATTTAGTACATGTGAAACTTATATATTTTTAGTCAAACCCCTCTTGCTATAGAATTTCATGTCAAATGTTGAGAGCTGCTCATTATAAGCTTGTGCCATGTACCAATGCTTGAGAGACAAAGGGAGGCATAAAAACCCTACCTACACCTGTACTTTAATGTTTGTATTAACACTTAATTCATCATAAGCATTGGTATATTGGTGGAAACTTTAGTTGAAGCTACACATAGCCATGTCAGCTATAGGGATAGGATGAGCCATTTGGGCTACTACTATTTTTTTATTTACATGCATGTTTTTAGGAACTAGAAATTGTTTGTTTATTCAAAAATGAGTCTTAAACATCACATGTTTTTACACCAATTTAGTCTAAGAGGTGTTATTATAACCATTTAGTGTCACACTTTTGCCTTAGACTTTTCATTCCAACACATTTATCTGTGTGTCATTGTTTAAATGGGACATCTTTATGTTGTCTATTTCATCACAAGTATTTACCTTAGCATTTTGAAAACCATTGTCATACATTTTGATTAAATTAGGATCATTAAACTTATCATATCATATTTCAAAAAAATTTACTTGTTTCCAATCAATTTTAAAACCATGTATGTATTTGGTCTACAATTAGTGTCATTATGCCATTTATTTAGGTCTAGGATGTTATCCATTTGAAAATTTCAAGTCTTCTAAAACAAGTTTTAAATTTGTATTATGAAGTTCAAGTTTAAAATTGATCAGTCTACACCTATGTATTACTTAGTTTTGGCTTGGGTTTTTACCTTTTACCTTTGAATTATGCAACTTAGAGTAAATTCCTTGCTTGCTTTGAGGACCCTTTTTGCCTAGATCTAAGAGGTTGTCTATTTCCATGTGCCTCAAGTCATTTTATTGCACTAAACTAAGATCAAAACTCTCTTTTAAAGTATAATTTTAAACATGATTAGTTAATATTGGAGCCTTTATTATCACTTGGGCTTGAATGATTTACTCATCTCTCTTATTTTACTTACTTGAAATTGAATTTCCAATTTATTTTTAGGCATGTGCCTAAAGTGAATGTATTATAAAAAGGTCAAGTTGTTTTAGAATCCATGTGCCTAAATTGAGTTAAAGTGTTTCAAATAGTTTTCCTAAGACAATAGATTAATTTCATGTTTTTACCTCAACCAATTTTGTTTTTAAAGTCTAGATTTGTGCTTTCTTACCAAAGACCTAGCATTTACCTTAGTTTTTAGATTTTATTCACACCTTTTAAAGTATATCTTTGTGCCTTCTTACCAAATACCTACCATCTGGCTTTCAATTTCCATATATAGTTTGCTTTAAAAGTCTAGCTTTGCTCCTTGTTTCTAAAGACCTAGCATTTGACTTTCAGTTTTTAGACCTAGTTTATTCCAAAGTCTAGCTTTGTACCTTCTTACAAAAGACCTAGAAATTACCTTAGTTTTTATATTTCATTCATACATTTTAAAGTATATATTTTTACCTTGATTCCAAATACATATCACCATTTTCATTTTATACCTAGATTAAATTTGTTCGAAATACTTTGCCAACCAAGATTCAAGCTTAGCTTTCATTTAACCATTTGTGTCAGAAGAACTTAGAGTATTGGAGATATTTTTAGACCAATTTTTCATTGATAGTTTTTGAGAAGAGATTCATTCTAGGCCAAGTTTAAACCATTTACAATAATAGAATGAGTACCTATTCCTAGACCAATGTCACTTTCAAACCTAGACCTAGACTAAGACCATTTTCTTAAATTAAGACCATGCTCTTTGGGATAATTACCAAACCCAACCACGATGATTATCATATGCTGAGATCACCTTTATTTGGGCTAGTTAATTTCCCTTTAAATGATAATGATACATGATCCAAGACCTATGCCAATAATCTTCTTTGACCTATGTAAGCCACCAAGCTCTGTAATGCCAAAATATTACCATTCCAGGACATAGGTTAGCAACCAATATTTATAAATCCCATTAAATACCACTATTTTCCCTCATAATTTATCATTAATTAGCAACCAAGCTTCACAATGCCCATTCATTACCATTGTAAGCCCTCACCCTTCATCTTATGTTAGCAACCAAGCTTTAAAACACCCATTTGTTACCATTATAGGCCCTAATCCTTTGGCTTTCATCTAAAACCAAGCTTCACAATTCCCATTCATTACTATTATATGCCCTTCCAAATTTGGTAGCTCATTATCCCAATAAGGTTGTACAATTATGCCTAGACAGATCATAGTTATAATCATGGACCCATAACTAGCCTTTATTGAGCCCAAATTAGATGAGCCTATTTACAAAGAGCTCATTATTAAATCACAAGTCATTCTTCATCCATTACTGAACTTACCACACTTTATAAAATTTAGTCTAGTCTTTGAGCCATAACAGAGCCAATGATTACCTCCCCAAGAATTATCTTTTAAAGACAAACATGTGTCTATATCTAATATTTTGTAACCAATTATAATCCAAGGCCAGGATAACCAACCAATCCATGATGTTTTTTTTGAAACACTTATTTGTGACAAGTTAACTTGTGTTGAGTCACCCTTTGAAACTTTCCCTTTGGTTGAGGAGTCTCACTTGGACAAGCCAATATTTATTGAGTCACCCCTTAATGATTATAAATTCCTTTTGGAAAATCATTATCTTGACTATTCCATATTTTTAAAGAACCTCACTTTGATAATCCAATCTCTATGGAGTTACCTATTGACCATTTCTCTTCTTTTGAGAAGCTTCACTTTGACAAGACAATCTTTATGGAGTCCTTCTTAGTTGAGCCTATTTTTAAAAATACCATTGTTTAACCTAGGGACATTACTCATTCAATACCAAACATTCAACATAACATCTTTGCCATAACACCAAATGAATAATCATCATAAAATCTAGGTTTTATTTTTGAACTGATATCAAAGTTAACATCAAAAGTAGAATCAACATTAGTCTCAACATCAGATTCAAAGTCCCTTAAGTCAAACTCAACTTTAGAATCAAAATACATTTGTGTTTGATATAACATTGATTACACATGCCTTGTAGATCTATTTGAATATATTTGTGATCCTTCCATGATTTTTGAGGATGATTGCTTTAGCATCAACATAAGTTCTCCCGGTATCTTCTATAAAGATCATGTTGCCTCTTACCATTCCATTTTCCATTAACACCAACTAACATAGCCATTATATTGTCATTCCACCTCCCACAAGTTTTGATTGGGATTGATAGATTCAAACCTTATTCAATTTCATCTATGAAAACATATCAGTTATATAATATCGAAGGGACCAAGACTACATTCATGTAGAATAAGAATAATTTCCTATTGAAACCTTTTTAGAGGCACTAGAGAGAAATCAAAGTCCAAAATTGACATCTTCTAGTGAAACCTTGTTTGAGGCACTAGAAGATAATCAAAGTCAAAAGACAGTGTTCCTTCATGAAGCCTTCTTAGAGGTGTTATGGGACAATCAAGATAAATTTATTGGTGAAAATCTCTTTAAGGCACCCATCACTGAGCACAATAGTTATTCACTACTTGATGAAGACATTATCAAATATAACATCAGTACAAATTCCATCCTATAGCATAATCATATGGAAGCATCTCTCAAACCTAAACAATATAAAAATGTGGTGGTCTTATCAAGAGCATATTCAAAAGTCTTAGGCCCTACCACCACCAAAATTATGTGAAATATGGAATTAGTAACATTATGTGTGCCTAAAAATCTTGATCTTCATTTTTTGCCTAATCATTGTACATTCCATTATGATCCATTTCTTCATTATCAAATCTGGCCTTTTATACACTATTTATCCATATTTACCATCCCTCATCACACTTTCCTATATAGAGGCTACAAAGACATATTTTCTTGAAGGTTGGAGGAATCAAAATCAATGACCAATGAAGATCATAATAACATTATTAGAGTCTAAATCAGTAGCATGTTCTTGACAAAGTAATTATTTAGGAGTGTGGCTTAGTAATTTACATAATTGACTATTCTAGTTGTATTGTATGTTGATTAATATGTGCATATCCACATCAAAAGGAATAATAGAATAATTTACATTCACCTTGCCTTTTTATTTGCCCTAAATTTCCATTTATCTTGTCATTATTTCAGACCTTTACCTTTACCTTACCTTTCCCTTTGCCTCACCTTGCCATTATTTCATACCTTTCTATGTGTGTTGCCTTTCCTTTTTCCTCACCTTACCATCCTTTCATACCTTTCCATACCTTTGAACTATAGTGACTTAAGGTCCATTTGGAATATTTAGGCAGTGCTCAATTTACATTGAGATCAGTTTGATCACCCTCTTCAAATTCTCTCACCATTTTGTGAGAAATTTTAATAAACACTCACTATTTTACAAGTTAACCCATTATTTATATCATAATTCTCCATCAAATTGAGATGCCTAAAAAACCAAAAAATATGGTTTTATGGTAGGCCATTTAAATTATATCTATGCCATTCAAGACATGCATCTCCTAGTCATCCATTATAATTGAAATGTTATCATGGCTTTCATGATGAGCATTTCCATTTGCCTAGTTAATTTTTTGATAGTATTTCATCCCATTTTTGGGAGAGCTACATTCAACCTAAATTACATGTTGGAACTTGTTTCCATGGGACTATGTAGGCATCATCCAATTGCCTAGTGCATTTAGAGTCACTTGGCCATTCTTGGTGATTAATTTCATTCACCATTTTTTGGGATCATTCCTTCTTATAAGTTTATCCAATGCTCTTGTTATTTTTTGAACAACCTAAGACAATACTCTCACAATTTTTAGAGTACTATATTGTTAATCTCTAATGAATTAAGATACCCCAAAAATTCCAAAAGCATTCAAAATAATTTCAAAATCCTAAAAATTAGAAAATTGGATTATAATATCCTAGAGATATAAAGCCTCAAAATCCAAAATACATTATCCTGTCTAAACTTATTTAGCCATTCTAGATCTATCTTACTGGGGAAAAATTCATTGTTGGTTCCAATCCATTCCACTGCCATTGTGAGTGTAACCTTCTCTTTGCATGTATAATTGCCTAAGGGCACTATCCAATTCACACTTTTAGGCCAAGCTCACAACTTTTACCCTATCAAGGAAATACTAAAGTGTGAAACCTATACCAAGATATATTATCTCATTTAATTTCATTACATAATGCCTTTCTTGGGGCATCATATATTTATCATTTTATTGAGCCTTCACATGCAAATATTGACTTGGTTAATGACACAATGATTTTTGTTACTTTTACTTTCAAGTTTTCTATGTGTCTGTTTGCTTAGTTGTTTGTTTGTTTATTTACCTATTTGTTTTCTTTCATTTTTGTGCCTTGACTTAGTGTATATGTTTTTATTGGGTGATTCCTTGTGCATCATACTTGAGTCCATCTCTATTCATATGTCAACATTTTCATCATGGTTTTTATCATTGGTGCTTTATTTTCAATTATTTATTAGATTAAAAGTCAGTCATTATGCACATTACGGCTAGGTCATCATGGTGTTTTATATCATGATGCATTATATCATGTTCTATAATAAAAATAAATTCAATGGATCTTAAAAGTAATGGTTCCATAGAAACTTCTCCTTGTTCACTTTGGAACATCCTCCTACCCTCCTTGACCAAATCAACATTGACCATTTTGATTGTATCAATGCTAATAAGGATGAGCATCTCTACATTAGTAAGTACAATTGAAGCATTCACATTGATTTATTCTTATTATTATATTATATTATTCATTATATTTTCTCCTACTTTTGGGTGAACTATACTAGCTTGAGGCCTATTTAGACTTTATAGGTAGCACTTAGATATATGATATATCTCAGTTTAGCTCAACTAATGTTTTTATTCCAATCATATCTTTCATCACTTTGCACATCCTAATGTTCCTGGTTGTTTTTGGATTCTTTAGTCATTAGACCATTACATATACATTTGTTTCCACTCATCTTTAGTCTATATAACATGTTATCTCTTTGGTTTATGCTTTCTAATCTACCCTACTAGGGCACAACCAAAAATCATTATTCAATCTAGGTCATCCAAATTATTATAACCACCTTTGGGCTAATCTACCCTACTAAGGCACATGACTATGCCACTATTTATAACTAACTTTGTCCAAATTAGAGTCTCAACCTCTATTATGGATTATAACCACCTTTGGGTAAAGCAATAATTTTAATAAATGTGTGTAAACATTATCTCAATTGAATTAATCTCACCCATGGGTTAATTTATTTCTCCTTTTTGCTTACTTTTGAGGGATCGTCCATTGAATTGTATGTGTTGGTCACTCCCTCGAGGGAGCATCATATGCCTTCCAAACTTTTTTTGGAGCATCATTCCATCATTTCATGGATTTTTCCTCTTAGCCATGGAAATTAATTTTCTCATTCTTTGAGAATACATTAATGTGCATGTTTCTTACAATGCCTTCTCAAATAGGGGAAAACTATAAACACTCCTTTTTAGCCACTTGCATGTCTAAATAGACATTAGAGTGACTTCTTGAAAATAATACAAGTTAAGACTAGAAATCACTAGAATTCTTTGAGTCAGTCACACACATCATGTGCATCTTTTAAACTATGTCAATGTATCCCTAACTAGGGAAATTCATTGTACATAATAATCATCTTCTTCTAATTCATCTCTGATCAAAATTTGACCTAAAAAATTGACCTTTTCAACCATGTGTGAGGGATAAATTATCAAAATTTATAAATGGAAATTAACTTGATTGATATTTATTAATTGATTAAACCTAATTAAATGCATAGGTGAAAATCCCATGGCTATTTAATTTTTAAATTTTTATTTTAGAAATTCATAGATTTGGATTGATGACATCATCATAACATCACATAAATATCTAAAATGATGTCACCATCATGACATCATATTTTATGAGTTGTAAAACACTCACAAAATATGAAACAAATATCTAAATTTTTGAGCCATGCTTAATAAATGGTATCTCTTTTCCAAATATTAATTGATTGTCCCCTCCTTAACTCAACTAGGGTTAATATAAACTTAACTATAGTTAAATCTAACCTAATTGCACTTGGGTTAGAGTTAGTTTGTAAGGATATAAATATAAGGCTTTACCCATTATTAAAAATATCTTTTGGTGTAATGTTATGATGCAAAAATACCTTCAAAAACCCTATTTGTAGTATTATAATGCTCATTTATTGAGAGAGAGCCAAGACAAAGCCAAGCCCAACATTGCTAAGGTGACAAGAAGAGATTATGCAAGGAGAAAAATTTCCAAATATTATTTGATCACATGACTAAGCACATTCCTCCATGGCAAACATACAATTCTTACTCTCAAAGAAGGTAAATAATGGTTGTTTTATCTTCTATTGATATTTACTTGTACTATTCTCTTGCTCCTTGAGTATTTAGGTTTGAGGTGTTCGTTTATTAGTGTGTTTTTGTTTGCTTTTTAATCATAATAACACAATATTAATCTCCCCTCTTGGATTCATATTAATCACACCTCTAAAAATAATAATAAAAGCCGTAGAGTTGAATCTCAAATTGGGATAATGAAAGAATATTTTTTAACTACTAAAGGAAGTGACTACACACTATGAGGTGAAGCACATTATTGATTTTATCCATGGAATACCTATACCTAATGCCTCTTTATAATATAGATCAGTTATATATAATGAATAAATCAAGTGACAAATCCATGAACTTACGGATAAAGGATATATCAGGGCCAACTCATCACTTTTTGGTAGTGTAATTATGTTTATGCCAAATAAAGACAACACATAGAGGTTTTACATTGATTAAAAATCTCTAAAAGAATCAAATACTGAATAAATCCTATCCTCTTTCATGGATTGGGGATTTATTAGACTAGCTCCTTAGTGTAAAATATTTCATCAAAATCAATCTTAAGTCTATGTATCATTAGATTCCTATTGAACCTAAAAATGTATGGAAGACAGTCTTCAAGGCTAAAGAGGGTTTGTTTAAGTGGTTAGTCATGACATTTGGTTTAACCAATTCACCAACTACATTCATGTGGATGATGAATGATATTATTAGGCCATTCACTAATTCATTTCTTATAGTCTACCTTAACAACATCCTAATCTTCAAAAAAACATGGGATGAACATTTGTGCTCGCTTGACACCTTGTGGAATCATAATTTTTATGCTATCATGGGGAAATATTCATTTAATATGAAATAGATATATTATATATGATACATAGTAGACACAAAAAGAGTCCACATAGACCCAATCAAGATTCAAGTCATCTAGGAATGGCCATAAGCAGATAATCTCATAAAGCTTCACAACTTCTTAGGATTAGAAAATTTCTACAAATATTTTTACTTGGTTTTTCTCATGTGACTTGGCCTTTAAACCAAGTTACCAAAGGTGGTACTAAAAAAATCTCATTTTGGAAGCCACACAACATAAATCATTCAAATAATAAAAATTTAAACTTTGTTATGCATAAATACATACTTTTCTATAAATTTAACAAAAATTTGAGCTTGAGAGAGATGCCTTTAGATTCACATTTGGAGCATTCCTCACTCAACATGATCATCTAGTTAACACAATGAAATGTTCATATCACTAGTAATAAACTACCCTATCTAGTAGTTTAAGCTATATGTTTTTGTTTAGGCATGTAAGCATTGGAAGAATTATATCTTTTGCAAGGATATTGTTATACACATAAATCACAAGCCACTTCAGTGCTTGAAAACTTAGAATAAGTTGAAACAAGAGTGGCATAAGAAATCTTCTCATATTCAAAAAATCCATCTAAATATAAATCATAAGAGAAGTGCTAGTCTAGTCACATATTATTTGATTTACCCACCGGTTCAAGCTCATATTTCTATACTTGATGCATGTGGATATGAATTCAAAACATGATCAAAATTATATTCATTTGATGTAGAATTTATAGATATCTATCAAAAATTGATCTATTATAATTTAGTTACAAATTTCTACTTTTAGGATAGATTTCTATATAAACTTGGGCATTCATGTATTTATCTTGAGGTAGAGAGAAAATATAACAAGGGAGACTCATTTTATCAATGTTATAAGATATTTTAGAGTTGAAAAGACTCTTTTGGTGTTATAAAAATACTTATTTTGGCTTCATCTCATGTTTGATGTATCTAAGTATATAAAGTCTTGTATCACATGTGTAATTTCCAATCCAGTTAACAAGAATAAATATTTTTACACACATATTATGGTTCCAACAAGATGGTGAGAATCCATTTAGATATATTTTCTCTCAATATACCTTACTACTAAGTGTGGTAATGATTGTGTATATATATTCTCAAATATGTAAATTCTCTTAATTTTTAAGAAAAAAATCAACTCTATAAATAGATCAATTGTAATTTCAACATGATTGGATCCACTATGGGATCCTAAAAACTATCATATCTGATAGAGATACAAGGTTCTTGAGTAATTTCTAAAAAGTGCTTTAGTCTATGCTAAACACAAAGTTGAATAAATACACCACCTTTCATCCAAAAATTTATGGACAAAGGAAAAGTGGTAAATAGGATGATAGTGAACCTTTTGATAGTGTAAAATTATAATAATCAATAAATGTGGGATGAAAGCCTACCTTTCATTCGACATAGCTACACATAACTGTATATAGCTCTACCAAACATAACCCTTTTCATGTTTTTTTGGGTTTCTAACCTTTGGAACCCATTGAAGTATATTATTATATTACACCATCAATAATAATAATAACTTTAACTTAAAAGGAAATTTGAAAAAAATAAAAATTCATTAAGCACATTCAACAGTAAGTGAAACCCATTTTTCAATAGGTAAATTCATAATACAAGCAATGCCAAGATAAGCATCAAACACTGCACACCTTTTAGGTTGGTGATCGAGTCTAGATACACTTGAAGAAGAAAATAATGATATGATATTACTTCAATATTTTTCCACTTTGGTAAAGACTATATTACATTACCAAGCAAGTAGGAGATAACAGTTTTGAGCTTAATCTTACATCTTACCTTGGGTTGCATATAGTATTCAATGTAAAACTCTTGTGCCATTAATTTATACCCATGTTGGATACTTTAGATACTACATAGAATCTTAAACACATAGAGAAAAATATATATTGAATCATACTCATATAATCATATCAAGTCATTGATGATCATGTCAAATGGGCACATCAAAAATCTATCATTCTCTTCCAAATAGTCAAAGTAGGTCATGTACCTTCCCAAGGAAAATGGTTAACAAAAGTGTTTGTTGCCAATTTGTTCCCACATATTATTATATAATTTCATGCAATGGAGACAATTTATCTTCAAGGAGTGGTGATTGATCCATGAGGATATCATTCACTAAATTTTACTATAGATTATTGTTGTTTCATATCTAGCTCTACACTAACATCAGTAACATAAGTACTAGGTTCCACACCCATGTTTTAATTTTTTAATTTGATTTTGAATTTGAGTTACCATATATTTTATGTAGTGGTAATAATAAAACACTTAACATAAGTTAGTGATGTCACCATAATCTTTGGATATGAAGTGGTAGTCACTAACTATTATAATGGTCCATCCAACTCTTCATCTTCCTTCCTTGTATAATAATGTATACTTCTATTATTTACAAGTTAAAAACATTTAAGAATGAAGTTAAGAGGTATGTATACATCTGATCTCTTATATATTTTAAAAAACCTAACACAATGAAACATTGTTATTATATTTCTACATTGATTGTCATTTATTTATTGATTTCCTTATTCTTTGAATGCATTGCACTTTTATATTCTTTCTCATTAATAAATTTTCTTATGTTCATTACCATATTAAATCTATTTAATTAGAATTTTTACTAAGTCTCCTCCTAGGCCTTGGATCATATTTATCATATAAGATGTGGATTTCATTCATGCAAACAATTTCAATTTTATTTATAGAGGATTGGTGGTGAATGATAGTACTTAATGAGCTAGAATTTCTAGAGAAATATTTGGATAAAGCACCTCACCCCTAAGGTCAACATATTTTTATGTCTTGTGTCCTATGATAAAATACTTATTATCAATAATCTCGCTAAACATGGAATGACCATCCCCAAAAGGTGTGTCATTTGTAAATTTGCATTAGAATCTTTGATCCATCTTTTCCTTGATTTCCCCTTTGGGTCTTCAATCTAGAATATCCTCCTTCAGATCTTTAACATGTCATGGGTTAAGCCTAACTCCATTCTTGATCTAATAATACCATGGAAAAACCCATGAAAGCTTCCCTCCTTGGCCTTCTTTTGGTCCCTAGCCCTTCCCCACTTCTTTTAGCAAATCTAGTCTACTAGAAATGCTCATATTTTTATCATAAAATTTACAACCCTTTGATCTACTTCCATAGGTTATAATATTCCAATACTAAAAATTGGTTGCCTTTAAAGATGAATAGGTTATCCTCAATAAATGGAATCTCACCCCCCTCCTAGGAACAATGTGGCTAAAAGCCTTATGAAATGGGAGTGACCCCCCAAGTTAGATGAATCTAAATTTTGATAGATCATCTCAGGGTAATCCAACTAATGCATGTGGTGGAGGTCATCAAGGATTAAGTAAGGGTTATTATTTTATCCTATGCAAGACTAATGGGGGTACAAATCAACCATGTGGTTGAGGCTAAAGCTGTCGTCTAAGGCATCCAATTGGCAATCCATCTCAACATTTCCAAGATGAAAATCAAAGGATATTCACTTAACATAATCACCCTTTCAGGCAAGGTGAACCCCTCCTAGTCTATAATTTAAATCATTTCATATTCTCTTAGTCTTATTTATTCAACTAGTGATTGGTTGATTACCCACATATACCAGGAGGGAAATGTAGTTCTGATGCTCTTATAAACATTAGAGTATTTAGGCTAGATTTATCCAAGTGGATTAGCCCCTATAATATACCCCCTATATCTCTACCCTTATCACTCATGATTTGTAAATCTAAGTCTTTTAATCAAGTGATGGAGACACCTGTGAAAGAGGTGATCATGCTTAAGTGAACCCTAATTCACACTAAGTGTCATGATTATGACATTTATTTCAAATTTAAGGATGAAGTACATCATTTTAAAAATCATCTCAATAATAGTAGTTGGATAAAACAAAATAAAATAAGCTTGAACTACCATTCATTACTCTATAATTTTCATCACCCAAGAGAAACAAGAACACATTCATGGGGGAGATAGGGATCAATGCAATCCCTTATATTATGTCAAAGTCTAGATGAACCTAGAAGTTTAGAGGAATATAAAAAGGGGGATTACTAAGTTTATGCTCCGTATTGAAGGCCACAAATGAGTTTTTGGCCTGGGATTTTGCTATGGGATGGAAATAGTGGTAAGTTACTTTTAGAGGCATTAAGGTTGACATCACTAAAGAACTATTCAAGGGTGTTACTTGCATGTCCTGTGAAGGAACCAAAGCCTTCAAGGACAAAAGGTGAAAGCAAGAGTTAATTCAAGAATTTTTTGAGATGAACTCTATGTTTCAAATTGACAAAAAGGGATTCCTTAGGGCCAACCTTCCAAGGAGGTGGCTTGACATATGCCTTCAGGTAATGATATATTTAAATCTAGAAGGAAAGTTTATGCATATATTTTCACATCACTTTTTGCTTTTAAATCACTTTAAAGGTTATTTCATAAGCCTCACCTACTATCTTATTATGTTTATGGAATCCTCTATTTTAACCTTAAAATATAATCCCTCTTCTGACCTAATCCACCAAGGTTTGATTTTTATTCTAACCAAGAAAGGTACACTTGTGAAGAGTATTGAGATTAACCTTAGGGATAGTAGCAAGGTGAAGATCTTGGGTGAGGACCAAGATAACTCAAATGAAGATAGAAAGTAAGAATCATCTCCCTCCCCACCCAGTTCCTCACCCCTTAGTAATCAGGAGAAATAAAAAAGGAAGTCATATGACTCTCCTACCTAGGACAAGAGTGTGGGAAAGAAATTTATCAAAATCCTAGAGTTCTCCTAGGGTATTAAAAACCCCAATTTTGAAATTTATAAAATGAAAGCATTAGAAGTTTTGAGGAGGGATGAAGATAGTTAAATGGTGTACTTCCCTAATGGGACTAGGTAGAAATTGTTAGACTTTCATGAAAACTTGTAGAAAATGGGAAGGCAATTGGTCTTGTTGATGGAGCAATTGAATAGCCTAAAATAATAAGTGGATAGGTTGAGAGAGTTTTTGGGCAATCCAAAGAAGGTGGAAGGTAGCAGATTAAGGCTAGAGGAAACTTCTAACAAAAGAGGAAAGGATATTCTCACTATCACCCTAGGAAGTTCCAATTTTAGGAAAGAGAAAGCAAAATTTGAGAAGGAAAAAGGGTCGCTAAAGCACAAAATAAATTTTTCATAAGGCCATAGAACCCAAACTAGAGGCATGTCCAATAGAAATAAGAAGAAAGATAGAGGCAATAGTAAATATTATCTTTCCAAAAAAATCTAGTAGGTGTATTAGTTTTTAGTATTATTTATTCTTGGGTCCCATTTTTTGCTATAATTTTGCCAAATTTTGGTGTCTAGTACACAGGTGTGGCTTGGTGTTGTTCATTTTTTTTTTTTGGTTTTTTATATCCTGTTCAACTATAGTTCCACGTACCTATAAAGCCTGTATTTTACCCGATCAAATTAAAACATAATAATGCATGAGAAATTTGGGTCTATATCCATATACAATAGTTGCTCATTTTTATATATGAACCTAGTTTTGGGGTTACATAAATAGAGGTTATTATCATGACATGATTTCTTGATTATTTTACCAAGAATATAATATGGATAGATCAAAATTCATCTAAGTGTTATTTATAGACATGAGGTAGTGTGGTTAAGGTTATCATGTTGCTAAACTTCTAGCACCACCTTCTCCAATGGTAGTTGGGGAATTTACACTCCTTAGCTCACCATTTCAAAAGTTTCATCTCCAAGGGGCATGCTCACGCCATGGTTTTCTCCAATCAAGTTCAACAAGTGGTCAAGTTTAGTCATTCCTTATATTTTTAACTTCAAACTCTTTCAATTATTTAAATTATTTTAGATTACTTATCAAAAAAGGACATTAATTTACATATTTAAAAGAAAAAATGTCAAATGGAATAAGTGGTAAATTTTGGCCATACTTACCAACATCAAGTGTGATTATCACATGCACCAAATTTATTTATTTTATATTTTTAATACTAGATTTAAAGGGGTCATTTATAGACATCTAATTTTGGTTTTCAACACTTGGAACAAATCAAATTTACAGACTTTGAAATGATTAGAAAATGTACATATAATTTATTCTTAAACACACTTTCCCTCTATTAGTCAACCCATCCATTGTATTATCCACATTCATCAAATATATATATTTATTAAAGATCATATTGTGTATACACAAACACCTTCAGAATCCTAGACAAGCATTCTCCATATCCCATGTCCTCAATTGCACTCCCAGGACACTTATAGTATATATATATATATATATATATATAGAGAGAGAGAGAGAGAGAGAGAATGAGAATCACACACACACATATATATTATATATATATAAAATACCAGTTACCTATGTGTCATTCTCTATCAATAGTGTCCAAGATCCATCAATGGATATTTTTAAAATTTTTAAATATCTATTACGTACATTGATTTAGACATGTTTTGTGGTTTGGTTGTGGTGGGTAATAAATAAAGAGTCACCTGTATATATAAATCATCCATAATGTTATTATTCATTAGGGAACACCTAAAAATACCTTGGATTATTTCTCACTCTCTTGAAACATCATTAAAAATTAAAATACACATATCAACTATTGAAGGAGTAGCCTATAGAATTATATAAATCCAAATTTGTATACAAAGAGGAAAAAGTTGCATGGTGCCAAATATTAAAAATCAAAGATTAGATACATTCAGGTTAGTTCATAGTTTTACATATACTCACATAAATGGGAGAACTACATGTTTTTTGATCCCTCTTCAAAGTATTGGAATGTAAGAAACACTTAGACATTTATTAGAAATTGGTTAGGGGTTGTCCAACCCAAAGTACTAACCTATTTTTAAGGTATCCTATGATCCAACAAGCATAATTAGGATTTTGAAAAAGAAACATAAATTAGGTATCATCACACATAATCAAAGATTTTTTTTGAATAATATTATATTTAAGGAATATGTGTAGGGATCATATAATTTTTGGATCCCTAGAGTGTGTAGGGACACTACCATTAAAACTTGATAGAGCTAGCTATTGTAGGTGTTTGAATTTTTTGAGATTGTTCAGACAATCAGTTGGTCCCTATTTAAGGCCTAAGCACTTGGAGAAGTATATCTTGATATTTATAGATCTTGTGGCATCTTTCATGATTTATGGATAGTCATAAATAGCTAAATAACTCATCATTATAATTTATTTCAATTATAAATCAAATGGTTGTAATATCTATTAGCTCCTTTTAATTTAGATTATTGCATTTATTGCCACTATTTCTATAATATAAATTAATATATAGTTTAAGTTTATTTTATATCTTAGGTGTAAAATAGTAAATACACCTAAAGGACATTCATATTGGCCATTAAGGATTGGTCATTGCATCATATTGAAGATTGCATAGTATTGTTATTACAGATTGTAGCTTATTATGCTTTGGACAAGGTTTGGTCCAAATTATTGAAACCTTTGGGATGGGACATGTGATAGTTCCTATGATTTTTATATCAATATTTTGAGTGATTGATGTTTACACCAATATTAAACACATTAGGGTTTAGAGAGTAAATATTTTATAGTTTGAAACTACAACTATAAGATATTTAAGTATGGGGTTTTTGATGACTATGCATGGATCTATTTTATAATATATTTTACTTTTTGACATAATGTTTTTGCTATATGGGAATTTTTTTTATGTGCCAGCATGTGCGTATATTATTTGAATTTGAGAGATTTATGGACTGATAGTGTTTCAAATTTTTAGCTTGATATATATTGACATAGTCAAGCATTATTGTACAACTAAAAAACTTCATTAGGTTTTCTGGATTACTCATGAGATGAGTTAGTTTGAGTTATCTAGTGTTTTTATCTCTTTTGGCACATGGTTTATTGTGACACTCTATGAATAAGTGTGATTCCTTGTAGGGTTAGATATGGATCACATAATGTGATTTCATCATGATTTATAGTTTTTTTGAGTTTTAAGGGCACCATCTACATCTTAGTAGTTGTAGAGATTAGTAACTCATTTAAATTAGGATTAAATTTGTATTTGTTAGGAATATTAGTCTAATATTAAGTTTATATATTTATTCATCTATTTATTATTGTGTCACTTAATTACTAGTAATTATCCTAGAATGGGGAATTATATTTGTAATGTATAAGTACATTGCATAATAATTAGAAATAAAATATATTTCCACAAATATTTTTTTAATCTTTCTTGGTCTATTATTATTTATGAATGGTTTATGAAGCCTAAAATGACATTGACTTGCTGAAATAAATGTAAACATTCAATGGTTAGAAATGGGATATAAAACTAGAAAATGACTTGGTTGAAAAAGGCTAAATATTAAACCTATCTACCGCACTTTATATATAAAAAACCAATTTAAAAAAAATCATGACTAATTTCTTAAAATAGTTATAGAAACTTGAGAACTTATTCTCAGGTAGGATCATAAAAAGGTTCATGAAATACAAATCCTTTAGGAATAGTTCTTCTTGATTAGATCTTATAAGAAAAGGATTCAACCCTCATTATATATTAAACTTAGGATGTATAAGGGTATTGTTGTACTCATATAAATTTTGATCTGAACATCTATATATGTGAGCCATAATTATCATAAGATAGACTAAACAAGACACACTCCTAAAGAGTCCATACTACATAGAAGTGCACTACATATCCAATTCTAAATTAAAGGAGTATTCCCAAATATTCTAACTTAACACCGAAGTGATCCAAAATTGACCCCAAAAATTAAATAATCCAAATAAGCTTAAGCATCTTACTTTAAGAAATATAATATAGTTAAACAAATATTCATTTCATAATAAACCTTAATTTGAAATTAATATTATTCCTCATTAACACATGAATCAAAATTAAAATCTCCTAAGATGGTGTAAGTTAACAACAAGGATTGGCATTTGCTTACATATGTGTTTCACATATAAAAATAATATCCTTATAATGCTACTCAATTGAATCTATTACATTCGATACTAGGTTACTACATCTTTTGTAAGACCTCAATATCCAAATTCATTATCATGGAACATTAAAAATAAATATTAAATTACTAAACCTTTTAATGTATCTCATTAAGATAAATCTCATTAGGGTACCTCTGAAATTCCACCTCTAGGAACCATCCAACTATTGAGTGTTAAGAATTTAAGTTCACAATTGATGATTAAAATAAAATGATGTAAAAGATTATAACATTATTCATATACAACCATAATGATCATAACTCAATAACTACATTAAATCAAAATTCTCAACACCTATTGCCCCTCAATAGTGGAAATAACATAATAACAAACAAAAGATGAATTTATCACTGATAGCTATATTTTAGCACTTTGACATAAAAATACCATCACCAATCCTTTCAATACAACTCAAGATTCATCAAGATAAAATTTCTCTAAAGGAGAAGTGGAACCAATCAAATACCAAAGAAATATAAGTGGAACCTAATAATTCTTACAACAAGACATATTTTATTACTAATTTATTTTTGTTGGATTCCCATCATATTTTTGAAGTGATTTACTAATGTGTAAAGATGTAATCATATACTTCTTATATTGTTAAAATAAAATAATCCATTAATCCTAGAGTTAAAATCAACAACTAATAAGCAATCATTCCTTTGTTATTTTCATAATTAGTAAAAATGAAATATGATTATACATGTTTTATGCATATCTAAACATCTTCTTTCAGTTTCCTCAATGAATGTAACTAAAATTATTACACTTAGATGTTCAACTTCTTGATTTTATACACCTCCAATCAATCAATGAATTAAGTTGGAATCAATACCTACTAACAAGTTATAAAATACATAATCTCATATATAAATGACATTAAAGGAACATCACAACAAACACCAATAACAACATGGAATTATGCAACCAATTAATATAGATCTAACTCTATATATATTAGAATTCAAATATTAAGAAAATGTATCTTTTATTCCACCATTTAGTTAGGTTAGATTAATTTCCAATTTAAACAACTAATAAAAACATTATTACAAAAAATAATAAACATGAAACATGTTAGTTCTTAGATATCTAAACCAATCATATACATTACCAAGGCAATGACAATCCAATACTGTATCATATGAATTTAAATACAACCTTGATGTCATTTAACTAACATTTCCCTTAAATTCAAAGAATGGTTATTGACTAAAAAAAGTAAATCCATTCATTCCAATATAATATAGTATTGGTCTAAAATCTACTTTAGTATTTGTAATGGCTTCAATCAATAACATAAAAACTAACTTTAATATTTCCATCACATAACAATCAGATTCCAATACACCAAAGACTAATTTAAAATTTAAATATGCTCATTTAAAATGAATTGAGTAACATATGTCTTCAAACTTACACCCAATTTAAAAAAAATAGGATTCCATAAAAATAATCAACCATGCAATCAATAAAATAAGTCAAAGCTAAATTCTATTATCATACTCAAATGATTAAATCAACAATCAACACTAAAAAAAATCATTGTTAAAAATTCATATTTGACTAGGGTAATAAACCCAATAATGATTTAATAATGACTCTTCTAATCCTAGTTTCTATAATGGTCAACCATTTCCTTAACAATCATTTCATTATAATTTTCTAATGCATCATAAAAATATAAAACTTAATTGATAACACAACTCAAATGATGATATCATTATTTTACCAATTTTCCACAATAAGTTCAAAGTTCAAATCCATCCAAGAATAATTTTATAGAACCTACTTGACATATCCCATGATCCCTCATTAATGGCTCTAGACCACCCCAACCATCGATAAGATGAGGAAACTGACTCATGGGTTATGGCCATATTTAAAAAATGAGTTCTTGTATACCAAAATTATTACAAAAACTCAAAAAAATAATAAGCACAACATAATAAAAAACCCCCAAACACACCATTATGTTCCTCATTAAAATGTTATAATATAAAACAATATTCTAAATGGGAACCTAACAGTGAACCCCATGGAAAACACCAAATAGAAATTAGAAAACAACAATAATCTTACTCACACCCTATCATTTACAAATCAAAATAATACCATATCAAAATAGCATTTTTAATGATAATTTTTAGATCACTCCAAGATCTTTAAACATCACATATTGCATGAAACCCTAAGACTAAGTGAGAGAAAAATGCAAAGCAAAAGTGAGATTCATTAATTGATTAGCCAATATACTAAGGGGTTACATTATATAGTGAGATATTAGGTCACCAAAAAGGCAACAACCCAACTCATCATTAGAAAAAACATTAAGTGTATTTCTCCTAACAATCCCAATAACCCTAAGCAAGCTGACTAACAACCATGTAGGTAAAAACAAAAGTGAGAAAACCCCTACATTAATACCCTGCTTTAAGCGTAGCTTAGGTGGGTAGAAGAATTGGGTCTCAACAACTAACCTTGATGAGGTACCCAAGAATAATGTAAATCCCATAAGGTGAATAAAATGAGAAATTTCATAGGATAAAACTCCTCTCCAAAAAGAGAGTAAAGAAGAGAAAAGGGCTGAAAATACCCACTAGAGTCTACAACTACCTATAACCATCATGTATCCTACAGTGGAGTTCTTGGAAGTGACTGTATATCAAAAGTAGATGCAGTGAAGAGTGGATCACCTTGGAATAATGAATGTGTCCACCAAGTACCTGATGGATATTTAACTAAGTTGTGATTCTTATATAGGTAATCATTCTCTTCAAGTAAGGTAGGAGGGCCAACTGATATAATCGATGATGATGCAATGGGAGTCTAGGCTAAAAAGGAATATGGAATGCCATGACATGGTGGAGTAGACTACCTAATATCTAATGTGTCTTGAATCATGATAGCTATTACCTATAGTGTTTGAATTAGCCTAGAGGTAGGTTGATTAGGAAATAATGTAAGAAACCATCTATAATTTCACCAAAATCATGCATGCCTCTTCATACACATTTTGTCAAACAATTTACATACTTCCTTAGGTTAAGAGGTTTTCTTTTAGAATTTCATTATATTCAAATTTGTGAAGGATTTATTTCATAATCTTGATGCTAAATAAAAGATAAATAAAACACAAAGTAACATACATTCATATGTTGGAAGGTCAATATAAAATCTAAGAGAAAACCTATTAATATAAATCTAAAAACAAGTATTTAATAGTCCAGATCTGACCTATTTATTTTACTTGAAATATGCATACAATGGCTGACCAAATCTGATCAAACATGATTATTGATAGGTTGAAAATAAGCTCAAAAAAATTTTGTCATAAAAATTCTTCAAGCACCTCAAAAAATCCCTTATATTATGCCCTATGACTACTCCAAAAATATGCAAAATAAAATCACCCAGATTTGCTATGTTTTCCTTTTCCCAACTACAATAATTTTGACAAAAATGGTGATGAACACACAATAATTTTGTGGTACTATAGCACAACACTGCATTGCATCATTGTAGTGGTATAGAACATTGTAGTATCCATATAGAACACTATAGTAATGGTATGGATTACTATAACATGCTTTCAAAATTCATAAAATCTTCATTAACTTCAAAACTATCTCTACAACAATTTATTCTTTAAAGTTTCAATCCTCCATAAATTAATCAAATAAGCACAAGTGTGAATTCTAGAATGAGTCCACCCAATAGGCTAAACGGGTTTTTGTCCAAACAACTAATCTACCCAAGGGTTTTCATCTTATGGTACATTGAACCTACAAACACAAGCTCCCTAAAATTATCTGATATAAAATATCAATACCAAGATGTCCAAATGTCTTGATCTCATCTCTTTTTAAAGGTTCATTTGAGTCTTCTCTAATAATCTAATTTAACCTCCTCAAGGCTTCTGGAAGAACACATAATTTATTAAAGTGACTTTATAATATTTATTTTTATTTGAGTCACTTTAATTAAATTAATTAAAAATAAAGCTATCCTTATAATTTAATTTATCTAGACAACTTAATAAATAATTTATTTTATTTTATTCCTTGTAATGTATGATCATAGCCTATGGGAATAAAATAGGCTAGTTGGCCTTACCAGATGATCACTCAAAAAAAGGGGACATCACAATCTTCCCTTCTCAAAATTGCTTGCCCTCAAGTAATTGTAAATATGGATTCTAAAAAATCTATTCACCTTCCCATGTAGCATCCTTGATAGGCAAGTCCTTCCATCTAATCAAATAATCCTTGATTACCCTATTTCTCAATCTACACTCCCTCATATCCAAAATAGAATTAGGAACCAAAACCAACTTGACCTCCTCATCTAAGGTGTAAGCTCTAGAGAAGATATAATGTGTTTCCCAAGTATCGTTTTGAGGAAAGATACATGAAATAAATTATGAATTTTGCTATCTTTAGGAAATTCTATCTCATACACAACCTCTCTAATTCACCTTATGATCCTAAAAGGACCATAGAACTAAGGCTTCAATTTTTTTGCACCACTTTTATTTAATGTAGATTATCTATATGACTATAGGCATAAGAAAACCAAATCACCAACCTCGAATGTCCTCTCAACCCTATACTTATTAGCATATACCTTTTGTTGATTATGATCATGATAAAGATTCTCTTTAAGGGACTTGAGAATATATTAGCTATCTTGCATCAAATATCTCACCTTAGGATCTTGACTGTCATCAAATTCTAAGTCTACAAACTACATAACATCATACCCATACAAGGCTCTAAATGGTAACATGCCTATCGACATGTGATAGGTGGTATTGTAATAATGCTCTACCAAATACAACCACCTGATCCAAGCCTTTTTCTATCCCATAACATAATTGTGTAAATACCCTTCCAACCATTTATTTACAATATCCATCTATTTGAATAGCTCTTGCCAAAACACACTAAGAAACCTACTATCCTATTCCTTGGCAATGGTCCTTGATGAGTATTCCATATAGCTCATTATATCTCATGTAAAATGTCCATAATTATTGAATTTTGGTTATATATTTCATTTCATTCAATATTTAAGGTCTCATCTAAGTAGGAAATGAGTACAATTGTCTTTTGTTCATATGTGATACATTGTTGATTCTCTATCTTGTTATTTGTGTCTAACTTGGATGAAATGAGAAAAATTTTGTGTATAAAAATACATCCCTATGACAAGATCATTTTCAGAAGTCATCAATAGTTTTGAACAACCCTCTTTGGCAATAGTTTTGAAAATTTGGTGAAGAACACATCGATATTTGAAGATATTTAGCTCTAAAGATGCTCTAAAGATGATTTGAAGATGCTCTATATAATTGTCCAACTATGCTCCAAAGATGCCTAGCCACACTCTGAATATTCCCAATTGGATCCTACAGATCAAGATAATAATTTAAAAGATATCTATTGTATATATATACTTTCCTTATTTATATATCTTCTTTTAGACATTACTATTCATAGTAATGGTCTAAAATGATCTAGACATAAATGTATTTCTATTTTGTAAAATTGGACATAATCTCTTTGGATCTATGTTAGTTATATTCCATCTATTGTTAGTTTAATTAGTTTCAATGCATCCTTATAAGCATGGGATCTAATTCCTATATCTTCTATTTTGAATAAGTGGATTTGGATGCTTATATCCCCATATTTTGTATTATGTGAATAGTTGTTGAAATAAGCTTTAAATACATGTCTCATTCTTATTATAGAAAATGAATGAATAGATAGTGATCATAAATTAGATAATAGAGAATGGAGAAAAAAACATTCAAGTGTACTTTCACGTATTTGCATATGTTCCTTTTGATAATGAAATAAAGTTCAACATTCTTATTCATTACTGATTAAAAGCTAATCATGTTCTAAGGAAGAAGCAAGGGCCCACTTTTCTCCAAAGATCAAGGCAAATTGATATTTTTAGTTTATAGTTTAAAAGTATATTTATTTAATTCAAATATATCTCATTTTGATGTAAGCATGATTTTATTTTGATGCAAGTGTGATTTCCCTTTTAACACAAGTGTAATTTCTCTTTTAATGCAAGCGTGTTTCCATTAAATGCAAAGGTTGTTTTTGTTAGGGATTAGTTTATTACATTATCTTTTACATGAGTATTTAATGAGAATGCAAATAGTATATTGGTGAGTTAAATATTATATTGGTTATTCAAATATATTGTGATAATAATATATTCATTTATAATCTATTTCTTAGTGTGTGTTATTTATAGGGACTTGGGTGAGAGTTTGATGGAGAGATAATATCCATAATTATAGGAATGATATTCCTATAAAGTTGTAATATTCCCATATAAAATAATATAGTATGCATAATATATTATTATGTTCAAATTATTTCATCTATTTGGCTCTTTTATTCTATTAGATCTGAACTAGTTTTAGTATTTGGTATTAGAGCAGTTAAATCCCCTATGAAAAATGATTTTTTGATTTGAGAAAGGGGCAGTATAATTTATTTTGTATATGCCCTAATTGATGGTACATTGAATTTGTTGAAAATATTAATTGGTAGAATAATTAGGAGGCATTATTATGCTAGCACAATCTTATTAATATTATTAAATATCTAAGTAAAGCATCAATCTATCTACATGCCTAGCCACCCATAGAAGTAGCTTCTATCCAAGGATTATCTTGGCATCAAAAAAGTTCATCTAAAGTGATTATCTTGTCTCCATAAGGCCATGACATGAATGCAAATATGCATCATTGATGTATATGTTCCATTGTGTAGCTTTGTTATCATTATAGAAAACACTGATTCAACTAAGTGTCATGTAAGAAAATTTTATTGACACATGTTTCTACAAGATCATAGATCTTCTCATTCAAATGAAGTTCCTCTATATACATTTCCTTACCACTATCATACAACATCTTGACTCAGTAATTGGTCTTATAATGCGTCATGGTTGGAACACAAATTTGATGATGAATGAGTGGGCTCAATAACTCACCATATTACATTAGTTTCTCTGATTGATTCAGTTTCACAATCTCTCAATTTCTCTTCATGAATTTCATGAAGATCCAAACATACTATGTTGATTTCTTTGCCAAGCCATCAAACATGTGTTGTGTAGTATCCTTCTATTTCCATCTAAGCTACCATTATTGGATACATCAATTTTTGTGTGGCATTGATATTTTAAACATATGCTTGTGAGGTATGCATTCATCCTCATATAGATTCAAACAAATTGGAAGCATGTGATTCGGTGGACTCTTGGCCAAGACGCATGGACTGACTCCCTTGTAAGTGTTATGTGATATGCATCTCTCTTAGAAAATAAGGTTTTAAGTCATAGTGGGTTTATTTATTTATTTTATTATTAGTATGATCTCCAAAATTTTAGTCTTGGGAAGTTTTATTTTTTTGTTTACTCGGTTAGTTTTTTATTTATTCCATTATCAAGTTAGTCCTTATTGGTCAAATTTTTCATAATAACATTTTTTGCTATATTAAAAATTGATTGAAAGATTATTAGATCCAATGAGTCATTGTTTCCAATCAAGTATTTTATGTCAAAAGTAAAATCAAAGTCATTGAAATTATTTGGGTCCATAGTTAAATATTCTACAAAAATCCAAAGTGTCAAAAGTAGTTTTTAAGTGTGTTTGTAAATATTTAAAAATGAGTGAAAATTTAAAAGTCATTTTTATGTCAATAAATAATTTTAAGTCATGTTTTTGAGAGTCTAATTTTTTAAGGTATTTTAAGTCATATAGAGTCATCGTCAAAATTGTAAAAATTAAAAAAAATTACCTCACAAATGCATTTTCACTTGTAAGCAACGTCCAAATTATGGGAGGAGTTTCTCCTCAATTGATCTTCATCAACACATGTGATAAGTAAGCAAAGTCACATAGTAAGGGATGAAGGAAATGAAGGTTGGAAGTTTCAAAGCCTCTCATCAGTCACCAAAAATGGGGTCCAAGAAGATTTGGTGACATATGTAGTGTGGTGTGTTTTTAAGTTTCCACTATATGTTTGAAAATAAGAATAGAAGTACATGCCTATTCAAGTAATGTAATGTGTGTGAAATTCCAAACATAAATCCTTAATGTCAAAACATAGTGAAAGGATAAATACACCAATGTAAATTAGTTTATAGATCTTGAAAAGGTTTGTGGCAGATCCAGAAAACAACCAAAGGTGAATAGTTGATGGGTCCTATTCATGTCAAGGTTTGTGGTAAACTTGATTAAAACCATGGAAGGAGTGAGACTTTCTTTGTATCAAGGTCATGAGTTAAATAGGGCATGACATAGGGGTGAGCATACTATAGGTGAGAGTGTGAATATTTTTGCACTATGTAAAAACTAAGGGGGCAAATGTTAGGGATTAGTTTGTTACAATAGCTTTTACATGAGTATTTATCAAGAGGTAAATAGTATATTAGTGAGTTATATATTCAAATATATTGTGATAACAATATATTCATTTATAGTTTGTTTGTTAGTGTGTCTTATTCATAGGGATTTGGGTGAGAGTTTGATGGAGAGATAATCTCCATAATTATATGAATGATATTCTTATAAAGTTATAATTTTCCCATATGAAATAATGTAGTATGCAAAATATATTATTATGTTTAATTTATTTCATCTGTTTGGCTCTTTTATTATTTCATATCTAGACCAATTTTAATAGTTTTAATTTAATGTAAGTGAGTTTTCTTTATGCAAGAGTGTGTCTTTAAATTTCATAAGTAAAGTTTGTTCACTCATTTATATATTCAAAATCTATCAAGAATTAGTTTAAGTGACAATAGGCAATCAAAATTCTCACATTCTAAAATATCACACTATCCTACCCAGTTGGGCAAGTCGAGTGAGGACATCATAGTGTCTTATTCTAGATGTTTAAGCTTTGTATGTTGATGGTGTGAATTGAAGAATAATTTTAACAAGGAATGCCATAGGAGATCTTTAGTTAGTCAAAATTTATAGATTTATTTTTCTAAAAACATAGAATTAGAGTCTTATTTGTTATCTTGAGGATTTAGACATCCAAAAATAGAGAACCCCCCCCCCCCAAATAATGAACTATTAGCTCAAATATACAATGGTCTCATTACATATAGCCTTATATATTGGACCTAGTAGAAAATAACACCAATCCATTGATTGGTTAAATAAAAGGTATAAAAACATCCTATCATTTTTTGTGCCATTATTGGGGATACTCTTAATCAATAAGTGTTAGTGAGATCCGATATTAGAATTACATAGGAAAAATTCAAAACCATTCATATATCCCAAAAAAACAAAAATTATCTAGGACTCCTTAGATTTATGAACTGCTCAAGATATTCTCAAGGATGGTTTATCTCTAAAGAATCCTAAATAAAACAAGAAGAAAGGATCCTATCCTTGATGTAAAGATCAAGAAGTGAAATAAAGGTAATTGAAATCCATATACAATTTTTTTAATTCCTCTCCTAAATAAGGTTCATTCTCACAAATTGATCCTACAAGAAGAATCCAATTTAGATAATCTTCCCCTATAGGAAGAATTGATCCTGAGAATCCCCTTTTTGGAATATTCAAATTTGATCCACAATCTCTATAAGAAGAAGATATGATCACCAATGAATATTATCTTCTTTAGGTAGACCATATTTTGAGAACCCAAGAAGAGAACCTATATTGGATTGATAACCAAAGTTGAAAATAAAATATGAGAGATGAACATGCACAGTAGAAAGCCCTGATGAACAGCCTCAATAGGACAAAAAAATTTCCTATCCAATTAGCTTGGGTCTTGGTGACAAAAATTCTATGAAAAATATCTCACCATCCATTTTACCTACTTTTAGAGGTAAATAGTTAGAGGATCTAGATCAGTTCCTCTTTGAATTTTAGGTTCTCTGTAAGACATATGACTATGTCATAAACAATCATAGGTTGAAGTTATTCCCATATACACTTAAGGATGTAGCACTGTGATGGTTCATGGGCCTTGAGGGTAATTCTATAAGCACTTGGGATGAAATGGAAATTGAATTTATTTATAAATATCAAGATTATTGTAGAGTCATAGAATGAAAGGAAGACTTTCTAAGATTAAACAAAATAAATATGAAACCTTAGAAGATTACCTTGATAGGTTTATATTTACCCATAAACAAAGAAGTTACCAAATCACTGAGGAGGTCATCAAGATAGTCTTTATTAAAGGCCAATATGATGATGCACATGATGCTTTAAACTTGATTGGAAAGGGTGACATTCCAAGTTAACCTTTCATCAAATTTCAACATTGTATACTAACTATTCCAAGACAAGACCTAGCATAAGGAAATCAAGGTTAGGAAAATCACCTGAAGCTGGTGAATTAATGGAAGAATTTTCTAATTTAAAAATATATATTTTAGTATAATTGACATCCATATTAGATGGTCTCAAATAAAAATCTAATGCCACCAACATTGAATAGTTGTCAATGTATTGTTCTAGATGTAGACTCAAACATGTGGTAAAAGATTATCTTTTAGATAAAATATAGGCATGTGATATTTGTGACCTAGACCATGACACTAAGAATTGTGAACATATTCCTACAATAATAAACCAAGTAAAACAACTAGTACATGTAGTTGAGGAAGTGAACTTTATCAAAAGATAAGGAAACTAGTACTCTCAACCTCAAAATCAATTTGGTCTAATATTTCTTCCCAATCCATAGATGACACCATGGGATGGACAAGTCACACCACCAATGTGGATACCAAAACCATAAAAATAACCATGGAGTACTCAAAAATGGATTCCATATATGTGGGAAATGCCTCACAACCTTGGGCACAATAACAAAGCCAAAAACCACATTGGATACAATATTCACCACGTCAATGGACAAATCAATAATATCAAGCATAAAGAAGGTTTTCTCCACAATAGGCTTTGATGATTTCACAAACTCAACCACCACCAATTAATTAGTAGGTTAACTAATCACAATTACCTACCAAACTAGTGGCAAATCCTAAGAATAGGTAAAATACACTTGTTTATGGAGTTGATCAAGAAAGTAATGTTACAAGTGGTTTCACTAAGTGTAATAATATTCAGTTCAGATCAAGAAAGGTAATAGGAGATTCACCAATTACCATAACTAAAATTATCAGTGATGAAAACACTCATGAGTCACTTGTAATCCAATTACCAAATGAATAAAAGGTAGAAGCCACCATAACTCTAGTCACACCAACCACAATTCAATATCCCCCTACTATTCCATTTCTTGAGATACTTGAGAAAAAAATGTAAGGAGGATTCTGAATTGATGCATGGATTAAGAGAGATGAAGATAATACTTCCATTGTTAAGATCCATTAAGGATATTCCTTAGTTGAATCAAATCATTAAAGGATTGTGCATCAAAGCACTAAGAAGAAAGAAACAATATTATAAATAATTTAGGTAATTGGCAAAATTGCTAATTTACTAGAAGAAAACATACTTGTTAAATACAGATACTCTGGTAGTCCTGTGATGATTGTGACAATTATGAACAAGTATATTCCAAATGTGATTGTATATTTTGGTGATGCTATCAACATAATGACTATCAACATGATAGAATATTTATCCCTCATAGTGCTTCAACCTACCACTACAATCTTATGAATGGTAGATCAATCTACCACTGTACCTAAAGAAACCATATAAATATGATAATCACCATATAATCTTAGGAATATCTTATGGAATTCATGATCCTTCAACATAAACCTAAGAGGGTAAGATATTCCGTCATTATTAGAAGACCTTGGTTAGCTACAGTTGTAACATGAATTGATTGTAGATATGGAAACATGACCACTTCCAATGGAATTCATGTCAGAAAAATATCTTTTTATCTACTTGCTATACCTTCAATGGATTTTTCTAAACAGATATGAGTGGATCAACCTGAATAAAATTAGACTAGTGTGTCTTCCTTCACCATGGTTACCATAAAAGAACATGTCTAAGAATTTAAGAAACAAACGATAGAAGATTTTGATCAAGAAATCCTAGCTTCAAAGTTGGAAAATTTATCTCCAAAGTCTGATAGCCTATATCCAAAGTCTGAAAGCCTAGCTCTGAAACTACTAGCTTAACTATAAAGACTAGTAACTTAGCTATGAATACTACTAAATTAGTTCTAAAGATGAATAATAATGAATGAGAAGAATTTAACTCAAATACTAAGAATCAAGACAATGTCATAAGTTTCCTAAACATGTTATTTGGTCCACAAGATATTCAACAAACCATACTTGATTGGGCTCAAAATGGGTAGAATTTATTTTTACATGATTTTCATTATCCATTGACCAATATGCTCTCCACAAGTAACACCTTTTACAAGGATGTAGATACACTTCACATGTTAATACCACACACATGTCCATTGAATGCCTTAATGATTGAATACAAATACTTAAATTCCATTATTTTAGGCACTAAACAAATTATAATCCAACACATTAACTTGTTGAATATCAATAGTCGATTAACTAACCAAAAAGAAAGTAAAGTGTTTAATGTATTGGTACGACACAAAAAATACTTTACTTGGGGTTAAAGTGATATGAAATGAATACATCTCAGTGTTTTTACACATCACATCTACAACAAATATGTTAGACTGGTTAGACAACCACAATGGAGAATTAACCTATCCTTAAAAGAAAATGTAAAGATAGAGATAGAAAAACTATTGGAAGTTGGTTTCATTTACCCCATATCTGATAGCCAATGGGTTTCACCACTGATCATTATGCCTAAAAAATGGAAAATGGAGAGTTTGTGTAGACTACATAGAACCTAATAAAACCACTATGAGAGACTATTTTTATTTGCCTTGTATTGATCAAGTTTTGGACAACTTGGTAGGTAAGTAGTAATATTATTTCTTAGATGAGTTCAATGGATACAATAAAATTAGATAGCCCTTGAAGATCAAGATAAAACTACATTTACCTACCCTTGGAGAATATTTGCTTATATAGTCCTTCCTTTTAGATTGTGCAATGTACCTGATACCTTTCAGAAAGTAGTGTTAGCCATCTTTTCTGATCTTACAAATGATTGTGTGGAAGTTTACATGGATGATTTCACTATTCATGTCACTACATTTGATGAAGCATTAAATAATCTAGATAGAGTACTTACCATATGTGAAGAACACCAAATATCTTTGAGTCATGAAAAATGTATCATAATCGCTGATGAAGGGATAGTCTTAAGACATCATATCTCTTCTCAAGGAATAAAAGTGGATCCCAAAAAGATTGAGTTAATTTATAATCTACTCATTCTTTAAACACAAATATATGTTAAAAGATTTTTTGATCATGTAGGATATTACAAAAGATTTATTGAAGACTTTAGCAAAATAGCTGCACCTATGTTTTCTTTGCTACTAAAAGATAGTACATTTGTATGGAATTACAAGTGTCAAGAAGCTTTTGAAACATTAAAGAAAAAACTCATGACTACTCCAGTTTTGAAAGGACCTAATTGGAAACAACCTTTTCATATCTATATTGATTTTTCCAATAATACATTAGGAGCAGTTCTAAGACAAAGAGATGAGGAAAGAAAAATGTATGCTATTTATTATATCAATAAGAATATTAATCCTATAGAGAAAAACTATACTACCATAGAAAAACAATTTCTTGTTATTTATTACATAAACAAGTTTAGGCATTATATTACTAGTTATTAAGTATTTATCTATATAGATCAATCAGCTATTATGTACTTAATTAATAAACCAATAGAAGGTGGTAGAATAATTAGATGGATATTGTTGTTTCAATAATTTGACATTAACATCATATATAAACCTAGGAAGTATAATATTGTTGATGACTTTTTGTCTAGATTGGTAACTACAGGTGAAGACAAACTTGAGGAGGATTTTTTTTTCAAATTAACAATTATTTTCTATATCCAAATATTCTCCATGGTTTGTAGACATGGAAAATTAATTGGAAACATGAAAATTTACTCATTCTTATAATTTTAAAGAAATAAATATTTGATTAGAGATAGTTCTCATTTTAAGTGTTTTAAAGGCATGTTATTTAAAACTAGACCTGATCATGTACTTCGTAGGTGTGTTAGAGAAGATGAAGTATTTAACATCATAAGAGCATGTCATAATGAACCAAGAGGAGGAAAATATTCAACAAAAAAAACCATTCATAAGATCTTTAGTGTAAGTTATTACTGGCCATCTCTTTAGAAAATTGTAAAAAGGTTTGTATACCAATGTGATCCTTGCCAAAGGATGGATAAGCCTACTCTATCCTCATAAATGCCTCTCCATCCTCAAATAAGTTTAGAACCATTTCAAAAATGGGGTTTGGATTTTGTTAGACCAATCAACCCACCATCTCAGGGAAAATATTATTTAGTAGTATGTATTGATTATGTTACTAAGTGGGCCGAAGTGCAGGCACTCACTTTTGCTAAGGAGGAAATGGTTGATTTCCTATATCATAGGATCATGTTGAGATTTGGAGATCCTAGATATATTATTTCTAATCAAGGGCCCAAATTTATGTCTAATATGATCAAAGATTTTATAAAATTATACCAAATCAATCACTAGAAAACTTTACCATATCACCCCCAAGCTAATGGGCAAGTGGAGATCACCAACCGAGAGCTTGAAAATATTTTGACCAAAATAGTGAACAACAACAACAAAGATTGGGTTGATAGAGTATCTGAAGTAGTCTGGACATAAATTACAACATGGAAGATTACCACAAGATTCTCTCCATATGAACTTGTTTTTGGAAAGAAACCTTTGTTACCCATAGAGTTTGAACTACAAACATTGAAGATAACAATTGATATAGGAATTGATCTTGATGAAGCATAAAAAGAAATAATCATACAACTAAATGGGTGGGATGAACTTAGAATGGATGCACTCACTCAAACCAACATGATCCAGGAGTAGAGAAAGTTATGGCATGATACTCACATCATAGAAAAATAGTTTGAAGAAGGGGATTGGACACTTCTATCTGATTCTAAATTATAACATTTCAAAGGTAAGCTCAAGACAAGATGGTTGGGGCCATACATGATCAAAACCATTTATAACAATGTCTCTATTTAACTTCAACCAATTAATGGTGACCAAAGGACACTTTTGGTCAATGGTCATGGACTTAAGATGTATAGAAGACCTCTTAGTAAAGAAGAATTCATTAAACATAACCAAGACGAATTTGACCTTGTGGAAGAACCTAGTTCTTCCACTAAGGTCAACTGATCTTTACAATAGACAAACAATAAAAGAGGAGTGCTAAAAACCAACAAATGGTGGTTCTCCTCCCTTCAAAATTTAAAAAATATATTAAAAAAAGTGTAAAAAATAAAAATAAAAAATAAAAAATAAAAAATAAAAAATAAAAAATAAAAAATAAAAAATAAAAAATAAAAAATAAAAAATAAACAAATAAAAAATAAACAAATAAAAAATAAACAAATAAAAAGTAAAAAATTAAAAATTAAAAATAAAACTTTAGGTGGATAAAAATTTTCATTATGGATAAGTTATTGTGATGCTACATGGATGTGATTAAAATCAATACCATCTCTAGACTTCAAGATTTGATGTGATGTTATTTTAAAGGATATTTTCAAAAAGATATGACTTGATGTGGAAATAATTCTGAATATTATTTCAAATGCTACCAATTATGATCCCTCACACCATGTTATTGATAGTGACCCTAAAAAGTGATTTATCATTAAAAATATGCATGCTCTAAAGTGCTTGCCATAATTTTTGTTATAATTTTATGGTATGAATTCATTGTCTATTGATTGTTGCATCACATCCTAATTTCCTTGCCCTCCTCTATACTCCATGCAATTTTGAGCTCAATTTTTGATCACACAAACAACTTCTTAAGAGTCATGTGAATAGCTCCAAATATGGGAGGCAAGAAGAAGAAAAGTGAACAAGAGTCAATAGAGGTATTGCTACAATATCAATCATCTAGGTTTATTTTTGAGATAGGATGGCTGAATTTTCTAAAGATGTTTCAAGGATTTCAGGAAAATATTATCTAAGAATTTTTAGAAAATTTTGATGATGATCATTCTATTGTTAGAGGTGAACATATTCCTATGGATTCCTCTATGATTAGGGAAATGTCAAGGATTCCTAAAGAGGTTGTGGTTTTAATTAATAAATTAAGCTTTATCAATTTAATTCATATGTTCATGATGATAATGATCCTTATCTTAGATTGGCCAAAACCCCACAAGGTATGGCTAGAAGAATCATTCAAGATAGTCTCCCACTACCATGACATAATGTCACCTATTGGATCATGAAGTATCTCATCTATTATGGCTAATTCACTGTGGTCAATGGAGATACCATGCGACTTCTCATTCATTTGAGGAAAGGTTCCACCAAACTAGAATACTAGGTAAATTGACCATCCTTTCTTAACCATGATATAACTAATGTAGCTCAAAAATTAAAAATGGGAACTGAGTCAGTCAAACATCATGGTTTGATAAATCTCATATGTTGATATCATGTTCTGAAGAAACCTAAAGGTGAGAAGGCTTGGTCTTCATTTCTATGAAAATCATCCCAAACCCATGGTAATAAATCACCACGTCCTATTTCTCCTCCTCCCACAAAAACACAAATAGAAGAAGGTCCATCTTTGATGCCCTTAGTTTGGAAGATGTTGCATTGAAGGTCAAAAAGAAAAATGGGGGTTTCATCATAAAACCCTACTCCACTAGTTAAACCCTGATGAAGTCTATCAACTAATTCTCTAAGATAAAGAAGAAATCGATGTCTAAGCAACTAAAATTTTGGTAAGTCTAATCTCTCTCATAAAAATTATGGATGTTGAAAAAATAGTTGAAGAAGAAACCCCTACATAGGAAATTATAGTTGAATAAGAAATCCTTGCACAGGACATTGCAGTTGAAAAAGAAGAAAGACCTTTACCCTCTATAGTTGATAAGGTAAAATATCCACTTATATAAGAATATTTATCTTTTCCAAAGCTTACTCATGAAGACAAGGAGTTTTAACATGTTATGACTTTGTCTCGACATGAGGAAACCACTCGGCAACAACATGTACAATTGGAATTTCTTTAATTGATACTACAAGGTAAGAGTTAAACTATTTATAGTTTAAAAAGAATATATGAATATTTTGTTTCTCAAGTTAGAGCACAAGAGGCAATCATTATAGTAGTAAATACTGAATAGACCAGAATACATAATCAATTTTTATCATAGTCTCATGAATTGAGCACCTTACAAAATTCCCTTGTAAATAAAGATGCCACAATTACTAGTTTACAAAACTCTATTATTGGTAAGGATACTCAAATTAATAATTTACAACATTATAGTACTAGTAAAAATGCATTGCTTTCTCAACAAACTACTCACATACAAGAGCTAACAATTCAGAATGCTGAGTTGTAAACTTTCTTACAAGCTATGTAGAGGGAAACTAGGGAAATAGTTGTACAAATTGAAGGACCTACAAGGGATATTCCTTCCTTCCCTCTAATAATTCATGAGATGATTTAAATTTGGAATAAACATTAGCATAATATTCATAAATTAGAATAATAAAATGCTAGGATTAAAGCATAATCTTAGTAGCAGTTATAGAAAGATCAGACTTCTATTCATAATATTTGTGAAATTTTTGAAAATTTGTTATCTTGTAGACAACCTTCCTCTTTTTATATTCTATGTCTTCATGAAAAAAAAATTCAAATGGAAAATTATTTAATTTCTCTTGGTTTTTCCTGTGTTATTTAGGATGAACATATGTTTATTGATGTCTTTCTAAAAATTATTATACAAATACAGGATCAAGTTTGCAAGTTCCATCTTTTTAACATGTTGTTTTGTTACCAATCTAGATTTTTAGTGAACTTATTTGTGGGAGAAACACAATTACATAATTTACTTTCTACCATGAGAAATAAGATGGATTAAGAGTAAGCACACAATAAATTCCTTGAATTATAGAACATTGTAGGTCTTTGCATGAGACCTCATTTTCCAAAGGCCCATAAACTTCTTGATTTTTTTTAGCCTATGTACCATATGTACATGAAAAACAAATATCATGAATTTTTTAGAGCACATTTAGCAACTTTATGAGCTTTTATGAGCTAGCATTCCACCAACTCCATCAATGCATGTATAGCTAGGTGGGAGACTTTGCCTATTAATTTAAAATGTAGGGAAGTTATGAGTCCCACCACCATCAAGTGTAGTCTTCAGAGAGCTTGGGTAGTTGCTTAGATTATTACTCATCTCTTAGATGAAGGAAGATCAAATGTGTGTATTGGTATGAGATTTTGGCCATCCATTATTCTTTGTCTTATGTATCCCAGACAAAATTGGCACAATCAGGCAAAAATTGAATTTCAAGCATGGATACATACAATGGTAAGAGATTATCATGATTGGGGGCACCACTTTCAAATATATGATCTCAATCAATGGTTGGTATCTAGACTCTTGGATTGAGAATAATTCTCGCGCTGGTTTGAAAGAGGACTTGAAAAAGGTAAAGTGTGGGGGGAAAATGATGAACATTCCATATAGCTCATTATATTTCATATAAACTATTCATAAGTGTTTCCTTTTGGTTATATATTACATTTAATTTAATATTTAAGGTCTCATATAAGTAGTAAATGAGTGTAATTGTCTTTTTTTCATATCTGATACATTGTTGATTCTTTATCTTGTTATTTGTGTCTAACTTGGATGAAATGAGCATAGTTTTGTGTACAAAAATATATCCCTATGATGGGATAATTTTGAGAATTCATCAAAAGTTTTGGGAAACCCTTTTTGGTAATATTTTTGAATATTTGGTGAAGAACACATTGATCTTAGAAGATGGTCCAAAGATGCTCCAAAGAACTATCTAGTTATGCTCCAAAGATGCCTAGTCATAATCTAAAGATGCCTAGTTAGATCATGTAGATTAAGATAGTAATTACAAAGATATCTATTGTATATTATATAATTTCCTTATTTATATATCTTATTTTAAACATTACTATTTATAGTAATGGTCTAAAATGATCTGGATATAAATGTATTTCTATTTTGTAAAATCAGACATAATCTCTTTAGATCTATGTTATATTCCATCTAGTATTAGTTGAATTAGTTCTAATGCCTCCCTATAAGTGTGGGATCTGATTCCTAGATCTTCTATTTTGAATAAGTAGATTTGTCTATTTAGATTTCTAGATTCTAGATTCTATGAATTGTTCTTGAGATGTGCTTTAAATACATGTCTCCTTATTCAAAATACTAAATACATAGGAAGTGATAAAAAATCAGATAATAAAGAACAAATAAGAAGCATTCAAGTGTAATTTCATGTATCTATATATATTCCTTTTGATCATGAATAAATTTCAACATTCTTTTTAATTACAAAGTAAAATCTGATCCTACTTTGAGGAAGGAGCAAGGGCCCACTTCTTTATGAAGATTAGGATAAATTGGTATTTTTATTTTATAGTTTAAAAGTATATTTATTTAATTTAGATATATTTAATTTTGCTGCAAGTGTGATTTCATTTTGATACAAGTGTGATTTACCTTTTAATGCAAATGTGATTTCTCTTTTAATGCATGTGTGTTTCCATCAAATGCAAAGGTTGTTTGAATTTAATGCAAGGGAATTTTATTTATGCAAGAGTGTGTCTTTCAATTTCATAAGAGGTAAAGTTTGTCAACTCATCTCTATTTTTAGAATCTATCAGGAAGTAGTGTAAGTGACAATAGGCAATCAACATTCTCACATTTTAAAATATCACACTATCCTACCCAGCTAGGTAAGTCGAGTGAGGATACCATAGTGTCTTATGTTATATGTTTATGTTTTGGATGTTGATGGTGTGAACTAAAGAATAATTTTAACAAGGAATACCATAGGATATCTTTATTTAGTCAATATTTTTATATTTATTTTACTTCAAACATAGAATTAGAGTCTTATTTATTATCCTTAGGATTTAGACATCAAACAATAGAGTAAACCCCCCAAACAATGAACTGTTAGATCAAATACCTAATGGTCTCATTTTATATAGCCTTGGACATTGGTCCTAGTAGAAAATGACCATTTATTGGTTAAATAAGAGGTATAATGATAGCCTATCAGTCCTTAGAATCCCATAATGTCTAAATACCTCTTTAAACAATAAATCTATAACCTAGGGTGCCCTATAATCAACTAAAATAGAAAAGAAATGTGCATACTTAGTCAATCTATCAACAACCACATATATGAAATCTTTGTCTTGGACTTTCATAAGACCTATAATAAAATCCATAGATATACTTTCCAACTTCTGCTTAGGAATAAACAATGGTTGAAGTAATCTCATGGGAAAAATATGTTCATACTTGTTCTGCTTACAAGTCATACACTCTCTAACATAACACAAAACATCATCCTTGAAAACCTTCCATGAGAATATCTCCCTAATTTACTTATAGTTCTTGAATAACCATGTATGTCTTACTAGAGGAGTATCATAAACAACCCTCAAAATCTTATCCTTCATCATAGATTTAGGTACCAGATATATCCTATCCTTATAATATATAACATCATTAGTCACCTTATACCTATCATCCTAAATATTACCTTCCATGAGCTTGCATGTAAATGTATTCTTGGAATACTCAACTAAAAGGTGAGCCATATAATCAATTAAAATCTTTGAAATAGAGAAAAATGTGGGTTTCTTAGATAATACATCTACTACAACATTCTTCTTACCCTTAACATATTCAATATCTAAGTCATATGTCTAAATATTTCTTACCCACTTTTTATGGCACTATTTCAAATCCTTTTGCCCCAATTTTTTTTTTCAAAATGTTGAGGTCCATCCTTACCACAAATTTTCCACCCACCAAATACTGTCTAAATTTTTCCAATGCTTACATGATGGAAAACATATCCTTATCAAAGGTGGAATATAATCACTTCACATCTATTAAATTCCTACTCATATAGGCTATGTGATGTCTATTATGCATAATCATGGCACCTATCCCTTCACCAGATGCATCACACTCAAGTATGAATGGTTGAGAAAAATATAGTAAGGCCAATACTAGACAAGTGCTCATCACCTCTTTAAGTTTATCACATGTAGCTTAAGCCTCATCTGACCATTTGAATTCCCCCTACTTAGTGAAAATTTTAAGAGGTGCTACCAAATGAGAAAACCCCTTGACAAATCTCATGTAATAATTTTATAACCTAAGAAAACCCCTCAAATATAAAATGTTCATCGATGGTGGCCAAACCAAAATGGCAATTATCTTTTCCTAGTGTACCTTCACTCCTCCAACACTAATCACATGTCTAAAATATAAAATTTATATCATTCCAAATTCACATTTGGAAGCTTTTAAAAATAAGGACTGTGTCTCCATAATTCCCAACACCTCATCAATATGCATGAGGTGATCATCCCATGTCTTACTGTATATCAAACTATCATCAAAGAATACCACCAAAAAGTTTTGTAACTATTGATTAAATATGTGATTTATACATTACGAGAAAGTTACAAGAGCATTAGTAAGACCAAGGTTCATAACCAAAAACTCATAATATTTGTAGTGGCATCTAAATTCTATCTTATGTATATCCTCCTCATAGAATCTGATATGATGATACCCTAAATGAATATCAATTTGTGAAAAGTAAACTACCCCATGTAATTCATCTAATAACTCATCTATCATGGGTGTAGGGTAGCTATTTTTTATGGTCTTCTTATTTAAGTCATGGTAATCAATGCACATTCTCATTGTGCCATGCTTCTTTTTTACAAAGACCACTGAAGATGTAAAGGGACTAGAGCTAGGTCTAATGTGTCCCATATCCAATAAATCCTTTATCATTTTCTCAATCTACTCTTTAAATATTTTGGAGTGACAATACTTAGTAGTAATAATGGTATTAGATACCTCTTATAATTTAATCACATTCTCAAATCCATAATCAGGAGGTCTATGATGTGGAATATCTCTAAAAACCATACTATACTTATCTAAAACATGTAACCCATTATCCAAACATGTAACCCATTATCCCTTAAGTACTCCTCTCACTTAAAAAGGGTGATACTTAAGAACACCTAATAATGTAGCAATAGTAACATGATCCATGTCTCTTATAATAGTATCATCATGCTCTACATGTTTCTCCTCATGTTCATTACCTGAATGAGTATCAACTATCTCTACATCAATGTCAGAAGTGGGATTTATGTAATGTGCTTTGCCTTTCCCAAGGCATCTATGACCGAGTTCCCAAGTCTCCTTACAAGAGAAGCATACCTTCTTCCTATGCAACACATTCCTCATCTAAAATTCTATCTTAGGTGGTGTGTGCTTAGGATGATTGATGGTTCTCCTAAATGGTTTGTTTCCCTTGAATCTCTTATTTTGGGATTGAGATGTTGTAGTCTTTATATCAAGTGTTATTTGGATAGCATTTTTTAGTTTACTAGGCTTGAAATCTTTCACCAAGCCCCTCAAGTTTGCATTCAAATCCTCTATGAATATCATTACCACTCTTTTTTATGACATGTCAGGAACCATGACAATAAATTTTTGGAATTTTTTGATGTAGCTATCAACATACCCACTTTTTCTAATCAATGCCAACTCATGGAAATACATCTCTACATCTTTTTGGTCAAATCTAGTAATCAATTTGTTACTGAACTCATCATATGACTGAATCAAAGCATGGTTTTATGTCACCAATCCATGATGCCACCAATCATATGCCACTCACTCTAAATGCAAGTTTAAAAACTTAAATGTTTCCTCTTCTAGCATGGGCTAAAGTTTCAAAAATATATCCATCTTGTGAATCCAAGCATGTGTTGTGCTCTTCCCACTACCATCAAAATTTATAAGAGTTAGTTTTCTCAATGCATGTTGATACTCCTTATGTTGAGTTCTTGGTCTTTGTTTCTTTTGTGAATTTTAATTATCCTTCTACTAGTCCATATATTAGTTTAATGATAACTCATTTTTTATCACATGAGGAAGTGTATGGTACTCATCATAAACTACTACCACCTCATCAACTAATGGATGTACCTCCTCATGTTATTTTACTTATTCTTATTCCCTAGGTGTGATTGTAGGCCTGAATGATCTATCTGAACCACCTAAACTATCTCTCCTAGGAATGTGATTACCTATATTTATACCATCACATGTATCATTCTAATTTACCCTAAGAGTCTTCATATTTTGTGACATTTTTCCAGTAACTATGATCAATTATTGTTATGATTGCATAAATTATTGTATAATTTGTTTTTTTCCTTGTGTAAGGTCATTAAATATGTTTTATATACTATGAGCATCATACCTTCTCTTAGCCCTATCTCGAGGACTCTCTAAACCACTCATTATTTCAATCTTTGCTATAGTTGTAAGTGGTTGCCTTACTAAAAGTATTATTAGAAGTGTATCTTATTCTAGATATGGACCTACAAACATAAATTATCTTCTTATTTACTCTCTTTCATAATACCTTATAGATTTGTCACTAGTGCTTATTAACCCTTCAGACTAGTAGGAATGTGGCTCTAATACCACTATAATAACCCCTCTATAATTTCACCAAAATTATGGATTCCTCTACGTACACATTTTTTCAAACACTTTGCATACTTTTATAGGTTAAGAGGTTTTCTTTTGTAATTTTATTATATCTAGATTTGTTTCATATTTGTGAAGGGTTTATTACATAATATTGATTCCAAATGAAAGATAAATAAAACACAAAGTAATATACATTCATATGATGGAAGGTAAATATAAAATATGAGCATAATCCTATTAATATAAATCTAAAAACAAGTATTTAATAGTCTAGATCTAACCTCTTTATTTGTCTTTAAAATGTGCATACAATGGTTGACCAAATCTAATACAATACAATTAATGATAGGCTATAAATAAGCTCAAAAAAAAAATTTGTAAGAAAAATCCTTCAAGTACCTTAGAAAATCCTTGGTATTATGTCCTACGACTATTCCAAAAATATACAAAATAAAATCACCTAGATATGCTATTTTTTTCCTTTGTCTAATTGTAATAATTTTGATAGAGATGGTGATGAACACACAATAATTTAATGGTATTTTTGCATGACACTATAGCACAACACTTTAGTGGTATGAAACAGTGTAACATATGTACAAAACACTATAGTAGTGGTACAAATTATTGTAACATGCTTTCAAAATTCATAAAATCTTCAAAATATTTTTTAATTTCAAAACTAACTCTACAAAAATTTATTATTTAAAGATTAAATCCTCCATACAATAATAAAATAAGCATAAGTGTGAATTATGGAATGAATCCACCCAATAGGCTAAATGGTTTTTCATCCAAACAACTAATTTACCCAAGGGTTTTTGTATTAGGGCATGCTGAACCTACAAACACAAGCTCTCCAAAATTATCTAATAGAAAATATCAAAACCAATATGTCCAAATGACTTTCTTTCATCTCTTTTTAAAGGTTTAGTTGAGTCTTCTATAAGAATCTAATTTAACCTCCTCAAGGCTTCTAGAAGAACACTTTATTTAATAAAGTGACTTGATAATATTTATTTTTTATTTGAGTCACTTTAATTAATTTAATTAAAAATAAATTTATCCTTATGATTTATTTTATTTTGAATTTTTTTTAAATAATTAATTTAATTTTAATCCCTTGTAATGCTTGATCATAGTCTATGGGAATAAAATATGCTAGCTAGCCTTGTTGGATGGTCATTCAAAAAAAAGGGACATTACAAACAACTCCTCAACATATAGAAGGTAACAAGGATATGGTGGAGGTGTGTCTTAATTATTGTTATAGTAATTTATTCTAGAAGAATAGTCATCAGTATTAGATGAGTGCTTAGGCTTAGAAATGTCATCAAGTTCAGGTGAGTCTGAATAAGAAGAATATAAAGGAGAGTCACGAGTAAAGTTTGAGAGTTTATATAGTCTAGTCTAATGATCGACCATTCCCATTTCTAATATAGTATCATTATTCATCTCTATACCATACATTGAATTTGGAGTGAACTCAACTTACATGCCTAGACCAAGGTGAGTGATCTCATAAACTAATAGGATATTATTTTTAAGTGAGGGAACACTTAGAACATCATTTAATGTTCCACCACACAATTCAATAGACCCTCTCTTGAGAACCATTTTAAAAGTGTCATCACCCATTTGTATAGAGGAAATGCCATATTATAATAAGGAACTAAACTCTATCTGTGAAGAGGCCATGTGATGTGAAGCACCAAATTCAATAACCCATGTAGGTATCATAATTACAATTTTAACTAGAGCCTTGCCCTTTGATTTCCCCTGACTATTCTCTTTTGTTTTTTCTTTATCATGGTCCTTTGCCTTAGAGGATTTATGGATTGGCACCTTGAGTTCTTGACTTCATTGGGGATATCAAACTAAACTCTAACTATATACAACCTATCAACATGCTTATTTTATTCTCTTGAAATGGTTTGTATTTTAAAGGCCTCAAAATATTCAATAATATCCAACATCATATGATTATATAACTTTATCAAGGAGTTATTTGTCACATATTGGCCTTTTTCTTGATGAAAAATCATTTCACTATCACTAAATACGTTTAAGCACTTCACCCATCTTCCTATCCCATTGAAGGCCATGTACAAGTGCTTCATACTCTACTGCATTGCAAGTACATCTAAATTTAAATCTAAAGGTAGTAGTAAGAGTTTCCATTCCTGATAATGATGTTAATTTCAAGTCTGATAGTGATAAATAAATAGTATGATTTTTCCAAGAAGAGGCTAAATTTTCTTCAAGAAATCACTCTAAGTTGTAGCAATAGTATGGTGATGAAATTTTGCAATTAAGGTCAAACAAGCTTCTTAAGGGCCTAGTGACACTTGAGATCATCTTCAACGATGATGATCAAATGAAGAAAGAGATGATAAACATATCTAAAAATAAATATAACTTTAAGAGGGTCACCATATTCAAAGACAAACTCCTTACATTTGGAAACCTATGTAGTATAGAAGAGAAGGTTGCATTCATTGAGTTATGCAAAGAATTTGTTGATGTGTTTTCTTGGGAGTATAGTGATTTAAAAAGCTTTGATCCTAGTCTATATCAATACACTATATATCTAGATTAAAATTCCAAACTAGTGAGGTAAATAAAAAGGCCTATCAATTCAAAAATAACTCCCCTAATGAGAAAATAATTAACTAAGTTGATAGAGTCTAGCATCATCTTCCCCATCAAGCACTGATCTTCCGTTGCCAATCTAGTCCCTATATGGAAGAAGAATGGATATTTAAGGTTATGTGTGGATTTTAAGGACTTTAATAAAATGTTATTTAAGGATCATTATCATTTCCCTTCCATGGATCAAATATTTCATATGGTAGCAATTTTTAAATGTTTCTCTCTCCTTGATGGTTATTCAGGGTATAACCATATTTTGGTACAAGAAGAAGACTAGTATAAGATATATTTCATAAAAAATGGGGCACATATGCATATAATAAGATGAATTTTGGGTTGTCCAATATTGGAGCTACATTTCAAGGAGCCATGGATATGACATTCCAAGATTTGATAAATGATATACTATTGACTTATCCTAATGATGTCATGATGTTCTTCAAGGATTCAAATGATCATTTGTATCATCTTAGGTGGATTTTTGAGAGGTGTATACAGTTTAGGGTTTCTGTCAATCCCAAATAATATGTATTTTTAATCCATTAATGCAAAATTTTGGGCCACATTATTTCCAATAAAAGTCTCTCTATAGATCCCAAAAGGGTAAGTGTTATCTTAGCCTTATCATTGCCTAAACATAAGGGATAAAAATTTTCCTTAGGAAAATAAACTTCATTAGAATATTTATTCTTGATTTTTATAATAGTTTCAATCCTCTAACATCCATGTTGAATAAAAATCATGATTTTATTTGGACTAGAGAATTAAGAGATAGTTTTGGTGTTATTTAGCAAGCGATAACTCAAGATCCAACACTTGAAAATACTTATTTTAAGAGAGACATCACTTTGTATGCTTTAGGAATTAAAGAAGTCATATTATCTATGTTGACAAAATCAAATGAAGAAGGTCTTGAACATACTATTACTTTCTTTATCCAAGGGTTGGAAGAATATGAGGTAAGATATAATTTTGTAGATAAACAAGTCCTTACTATTATAAGAATCCTTAAAAAATTCAAGAATATGCTCTCTAAAAACAAATAATATGTGATTATATCTCATAAAAACATCAATGAATTCTTTTTTAGTAGAGATTTGAATGAGAAGAGGGTTGGTTTGATCACCAAAGTCATGGAATATGACATGGATACCAAGGTTGCCAAGTTAGTGAGAGATAAGGGATTATGTTAACACTTAAATTCAAACTTGAAATAATAAAGAGAAGTTTTAATAACACTCCAAGATGACCCTAAAATAGTTGCATCTTATTATACCATGAGTTGGACACAATTCATGGTTAAATTCCTCCAAATAGGTGAGTGTCCATTAGGCCTATACAAGGCTAAAAGAAGACATTCAGATTACAATATATTCCATATGTCTTGGTAGATGGAGTAATATTTATGAAGGATATTAATTGAGTGTTTATAAAGTGTGTAGATTCTGATTGGGTTGAGAAAATATTGGCATAATTTCATGATAGATTGTTAGGTGGTCATTTTGCACCAATAACTATGGTAGAAAAAGTGATGAGTTGGTTATTAGTGACCTAGCTTGTTTAAGGACTCATATGCATGGGTGAGAAAGTGACCAAAGTGTGTATTATTTATAGAAAATAAAATAAACCATCCCTCCCTCTCCATCCCATTAAAGTAGACCAACCTTTAATTCAATGGGGATTAAACTTCATAGGTATGATCAACTCTCCTTGAAGTGCTGGTCATAAAGGGGTGTTGACTGAAACTAAATATTTTACTAGATGGATAGAGGATATATCTCTTAAGTAAGCCAATGAAACTAATGTGATATACTTATTTGAAGGCATAGTAACTAGATTTGGTGTACCTTATATACTTATCTCATATAATTCAATGGATTTACTTGGTACTAGGATATGTGAATGTTGTGAAACATGTAATTAACATAAGTAAATCATCCAAATAATATCCTAAATGAAATGGACTAGTGGAGTTTAAAAACAAGAATCTAATCAGAGTTATCAAGAGAACTATGGAGGAAAATCAAAGAACATGGCACACAAAATTGAAGATAGACTTATGTGCTGATAGGGTCACTCCCAAAAGAGCCATTGGCAACTCATCATACATGCTTATCTATGGAAAATAATTTAAGCTACTTATCTCTCTTGAGTTACAATCTCTATATATTATACACCAAATTGAGATAATGGAGAATGGTGCCATGGAGATTAGGATAGCTGAGTTGATGGAGCTAGAAGAAATAAGATATCAAGCCATGCATACTATAGAGTCTCATCAAGCTCAAACCAACATGTATTTTGACAAGAAATCTATCCCAAGAGCATTCCAAGAAGGTGACCTTATAATTAAATGGGATGAATATAGGGCCAAAACTGGAAGACATACAAAGTTTGATGCTTTATGGAATGGGCCCTATGTCATCACCCATTATAAGTAACACAATGCTTTTTAGCTCTCAAAATTGAATGGATAAAAAGTAAATATTCTAATCAATGGAATACACCTAAAAAAATGATATTAAGTTCATTTTATCCTCTTGTACATTGTAGATTAGTATTTTATTTTCCTAAGTGATTCTAATACATGTTTGTCATGTTGTGTGTGTTCCTTATTTTTTATATCTTGTTTTTTTGGTGTGTTTGGAAGGTATGTTTAGTTTTTAGTTTGTTTCAAATGATAATGTCATGTTCAGTTTCATATTTGGTCTCATAGAGAAGCAAAGTTCAATGACTCCATGACTAATATATTATCTAAGGCTATTAGTCTAAATGTTTGGTAGGCAAAATAACCCTTGGAAGTTGCCAAAAATATTAGCTAATCATTCACCCATGACCAAGGATTGTTAAAAACTAGTTAAGTGAATCACCTAACCTTAAGATAGACTTGTGAAGAATCATGTTTTGGTGTTATAACTTAGTGTTATATCATCTCAAGGCTTAAATAGGGTCCTATTAAGTATTATAGAGCCCATGTGTGTGCCTTGTCCAATTAGTTTTATATCATGATCTTATATAAGGTATTTTGAAATGAAATTTAGCATAAGTTAAGGTGACTTAGTAAAGTTTAAGGTTATTTTGAAAAAGTTAAAGAATACTTGATACATAGTGAAGAAAAAGAGGTGGTGATCATACAAGAAGGCAAGATGATAAAAGATGGATAAGTAGACCAAAGAGATAAACTAATCAATATGGAAATTTTGTAGCTTCAAGACCTTGAAAAATTTAAGTTACTTTTGGGGATTTTAAGGTTTCTAGTGTTTTACCTTCTTTTACATATTAAAGTGATGTAATGTGATCACCTTAGGAGACACCAAGTGTGAAGGTCAAACATCATGATAAGAGATTAAAAATGGTATTTTGATTTAGATGATATTTTTGGAGATCATATTATATGTGTCTTGCCCATACATTTTGATCAAGGTGTGATAATATTCCTTTTCCAACATTACATCACATTTGAAACTGACTTACTCATCATTTTAATGTCCAAATAGAGAAATATTGAAGAATTGCTAGGTAAAATAAAGTGAATATGATTATTTTACATTACATCACCTCCACACATGCCAAGAGGAACTCCATAGCCACCTAGTTCACTCTAGTAGGGTTTTTTGGTAAGACAAGCAAGTTTCTTGAAGAAGGGCCTATAAAGCTCTCATTATAAAAGGTTTTAACTAAATATCCTCTTATAATATTATCTAATACATTATCCATACCCCTCTAGTTTAAAACCATGATAAAGAGGAATTTTTAGGCCCAATAAAGATTAAAACTGACTTAACTTCTCCATCAGGTCATTGGCAAGCCCAAAAAGGTTAATTTAATATGGTTGGTTCATAAAGGATGAGATGTTTCAGAATTATTTACATTAAGGTATGTTTAACACCATTATTAAATTTAATTTCATGGATTTATTTGTAGGATTAGGAGGCATATCTTTATGAACTATCATTAAGAAGTTAAACCTCTTTAAAACCCTCTTAAACCCCACTGTCATGGCATTTTCCTTGAAAAGGCATGTTCATTATTGGGGAATGAATTAAAATGAATTAAAAGTGTATATTTAGAGTCCATTTACTTATTAAACATCAAAATTCACCCAAAATTCTAATGCACATGTTGATGTTAATAAGAAATGTCCTTGTTCTATTATTTTAGGCATGATAGGCAGGTTTCTGCAAGTTTATAAAGTTTTCTAGCTTAAAGGTGATTTAAGGAATAAATACATGATGTTTCCAACCTCATAAAAAACCAAAAAGCCTTCACATACCATATCCAAGTAATATTCACATCTAAAAAGGAGTGCAATGCCAACGTACAAGTTTGGAGGGTTGAGAGAGTGCGAGGTTGAGCATGCATGACACTTTTGAGGAGTTTTAGACTTAATAAGGAATAAAAAAACATATGAGACACTTTTTAGTAGTCCCTCACCTTATATCCCATGTTTCACTAGTTTTTTCATCCCCAAAATACCTTTCTTTCACTAATCCAAGCATATAGACTTCAAGTAAAGAAGAGACAGTCCTGTAGATAAGTATGGTTTGATGATTGATGACTAATACACATGAAATAAGGTTTTATGAACCTAAAATAAAGTTAATATTACATTTTAATGACATTAAATACATTTTAAAATCCTCCAAAATCATCTTGGATGAAAGTTGCAGGTGGTAGGTTTGAAGGTCATTAAACCTAATGTTATTAGTAAAGAACTTTAAGTGTTGGAGTAAGTTATAACTAAATGTGAATAATGGATAGGTTTAAAATGAATTATCAAGGTGTTTATATTGATAATAAACCTAAATAATATCCCAAAACCCTTTCATGATCAAGCATGATGAAGATGACAAAAGAGGAATGAAGTCATATACCTATAATTTGACTACGTAAATCTATAGGAAGATTTGAGAGACTACTAAGAAATTATGTGTAGTTTATTAATTGAAAAAGGTATAAAAACAAATAAAAAATAACTCTCATTAATTATAGAATAATAAATCTAGGACCTATTGATATCAATCAAAGAACAAGTTTGAAGGGGTTTAAGCTTGAGAAAGGTACCTATAGAAAATGGAGAGAGAGGGTAGTTTGTATGTTGGATAAAATGGTTAAAGGTAATATAAAGTATGAAATACATTATAAAATATGATTTAAGTGTCTAGATACTATGTGAGAAAGGAAAACCATCAAATTTATTTAAGATCACTTGAAAGGAAAGTGTATGAGGTCTATGATAAACCTAGAGAGAGCCTCTTCACAATCGAGATTTAATCTCAAAGAAACTAATAAGAGATTGGTTTATTATTGATGAACATCATATAATTCAATCTCATGAAATTTTTTGAATAATTTTTCAAAAATTTCATGAACACCTAGATGATAAAATGCATATATTTGTACAGGTAGTTTGGTAGGCATGGTTTCTAGAATGCTTTGGTATATAGATTGAGGTTTGAAAAGGGAAAGATAAATGTGTAAACATCAAACAAAATATATCAAATAACTCACCTCTTAATTCTTAAGTTTGATAAGTTATCAAACTCATAACTAGTCACCTACAAATCAAATTACTAAAAAACAATATGAACATATAGGCTCGACTTGACTTTGTCAAGTTTGTCAGTAAATTCATGAAAGGAAAGTGTAAGTTTGGGGTGGAGATTGAGGTTTGATAAGACATACAGGGTCTTAGAGACATTGAAAAGGGTTTCATAATGATTTTAACCCTTGGAAAGAGGTGAAATTATCAAAAGGAAAGCATTAGCATCAAATTTATTATACTACTCATAAACCCTAAGCCTAAACTGATCAAGTTTAAAGAATGGTTGGAGGGTAAAATGACTTGTATATATATATATATATATATATATATATATATATATATATATATATATATATATATATATATATATATATATACCTTATAATATAGGAAGAAAGTATAGATGGGGAATTTATAACCAAAAAATTAGCATGGATAAGCTTTCTTGCTCAAATTAGTCACCTCGACCATTCACCCATAGGTCTGCACAGTCAAGAAGGTCATTTTGCTTACATGAGAAGTGTATACATAATATTTTAAAAATTTATCAATTATTGATATTTATTATCTTATAGGAACCCATCAAGTCTCAATATCTCTGAGTGCACACCTTAAAATGTGCACCAAGAATGGGGTGGGTAGACCATTGGTGTTTTTCAAGATTGTTATCTCCTATACGACCACTTGCAATCAACATAAACGTATCCTATACACTTACCTAAGCTTTGACACCTCCCTTACATATTATTAAAATTAATTAACCACCTTAAACGAAACCTATCTAAGCCAAAAAATCTTTTTGACATTTATTGAACAATGTCAACTTGGGATGACCTTGTACTTAAAATATATTAGCATATTATGGGTCTAGGTCGGCCTTGGTTGACCCAAACTAGGACCTAACTTGATTTTATCAATTAACGATATAGGGTCAATTGGGATGACTTTATAAGATAACTTTTTTGAAAGGTTTAGGTTCATATTAATCTATATATACACATTCATTTCTCCATTTCTTAAAGAGAGAGACAAAGTAAATCATTCATTTGTGCTTCTTTATAATCTTCTCTTCCACCATTGTACTTGAGGAGTCATTACTTAGAGTTTATACTTGGAAAAGAATATTGTCTTATGGAAACGTCTAGGATGCTTTGGCCTATCTTATTGATATTTCCAAACCACAACAACCTCTTATGAAGCACCTTTGGCCAAGGGAGAGATTAAGTCTTGATAGGTTAATCTTTAGGGTAAGTATCTCTAGCTATTACTCATCTGTTTTAGTATATAGAAGTAGCATAAGTAATGGCTTTTTAATGTAGTTTTCTTTCCATGCATTAGGATTATAAATATTCTTAATTAATTATAATTATTATATGCATGTTTACTTTCATGTTTATTACCCCCATTTTATGTCACAAGATTTGGTGAGTATTAGATTAGATTTTACTTTGCTTGTATTTACTTTGTGAATATAAAAAAACATAGGACCTAGCTAGGGTTATTTCATGGTGTTACTTGACTAGAGACTTTAGAATCCTTTATAGTGATATTATTTTGGTAAGGGACCCCTTAGTTAGGTCTAATGGATCCACCTTGGTCATGACCTTGATTATCTAAATATACCAACAAGTGGAAGGTTAAATTTGATTTATCTTCTTCAAGATAGGATTGATTTGTAAACTAGCTTCACTTTACCTTGTATACATTATAGTGAACCTGATGTGAATATAACCATTTTAGGTTTTATTTCATGCATTCATTTATTATCATCTTATATATTTTTATTTTAACAATATTGTATTGAACCTATGGATACAGTCTAACATTCTGTGCACAGGTTTAAAACACAGTTGCTCCAGATAAATTATGCTTTATATTTGTAAGTCTTCTCCAATAATAGATAAATGGATGAATCAGATCAACACATTTCTTCTTTTAAACCATAGGTTTACAGTCTTCATCAAACCAGTTGACTTTATTCATCACTTATTTCTAGCATACAAGTTTTGTAAACTTCTTTGACTCTATTAGTAGAATATAAAAATCAGAATTTGAGAAACACAACATAAAATTAGTAAATCAAGAATTTTAAAAATTATCAAGGTTAATTCCTATCTTATTTATCATTTATGTTTTTCATTTTCAAACCTATTTTTCACAGTTTGTAGTCTATAAAATTGTAACCCTACAAATAATTAGGTTGACTAGCTCAACACAGTTCTATAGATTTATTTATCTATAGAAAACTCAATTGACCTATTCTATAGTGTTATTATAGATATTTTTTTCATAGATAATACTAACCTTGTCAACTCTATTCTATAATGTTTTCATACAATGTCACCTGAACTAACTCTATACTCTTCACAAACAAAGGAATTAACCTATCTTAATAGTAATTAATTAACTTTTCATTTATGTTTTTTGCTTTCTTAGAGTAAAAAACATAGACTAAATAGGAAATTTTTAATTTAACAATTTAGTCACACTATTTTTCTCTTTTTCACACACTTCCAAATAACTTAACACTAAAAAGCATTAAACATTTACTTCCCAAGATCTACCTACTTGGATTTAATCACCAAGTGGGAAACCAACTTGGTTTTCTGGCCAAGTATAAACATGTGGTTGATGATATATATTATAAAATCACCTGACACCCTTATCACAAATTGTGAAGTGAGGGGGTAGGCCCCAATACCAAGCCAATACCATTACCAATGCAAATCTCTTTTAGCCTAAACTACCTAAAACTATCCATAGATTTATTTTCTAGTTCCTTCTTATAACCAACTCCCTATCACATTAATTTCAAAATTTATTATAACTTAAAAACATTCAAGAATGATCACTTAATTTATCATTTACATTACATTTTTGTTTCTTACTCTTCGATCATTTTTTTATATTTCAAAACTTGTACTAGCTAGCGTTAGTATAAGGTTTGTGTTATGTGCTACAATTAGATCAACCACATTAATCTAATTGCTTGTTTATTCAATTGAATTTACTTAATCATCATCTTGAAATTTTTTTTAACCTATCTTTAGAATACAATAACCCCTATTGACTCAATCTTTTACAGACTATTTCTTTTGTTTATCTTTAGTATATAGTCACCCTATCCAACTGTGTGTCTTTTTAGCCTATCTAGTTTATCTTCAGTACACAGTCAACTTATCTAACTATGCATATTTTTAGACTATCTCAGTTTTATCATATACAAAACAAAGTTGAGTAGATCTACTTTGTCTTTTTCATCCTATTCTATTGACCTTTCCTATAGACTTTGATGACCTAGTCGACTCTGTACCTCTTGGCTGATACTATTTTGTATTTGGCTGACTTTATCCCCATTTTTTGTTTGCTTTCTAATTTTAGATTCTAACTACAAACATAATTAAATCCCCTATAAAAATCATTTTGGATAACTTAAATCCATTTAAATTTTATATGAGATGTTCTTTTCTTCCTACCTTCTCTACCCAAAAGGATCTTCACTCTTGGAGCACTTTTTCTCATCCCTCATCTTTGGATTGTAATATGATCTAAATTACTCTAATTGATGAGATTGATGGATCAAATCCATTATATAATTTTATAGATAATTCTCTCTTTAAGGAACCTTATTAAAATATTGGGGTAATTAACACAAGCTTAACAAACAACCCTATAGGAAACCTTTTCAACACCAACAACCTGCCTCTTAGCAATTTGTTGCCTAGTATCCCTCCCCCTAATATTGATTTGGGGACTATTCCTCCTACAAATATTAATAATCTTCCTCCCAAAACTAAGCCAAAAATCGATACCACTCAAATTATTGCATAAATAGTTAAATAAATGAACATCATGTAAACATCTAATACCTCTCAAATGATGCAATACAATATCATGTGATTAACATGGATAATCAACCTCTTAGTCTTCTTCCCCAAAATATCCAAAATTTCATCCCTTCACCTCTTAAATATTATATAATAAATATCATTACCCAACCTATTATTAAAAACAAGATGATTTAACACATTCAAAATGAACTTTTAGATCCCTTCATTATATCTATTGATATTTGTAATATATCTCCAACTATTAAATATGATGAGACTAAAGACCCCACATCTTTTCTCAAAGAATTTGGTGATCTTAATAAAGAGTGGATTAAAATTAATACCTTTACCACTACCAAAATTTTAGTTAAAACCTTCATAGGTGATGTATTATAATGGTATAACCAACTTCTCCAATATTCTAAATGAAAACTTAAGTATTTAGTCAATCCTCTAGTTAAGGGATTTCAAGATAGTGATCTTCTTGAAAATTGTCTTAGCCATTTGATTAATGCAAAATAATCCTCTTCTAAATTGTCTCATGATTTTATCAAACATTTTAAATAATTGGATCACAAATATGATCACAACATGACTGATGATAACTTGTTCAAACTCTTCATAAATGCCTTAACACCTTCCCTCCAATACAAGGTTTAAAATTTTACTCCCTAAACTTCAAATGATGTTATCAATCAAGCTAAATGGAAAGACTTTATAATGAAATAGTTAAAACCTAAAACTAAAACTATCAAGGGATATTTCCAACACTCACCAATGCAATCATTGGCAATCCACCTCAAACAAAACCAGGAGTAGCTAAAATGGATTATCCCCAAGCTTCCCATCCACATATCACTTCAGCCTTTTAGGCATCTTATATGCCCATAAACATATCACTTTAGAATTTGGGGCACCTTTAAATACCTATGCATACATCAAATTATCCATTGGGGCATATTATGATGCCCAATCTTATTCTACATTGCATAGTAACAAACAAATTCAACTTCAAGAAACCTTTTGAGATACATAGGCTTGTATCTAACATGCTCATCTTTAAAATAGATGTTAGCATATATTTTGATAGTTATTTTTATCTAATCTTTCCTTATTTTTGTGTAGTATAATTTATTTAGTCTCTTTTTACACAAACCGTAGTTCCTTCCCTTGGTCATTTGGTTTCTTTCTTTCATGAGTTGCATTGTAATACCATGGATAGGACCCAATTTTCCTCATGAATTCATTTCACTTTCATATATTGATTTTTCATATCAATTTTGTTATTTCATAATGATTTTTACACACACTTGGGTTTTTATTATGTGAGTTTAGTGTAAGACCATAGATAGGACTAGGCTCTCCTCATAAATACATGTTTACCATTTTTTTTCACATACTTTGTTCACCTACTTGGATTTATCTTTTGTGAGTTACAATGTAAGACCATGGATATGACCAACCCCTCCTCAAAAATACCATTTTTTCTTTTTTTTTAACCCACTTGGTTTTCTCTTTTATGATTTATATTATAAGACCATGGATAGGACTAGGCTCTCCTCATACAATCAATACATTATTTTAAAACACCTTTATTAAATTGAGTGTACTTTTCTATAATGTTAAGAAATGGTTACAAGTTTGTGATCCCATATTATAAAATTCAATTTTTTTAATTTTTAAGATAAAAATTTCAAAATAAACTATGTTATCATGTTTATCTACACTTATGATGAAGAGGTTCTAATAGAAAAGTCTCAACTTGAAGTTCTTTACCAAACACACTAGGACTTTTGACCCTTCCTAATAGCCCTTCTTACTTGTATGGAAAAATTACAAATGGTTAAGAATTAAAAATGGTATATTATCCTTTTCCTTTTTAGGACACACTTATGTGTCAATTTTGGTGGCCTAATTATTGGTCTAGGTCCACTTTCCAACTTTTGGCCTACTCAATTAGCCCTTTCCTAGGCCTAGTTCATATTGGACCTTCTAATAGCCATACCACACTATCCATACATAATTTAAACCTTGATATAAAATTAGGGAACATTAAATATAGTAAGACTACAAATTTTGGTTGAATTTTGATAGTTTGAACTAAAGATATTGAAGAAACCCTAATTTTGGGCTTTTAGGACCTTATAACCAGCTGAGAGTAAACAACATTAGATTGCCAAAATTATAGAATTTGAAAGATATTTAAAAGTTTATTTATCACTATCTTTATCTAATACACATCTCAAAATTCATTATTTAGTACTTATCTTTCCACCATCATAGCTTTTCATACCAAAATGTACTTGACTGTGTTAAGAGAATGACTGTCTACATGTCAATACTTTTGTTAGAGGAATAACATGCATAAAAATGGAAAAAAATATTCAAAGGAAATTAAAAACCTATAAAATAACTTACTTCAATATTTCAAATTTCAAAAAGGTTGATTTAACATTCACGTTTTCCCTTAAAACAAACACAGTCACACTATGTAGACTTTACAACAAGAAATAGGGTTTTTGTTCTAGTTTTCAAACATACAACAGTATCCTTGTCCTTCCTTAAAGTTTAAACACTCTTAAAAAATATAAAAAAACTATATATTTTTTGAGAACACAATGAAAAATTGAATCAATGACTCTTCCTTCATAAGAGTAAGCACAAAATCTTATTCACAATGAGTGATCTAGGAAACAAGGGGTCTATGTAAACTATTCAAAATACTCAAAATAGGGTCTATGTATACACTTTATCAAATAGGGGCTTCTTATTATATTACTTACAAGTATTTATTAATATAAAAAATGAAATAAATAACTCATTATAAAATATCACCTTTTCTATCATAGTTAACTGGTGTAACTAACTTGGAGAACCCTTATCAATGGTTACATGATAATTTTGAAAAGGTGACTAAGCACCAATGTTGCTTTCTTATCTACATGTCATTTTGAACCTTGGAAATGGTGAAAATGGGTATAAAATGACATTTAAAACTTTTTAAAAAACTTATACAAACCTTACACATACCCTTTCAAGTCCTAAAATACACAAGCAATTCAAATGTTGAATACACTAGTTTTGGTAAGAAGTCAAAAATTTGAAATTTAGACTACCTAGATGCATCCTTAGACTTCCAATTTGAATCCTAACCATTATTTGGGCCTTATAAATCCATCCAAGGCATTAGCGAATCTATATGAATAAAAAAAAACCAAAAATTAACAAAATTTCTCCCTAAGAGTGATGCTCCTACATCATACTCCTAGGAAAAGGAAAAAGAACTCATGGACTACTATCCATGAGTGATTTTAGAGTACTCCCTCACTTTTTTATATCATTTTAAATCATCCACATGAAATTTAGTAGATGATTCTTCCATTTGACTAGATACTTTAAAATTGCTTATCTCTAGTCCTCTTGATCACCTGCTTGTCTAAAATACACTCCATCTCTTCTATCTTGGCCTTAGGCAACTATCTTTCCCAATATGGGCCTACTATAAATGAATAATATACTGTATTTACTCCTTCATTCCCTTATTTATAAGGGTAAAAATTTGCAACATTGAAGTTAGGTGAAATTCTTACTCCACTAGGCAACTCCAATTCATATGCATTATTTTCAAACTTTTTGAGAATCTTTCAAGGACCTATCTCTTTCATCTTTATCTTGTTGTATTCACCCATTGGTTACCTTTCCTTCCTGAGATGATTTGAGACTAAGTCTATAAACTAGAAATTCACTTCTCTTCTACTCAAATCTACCTTTTTCTTGTACTTATCAACACTAGACTCCAAATGCTTTCTTACCTATTCATGTCCCTCTTTCATTGCCATTACAAACTCTTTACCTTTAACACTTATTTTGTCCATATGGATGATGTTTCTAAGTTCAAATACACATCTATGATGCATGCCATAGATTATTTGGAATGGACTCATACCAATACTCCTATTGGTAGAATAATTATAAGTAAACTCTACTTGAGGCTACACAAGATCCCACTTATTGGGATGGTCCTTGGATAAACACCTCAACAAGTTTCCTAAACTTCTATTCACCACATCAGTTCTCCCATCTATCTGAGGATGTTAAGCTAAACTAAAACTCAAATTTGTGCCTATCTTTTTCCAAAATGTCCTCCAGAAGTGACCAAGAAACTTGGTGTCCCTATCAGAAATAATGTTCATGGGTAGACCATGAAGTATCACTACCTCCTTGAAAAAAAATTAGCCACATGTGTGGCATCATTAGTGGTTTTACATGGTATAAAATGTGCCATTTTATATAATTTATCAACAACTACAAAAATTGAATCAAAACCCCTTTGTATCCTAGGCAATCCCATCATAAAGTCGATACTTATGGATTTCCAAGGCCTATTTGGGACTGGTAGGGGCTGATACAAACTTAAATTAGTGCTCTTAACTTTTGTCAATTGATAAATCTTGAACCTTTCCCAATATTTTCTTAATTTTTATTACATTTTAGGAAAATATGAGTGCCTAGTGAGCAATTCTAATGTCTTTTCAAGTCCAAAATGGCCTGCCATGCTTCCACTGTGCTTCTCTTAGATCAGATTTCCTCTTATAGATATTTTTGGCACACCAAGCTATACTCATTTGAACAACAATCCATATTGAAGTAAAAAATCCAACCATGTCTCCTTATTTAGTGTACTTGGGTCCTTGCATGCATGGTATGCTTCTTTGAAATATTCATCATCCTCATAGAAATCTCTGAGTGCCTCAATTCCAACACTTCCTAACTGAATCTCATGCACCAATAAGACTTTCATGCTCAATGCATCTGCAACCTTGTTACTTTATCCTTGTTTACAATTGATGTTGAAGGTGAAATTTTTAATGTACTCAACCCATTTCACATGTCTTTGGTTCAACTTGGGCTGATTAGAAATAAACTAAAGTGCATGATTATCCATGTACACTATGAACTCCTTTGGCATGAAATAATGCCTCAACTTCTTCATTGCTTTCACCATTGCATAAAACTCAAAGTCATAGGATAAGTACTTCTTGGTATCATTCAAATTCTCACTAAAATAAGAAATAGGTCTACCTTCTTGGCTTAGGACATCCCCTATGGCTACACCACTTGCATCGCACTCTATTTGGAACACCTTATTGAAGTTTGAAAATGTAAGTATGGGCTGCTCCATGATTATTTGCTTCAAGTATTGAAAACTCTTCTCTACCTTATCATTCCAAAAAAAAAATTCTTGTCTCCCAAGATGGTGTCAATTATGGGAGCACACATTCTAATCAAATTTCTTATGAACTTCCTATAAAAATTTGCAAGACCATGAAAACTTGTTACCTCTCCTATTGTCCTAGGTGTTGACCACTCCACGATTACCTTAACCTTTTTCTCATCTATTTTAAGTATGCCATATGATATGAAAAATCCAAGGTACAACATTTTTGATTTCATGAAATCACACTTTTTGAGGTTGATCAATAACCTCTCTTCTTGCAGCCTTCTCATAAATAACTCCAAATTATGAAAATACTCCTTGTTTTGGTTATACATTATTATGGCATCCAACTATACTACTAAATTTTTTCCTATGAAATATTTTATAACCTAATTAATTAATCTCATAAAATTACTAGGTGAATTGGTCAAACCAAATGGCATGACTAACCATTCATATAAACCTTCATTTGTCTTGAAAGTAGTCTTCCACTCATCACCTTGCTTGATTCTTATCGGGTAATATCCACTCTTGAGGTCCACATTGAAAAATTAGATTGATCCACTCAAGTAATCCATCAAATCCTCCATATTTGGAAGTGGATATATATATCTGATGGTGATCTTATTTATGGATCTAAAATTAGTACACATCCTCCACTCACCTTCCTTCTCTGGTACCAACACTATGGTAATTACACAAGAACTCAAGATTTTTTTAATCAAAATTTGTCAAGAAACTCTTGCACTTATATTTTGATTTAAGCATTCTCTTTTGGGGTCATCTTATATGATTCCTTATTTGGTAGAATTACTTCAAGTACAAAGTCTATATGATGTGTGATACTCCTTACATGTGGTAATGTGTTGGGAAGCTCATTAATAACTATTTTTGCATACTTCTCTAACATTTATTGGATCTCTTAGGGAAAATTATTGATCTTATTGGCTATCATAATAGTCTTAAGCCTGATTACTAAATAAAAGCTTATCTCCATGCATGGCATTAAAAAATTCTTTACCGCTTACTACCATCATGTGTGAAACAACTTATTGATCACTCTCCTCATCCTTCAAGGGAAAAAAAGTGTGACTAACTCCATCCTTCATCATAGTTTACATGTTACTTCTTACATCATGAGTGGTTTGCTTATCATATTTCCAAGGCCTCCCAAGAATCACATGGCACACATTCATTGGGATGATATCACAAAGAACCTTATCTTTATAGCTTCCATTTTGGAACTCTAACCAAATTTGTTCATTCACCAATAATTTTTGTCCCTTAATCAACCATGAGACCTTTTATGGATTGGGGTGAGGTAATTTATTCAACCCAATCTTATTAACCATTCTATTGAAACAAGATTATCCATACTTCCTGAATCAATGACCATTTTTCAACACTTACCTTGGCATTTGTAAGATGTCTTGAAGAGAGTCTTATTTTATTGTGTCTCCTTCTCTTTGGGTGGCTTGATTGGCACCCTCCTCATAAGCAATGATTCTCCCACTTCAAGATCTTCCATGTGTGATAGAGAGAAAACACTCTCTTCCTCACATCCTTATGTAATCTGATTTATCTCTTACTTTCTTAGGCTTCTTAATGGATGGTCCTCTAGGCATTCCCATTGCTTATGGCTAGAAAAATTATTGAACTTGAAACACCTTCCTATAAATCCACTTTATCCTCTACCCCTTGATGAATAACCACCTCTATTAAAAGATCTCCCTCTAAATCCATCTCTTGAACTAGTGGACTACTCTTATGAATTACTTGATTCACTTTGATGGTCTCTTTATGAGAAACATTTCCCCCCTTTCTATCCTCTATATCTAAAATTTATACCCCTTCCTCTATTCTACTGATTATGTTTCTTATTCAACTTATCTTCAGCTTTGAGTACAAATTGGTATCACTCCTCTAATGTTCTTAGGATATAAAGTGCAAGTTCATCTTGTAGGTTGTACCTTAAGCTATTCAAGTACCTAAAAATATTCTCTTTATCTTCCTCAACATGTCCTAACCTAATGTTCAGCTTATAGAACTCTTCTGTATATGCCTTCATAGTCATTTATTTTTTATTCAAATTCTGTAATTATCTAAATAAGTTTGTCTCATATTCACCTAGTAAGAATTTGACTTTGATCTTGGTAACCATTCTATCCCATGAAGTTATCTTTTTCTTCCCTTTCTTTCTTCTCTCATCTTTTTTTAATTCCCATCATAATGAAACATGTCCCTTCAGTTTGGTTCTTGCAAACTTGACTTTCTTCTCATCAAGTACATTTTCATACTCAAAATATTTATCTAACTCATTCACCTAATCCATGAGTTCTTCTCCATCATTACCACCTGAATATGTGGTTAATTCCACCTTTGGTTTGGATCCTTGACCCATGATAACCTTGATGAGTCTCTTTATACCCTACTCTTCAGGTCCTTTCATTGTTTCATCTCCCTCCACTTCCTCATGGTCTTATGACTCATTTTCCCTATCACTCAAGTCCCTTGTTAAGAATCCTCTTCTTTTGTTTCATTATATAGTATTCAAAATATAATAAATTTAATTCTAAGGTCTCTTATCTCTTCCAACACATCATTTTGGTTCCCTTAGTTCCTTGTAGCACCTCTTTTATTTCTCCTGGGTGGCACCTTGATCCTTGTTTAGGTTATCTATCAAACAAGTACCTATTGTTCTCTTTTAAAAAGGATATTCTCTTTCCCAAATGTTTTTATGGATATAATATTAGATTTGATACCAAAATTATGTAGAGGTTCCAATATAAAATTCTCAACTTGAAGTTCTTTCCCAAACACACTAGGCCTTTTGACCCTTCCTACTAGCCCTTTGACCCTATGTTCTTACTTGTATTGAAAATTTACAAATGGTTAAGACTTAAAAATGGTATATTATCCTTTTAATTTTCAATACACACCATTGTGTCAATTTTTGTGGCATAATTCCTGGTCTAGGTCCACTTTCCAACTTTTGGCCTACTTAATGTGCCCTTTTCTAGGTCTAGTTCATCTTGGACCTTCCAATATCCACACCAAACTATCCATACATAATTTAAAACTTGATATTTATTTATGGAACATGAAATTTATTAAGTCTAAAATTTTTGACTCAATTTTTATGGTTTCAACTAAAGATATTGAAGAAATCCTAATTTAGGGCTTTTAGGACCCTACAACTAGCCAAGAATAAACAAAATTTGATTGCCAACATTATAAAGTGTTTAAATTATTTTTAAAAGGTTATTTATAAATTTATTTACCTAATAAAAATATTCAATTCATTATTTATTAATTTTATCTCCACTATCATAGCTTTTCATACCAAAATGTACTTGACTGTGTCATGAGAATGACTGCCTATAGGTCAATACGTAGAAATGGAATAACATGCATATAAATGGAACACAAGATTCAAATTAAATTGAAAAAATATAAAATAAATTACTTAAATATTTTAAATTTATAAAATTTTGATTCAACTTTCACTTTTTCCCTTAAAACAAACACTCAGTCACATTAAATAGACTCTGCTACAAGAAACAGGGTTTTTCTTCTAGTTTCCAAACATCCAACAATATCATTGTCCTTAATTAAATTTTAAACACTATTAAAAAATATAAAAAACTATATATTAATTTATAACAAAATTTAGAATTTAATCAATGACTCTTCCTTCATAAGAATAAACACATAGTCTCATTCACAATGAGTGATCCAAGAAATAGGGGGTCTATTTGTACAAACATCAGAATACTAGACAACTTTCTTGTTATTTATTGAAAATTATAATCTAAAATAAATTAAATAAATCCTTAAATAAAATATGGGATATTCATAAAATTCTTTTTGATCATTTTTTTAGAAAGATATAGTCTACAAACTAATCAAAATACTCAAAACAGGGTCCATGTATACACTTTCTTGAACAGGGGCTTTTTTTTCATATTCCTTCCTAGTATTTATTCATACAAAACATGTAATAAATAACTCCTTATTAAAAAATATCACCTTTTGTATCATTTTTACCTAGTTTAACTAATTTGGATAGACCTTATCAATGGTTACATGACAATTGTGAAAAGGTGACTAAGCACTAATGTTGCCTTTTAAGTTATATGTCATTTTTACCCTTGTCAATAGTGAAAATGGGTCTCAAATTAAATTAAATTTTTTTTTAAAAAACTTATGAAAACCTTCAACATACCCCTACAAGTCCTAAAACACACAAGAAATTCAAATTTTGAATACACTAGATTTGGTGGGAAATCCAAAATTTGAAATTTAGACTACTCAGATGCATCCCTAAACTACCAATTTAAATTATAAGGATGATTGGGGCCTTATAAATCCATCCAAGGCATTATAAAACCTAAATTAATGTAAACAAACCAAAAATTGACAAAATTTCTCCCTAAGAGTGATGCTCTTGCATCAACTTACATACATTTATATGATAATAAATCATACTTACCTGTCATTATATCCCTTTTTACATTGTCACATTTTTGTGATTTGAAGTAATTCAAATTGTTTCATATTCATATTCCCCTTGATTTATTTTCCTTTCATTCCACTTTAGATAAAACAAGGTTTAAGTCAAGATAAAAAATTTATTTCACATGAATAAACAAGACTCTTAGACACCATGCTCTCTAAGTTCTCTTTTTTAGCAACTGAGTCCAAAGTTTTCAAATGATAGTCATTTTAAGCCCCCATGTTTGGTTCTATAAATATGAATGAAGGAGGAATATTAAAATTAATAAAAATTTAAAATCCAAATCATTTAAAATAAAAGGCAATGATCTAAAGGCGATATAAATATCAAGAAATCTAATCACACCAAAAGATGTGATTTATAGCACATTTCCTCTCTCCAATAAAATATCAAACTCCATAGTTAGTCTCATGATATAGTTGAGGTCCATTGGGGTGTGGTAGGCCATTATATTGGGATAGGATAATTAAAAAAAAATATAGTGTTACCTACTTTTTCACACAAGTACCCCTCTTCACAGTAGATTGAAGGGTTTATAAGAGGTCTTGAGGAACAAGGAACATGTTGTGGGAAGGTAGGTCCATTTTAATTTTCATACATATAGCCTTCATGGGCTGATATTCACACTTCATTTGATTACTTAAGATTTTTGTGGTTAGGAAAAGTTCTTTACAGTACTTAATGTCAAAATTCCTCTTTTTTTGACAAACCTATTTTTTGTGTCTTGACTTTGATAAAGAGTTTATCTATGTTACTTTTTGATTCATTTTTATCACCACCAATTTAATTTGCCCCATTGAAATGTAAGTTTGATTCTAAATCTATTTCCCTGCTTCTATATTCCCTCTTCTTCACACATTAAAAACATGCTAACACTACTTTGTTTTAGTTTTATCTATCCTTAAAACAAAATAATATGTTTGAGTGACTATGGATTATCTTCTTTATACCATTTATTTACATTTCTAAAGTTTCCTTGGTTTATTTGAAACTTTTTCTTTATCATTCCTTTTATGGACAAATGTCTATTCCTAAATTTTTTGTTATCATTCCCTTTTTTACGACAACTGTGTCCATTTCTATATTTTTGTTATAATTCCTTTTTTTTAATAATTACATCTATTTATATTTTTAAATACTTTTTCCATTTTTGAGTGAGGTTGGATTTTTAATTCTCACTCACCAATTTTGTTTTCTCCTTTTTATGTACTTTTTCCATTCAAGGTTTTGTAAGGATTATTATTTCTCACTCATAAATGTTATTTTACCATTGCTTGCCCATATTTTTTTAAGTAAGGATTGTTATTGCTTTCACAATAATGTTAGATTACCATTTTTAATTGTAACCTTAGTTTGATTTGGTTTGTTACCTTTCTTACTTTAGGTATACCTTGTTGAGTTTTTTGTTCATTTAGCTTAGATTTTTAGTTACCTAGTTTACTCTAAATTTTAGCTTGGTCATTTGGTCCTAACTTAGCATTTATCACCCCGGCTTACCGAGTTTCCAAGTATGTCATGCTTACATGTTTTAGTTGTATTTTATTTCTTGTGTTTATTCATTTTTGCTATTTAGTTTTGTATCCTTGGGTTTGTCCAAAGTAGTCTTTACACCCTCCATGATCAAAACTAAAAACACAACAGATAACCATCCAATGATAAAGGTATGTAAATGTAATCATAAATCACTTTTATTTTTAGTTGTTTCTTTTTAGTCATTTACTTTTAGTTATTTTATGCTTAAAAATATTACTTTTTATTTAGCTTCAACATTGTGTGTTACTATATTCTTTTATCGAAGCACCATCCCCTATTACTAATAACATTTTTATCAATTTCATGCACCACCCAATTAGATCATTAATTACATTAAGCTTAATTTTTTACTAATTGATAATAGATCATTTGATCCACTTACTATCTTAGTAATTTATCTCAATACCTTCTTATCCGTTTGATTATTGCCTCTCCTTTACTTACACTTGCAGCCTGTCACACAGAATCTTTATTATCTAACTATTTTATGATCATAAAGACTTTAAATAATTATAAAATCACCTTTAAAACTCCATTAAATCCTCATATAAGTTTTTGAATCAATTGGAAGACAACAATTAAAGATATGAACTTTTAAACCTCTTAAAACTCTAATTTTCTACACAAATCTAAAAACACAATCATTTTTAACTTTAAATTATCATTTAATTAGACCCTATAATAAATTTTAAAATGTTTATATCATCTTCTAGTATTTACCTACCAAGTTTTAAACCATTTAGATGCATACTTTAATGGATATAAACATTTTCCTATTCTTGGCCTAAACTTTTCTCATTTATTTCTCCTTGAATAATTGACTATATTTTAGAGATATCTCCCTTGATATATAAAAAATAAAACTATAATTAGACTCATTTTATTAATTAAATAAATGTGCATAGATTATCCAAATATCATAATTTTTCATTAGGTAGATCTCTGGATATGGTCAATTTACTAGATATGTCGTGATTCTTCGCTTGCACCATCATAAGGATTCTGAAATCTTCAAAGTGATAATTCATGAAGTCCAAGTCCTTTTTAAACTCCCTATCACCTCAAAATTAAATTTAAAATCCTTTTTATACTTTAAAAATCTTCTTTTAATCTCATAATTATGTGAATTCATTGATTATCCTCTTGGTATTTACCTATTGGTCTTGATAGACCAATGATTCTATCCTTTGAATGGAAAACTAATGGAATTTATAATTTATTTATTACTTTTAGGAATATTATTTTATTTTAACTCAAAATATTCACAAAAATTATACAATTAAAGACTTACCTTGAATGTAATTTTAACTATTGTAGTTACCCAATATCTTATTGAGATCTTTCTTATAACCATTCTTTAATTATCCTTATCTTTATTTAATCACTTTATACTCTAAAAATGTCTTATATTTATTAAAATAAGGAAAAATACATTTAATATAATTATACATTCATATTAATCATTCATTTAATTCCTCTTTTCTCATTTATTCCTCTTATCATGTCACTATCCATTACAACCCTTTGAAAGAGACAAAGTCTGTCAAAATTCAAATTCATAGAACCTTCAATTGGACCCCTACACACCTTTTAAAATTATTTAAATTATATTAAACATTAAAACACCTCTTTTATTGACTACACAACATATCCACATCAAATAATATTATAAAAACTCCACTGACTACATTTTACACATACCTTGATCAATATGGATAAGGAAGGGTTTTGATTACAAAGTTATTACACACCAAATCAATAATTTATTGACTAATCATTAAAAAATAAACCAAAATCCATTAAAAAATTTAAAAATATACTTGATAATATGTTGATCCTTTCATAATCGACCATAATATTAAAACCTTCCATTTGAACTCTCATATGCAAGTCATCCTTCTAGATTCACACAGTATGTTGTATTACAATAAACTAATCAACCTTAAACATTCTCTTTTTATAAAAGAACTTAAAAATATACAAAATTATTCCATATGAGGTAGATTATTTTTCTTCTCTTTTATTTTCATCTCTTTTTCTCTCATTCTTTCAACCTCTATGCAAATCATCCTTTATTGACTCTATTCTAAACTTATCTCTATGTAATAATAGGTCTAGTAGATGAGAAGAAAACCAAATATTCCTTAAAAACATATCCTAAATATAAAATGTACTTTAATTTACCTATTCAACATACAACTCAACCTTATAAAGATATATTGAGTTGTTTATCATGTTTACATAAGTAAATAGTCCTTTCAAAATATATTTTGACCTTCTATCTACTTGAATGCCTAAGTATCACCAAAATAGGAATTTATAACTTACCTAGGGCCTTTCAAGGTGTTTAAAATGTATTTAGAAGCTTATAATGGCTTCTATACCTTCATAATCAAGCCTTATTGATTCACTTAGACTACTTATGTGCAGATTTACAAGAATGAGTTGATGCTCCTGCATCAGTTACACTTGAGCGACACATGATGAGATTCAAGTGGGGCATATGTATACACATAGTATTTTTAAACTTTACCAATTATTTATGATTTCTATATTATAATAACCCATCGAGTCTCAATCTCTCTAAGTGCACACCTTAAAGGGTATACCGGGAAAGGGGTGGGTAGACCATTGGTGCTTTGCAAGATTTTTGTCTCGTATACCACCACATACATTCAACAAAAACATATCCTATACACTTACCTAAGATTTGACACCTTCCTTACACACTCCTCCAAGTAATTCACCACATTAAACATCCCTTATCTAAGCCATTTTTTTTTTTTACATTTATCAAATAATGCCATCTCAGGTCAACCTTACACTTAAAATATATTAGTAGTTTATGGGTCTAGGTCAGCCTCGATTGACTTAGATTTGGACCTAACTTAATTTTATCAATAAATGATATAGGTAAATTTGGATGAATCTATCAACTAAAATTTTGAAAAGGTTTAGGGTTAAATTCAACTATATATACACATTTGTTTTTATATTTCTTAGAGAGAGACAAAGTCAATCATTCATTTATGCTTCTTTACAATATGCTCTTCTACCATTCTACTTGAGGAGTCATTGCTTAGGGTTTATAATTGGATTTGAATCTTATCTTGTGAAAAAGTATTAGGTGTTTTGGCATATATTAATGAGACTTATAAACCAAAATAACCTCTTGAAAAATACCTTTATCCAAGGGAGAGATTAAGTCTCGACAGATCCATCTTGAAGGTAAGTATCTCTAACTCTTACTCCTCTATTTTAGTAAATATAAGTAGCATAAGTAATGTATTTTGAATGCATTTATATATCCATGCATTAAGTTTATATATATTATTACTTAATTATAATTATTTTAAGCATGTTTACTTTCATGTTTATTACCCCCATTTTATATCACAAGCTTTGGTGAGCAAAAGATTAGATTTTACTTTACTTTGTATTTAGTTTGTGAATATAAGAAAACATAGGACCTAGATAGGCTTATTACATGGTTTTACTTGAATAGAGGATTTAGACCCCTATATAGTGATATTGTTATGGTATGGGAACCCTTAGTTAGGTCTAGAAGATCCATCTTGGTCATGACCCTGATTGTTTAAATGTACTAACAAGCAGAAGGGTAAGTGTGATTTATCTTCTCTAGGATAACATTGATTTATAGATTAGCTTCACTTTCCCTTGTATAAAATAATTTTGTTGAGGACGTCCATGGTAAAAAGTTCCATTAGGAAATGTTAATGAGTTCCATGCACTACAACTTCATGACATTTTTTAATCCATCAGAGGTCTATGATTTATGAAGTTGAAGACCAAAAAATTGCCTTGAAAACCCTCAAAGAGATCAATGAAAGAAAATGTTAGTTTAAATGATTATAATGCACATGGTTTACTTTGTAATAACTTTAATTACATTTATACACCTCATAATCACTTTTTGGGACAACAAGTTGGCATGTGTGAATGAAAATGGCATAATAAAAAGGCCTAAAACTGCCTATTTTGATTGATTTATAGGGGTTTGAGTATGTCTCAACTTCTTGACTAGTTGGAGAGTATTATTAAGACTAAGTAGAGGTCTAATTGCCTTTCATAAGTTATTATAAGGATCCCTATGGAATTGAGAAAGGTTGTAAACAACTAAATCAGACCAAAGTGGAGACTTTATTTTTCTACATTAGGAGGTTAAACTAGTAGGGCTTCTAAGATTTCAAATGAAAAAAAAAAACTTTAAAGAATTTGTATAAACATATAACATCATCCTTTTATGACTATTAAATCCATATATAAGCTTAATTGTAATTATTGTAAATAGAATTGAAGAGGTTATACACAAGTAACTTCTCAATGTTAAGAAATTTCAAAGCAAGTATATGTCCTTATCAATTTGTCAGGCTTTTCTCAAGCTAGGCACACACTTGAAGACTCATAAGAAGACTTGAAACATCTAAAAACTCAACTTTGAAACCATGAATCATGAATAAGGTTCCAAATATCTCTTAAGCTTACATAGGGATCCTATTGTATGAACACTCACAACCTTCAAACCTCTTATCAAGTGAGTTGTGAAGACTTAATTTTAGGTGATATACAAGGAGATAGTATAATATCCTATAGGACATACATATATTTGACAAGATTTTTATGATAATATTCAAACACAAGATCATAATTTATATGGGATATATGTTTACCTTCATCACCTTATAAGAGATGAGTTATTATTGCAGGTTTAGATGATAAATATCAAAGTGCGAAGGTGTTTAGACTTAAATCTCATCATCACCAAGATAGGAGAGATTTTCAAGGGTTAAGGATGGCATAGAAGGATTCAAAGAATGAAAAGTGTTAAACTAAACTTGTAAATCCTCCTCTAATAAAGGGAAATTTCAATTGAATAAATATGAGTCATAGAAGATGAAGAGACACTGCTATGCCACCTCTCATGAGGATATCATTAAGAAAATCTAACATATGTTGAAGATAAATGATGGCACTATTTCTCCACCTTATTTTAGTAGTGTAACTAGTTTTGTTGAAGATGACATCCATGATGTATTATCTCCATGTCCACCCTCTCTCCCCTTTTTTCTTCTATAAATGTGGATTTGAATGGAATTGTAGAGGACCCTCCATGTTAGTATGCCAAATACCTACTAAAATTTATACTTGTTATTTCTATTGAAGTGAATGCAAACTGATTTTGCCTTTTTCATCTCACATTTAATGTGTTCATGGTGAATTTTTAATGAATCATAGAGTTGATACTCAATATCCTTGAATTTTTCCTCTTCATTCTTGCCTATTTGTGAGTAAGTATCCTCTTGAAGGTCATATGGTCCATATTAAGTGGTTATGTAAAGATTAGTTGTGGAAAACTTTCATTAGTGCCTCATTCTAGTCCTCTCGATTAGCGATATTAGTTAATGTATCTTCTACAACCTCCATATTAAATCACCTATGCTAGAGAACTATTTAAATATGTGTGATTCAATTCAAAATTATTTAGATATGTTATCAACTCATAGACCATAAGAGGAGATCTATGATTTGGTGTATGACCTTCTTTTTTTAATAGCTTTCTCTTTCCCTTTTCATTATAAGCTGAGTAGGTGTAGTGATAGTATAGGTGTTGCATCAAGGTAACTAGTCCTCTTTAGAGGTTATCTCTAGTCTTAGGCCACCCACAACCTTAGAGAGTTATGATTGTGTCATTTGAGTGAGGAAACCTAAAATACCTCTTCAAAGGGTGTAACTCAAAGTGAAAACATTACTTTCAAAATCCCATCACATAGCTTAAAAAATTTAAATGTGTGTGTGTCCTCCCCTTTCATTCCACACCCCCACATAAGTTTTTATCCTTGCTCTATCATGTGTAAGTTGACTATAACTTCCACCCCTAAAACTCAGGAATAATGGAATTGGAGAAAGGCCATAAAAATACCAACTTATGTAGTAGATTATTTATTCTCTACCCTAATCCTAAATTCATCACCCTCAGTTCTCCATTTTTTTAAAGGCCAAAAAATCACTAATATCTATGTTGGTTACCCCATTTGATACCCTATGTTCTCCATCCTTTACTCTAAGTATGTCATTATATCACCTTGAGGCCCAAGAAATGTCAACATATTACAATATTACTCCATCCATTACCCTAAATTCTCTAATATGTCTCTTTGGTTTCTCCATTATATCACACTAGTTTATCCATTGCCTCCCATTTCCAAATTAAAAATTTATTTCCTTCTTCATGATCACTCTAAAAAGAATAATTGTTAAAGTTGTTATAATATTATATGAATACAACTAAAAATGTGATTTAATTTCCTTGTCTAAGTATGGTGTCTAAGAAACTGCATCCATTTATGAGTGTAAGTATAGGTACACTGTCTAAGGTTATCCTTCATAAGAGCCCATAATTGTGACTACATCAATTGGTATCATAGCAAGTTTTTTTCTTGTTGGGTTGAGTATGTGAGGATTTAATGGGTTTGTTTTAGGAATGAGCAAATACCTAAAAATGTATATAATTATGCGAGGATTAGAAATTACACATACATAAGTACCTCTTAGAAGAGGAGGGAGATCATGAAGAGTAGTAGATATGGAAGATATGGTAAGAAGAATTCAATTTAGATTGGATACAATAGAGACTGCATAATGTAAATGAGCTATTACTGTTGTAAATGTGAGTGAATGTGAATGAGGATTATCCATAGAAGTTTAATTTTAATAATTTTTAAATGAATCACATAAGATATCATTTAAGGAAATTTAAAAGATGGGAAACAATCCAAGTTTGGATGCCCTTATCAATTAAATGAATTTGTGTCCTAAAGATATAATTGATTAGATTGTAAAGATGGAAACATTACTTGACTCTAAGGAGATGAAATACCCTAAGAGGGTGAAGTGTTATTCCAAAAAAAATTAGGGACATGCATCTTTATGGTGGGATCATTTGTAGCTATAAATGAAGATAAGAAAAAATAAAAAATATAGACTTGAGGAAGAATGTTTGTGAAGTTTAAAGGTAAGTTATTAAATTCTAATTATAGGTTAACTTTTTTCAATAAAATTTATAATTTAAATCAAAATAATATTATTAGACTATACAAAGGAGTTATACAATCTTAAAATATCGACAGATCATGTTGAATATGATCAAGTGAAGATAACAATGTATGAAATTAGCTTGCAGTTAAGCATGCAAGATAAGTTTGAGATGGTTAAGTTATAGTCAATATAGAATGCCTACCAATGTGAATTAAAGGTAGAAAATAAAATTTCAAAATATATAGTAGTGTGATGGAGAAAATGAAGAAAAACATGAGGTGTTTGAAACCTTATGTGAAATTGACTGTGTTGAAGCTCATGAGGATGAATGAACATTTCATGGACATTTTTATGAGTGCATAGTGTATATAAATAGGGAATTTAAATGTCTTAAAAAAAATAATGAAACAAATCATGAGCATGAAATCCAATGAATAATAAGGTTCTCATATTACCAATCAACAATGGATGAATGGGAAGAGGATAAGTAAGAGACTTGAAATAATTCAGTTATATCCAAGAACCAAGGAGTGAATTTTGTGGTAAAGAGAAAGATATTGAAGAAAGAGAATCCATGAAAAATAATTCATATTTTCATAACTATGTTAAAAACAATAGGTAAGTGTTTTAATGTGTAGACACCTAAATCTGGGCACCAATAACCTCCAACCAGGCTTTTGACCAATTTCTACCAAAATGCACAATTTGGCCTAAAAACACTAAAACACATTAAATGAGTTGAAATTTATATATTCAAGTGCCAATTTTGGTTAGGGTATCCCTAAATGGGGAAATTAAATTTACGGGCTAGCTAACTTTGATCAAATCATTTCGAGTCAAAATGCCAATTTTACACTTGGGTGCTCTAGATTGCTCTTTCTTATCAAATCTCTTGCATAAGACACATGCCTTTGTTATTTTGTGTTGAAAACATCATAAATTGGATAAATTATCTAGTGCATATGAAATTTACTTCTAATTTCAATCTAATCAAATTTTAGACCAACAATAAGGCATTCTGATCAATTTGAGTATTTGTGCACAAAGTGCTTAATCATGCTTAAGAGATAATTAATCTAAATTAAGACGTAATTAATAATTCAATGGAAACTTGTTGAATACTTATTTTTGGAAATGAATATTGAATATCTACATCATTAAGTGACCTCATTTCTTGGGAAGACATCCCTAGGCTATAAATACCACAAATATCAGGATTCATGCCTCTCATGCCTCATCAAAGCCATTCATGCCTCTTAATTGCTCCTTTATCCCAAATATTGATGAGATTATTTATGGATTTTAATTAAATAATTGGATTAATCCTTAGCCATACTTCTCAATATTGAGATGGATGGTTTAGGTTGTTTGTAATCAATCTTAAAAATCTATAAATAGAGAGGCCTTGCCTATTGAATTTTAATCTATTTTGATGAAAATTTATAATGCACAAATGATTCCAAAAGACATTGAAATTAGTGTTACCATGCCAAATTGATTCCAATCCAAGCCAAGCCAAAGCCACAAGGTTCCAAGGAGAAGAGGAGATAACCAAGCCTCCTTTGATGAAGACTTCATGAGAACAAGTTAAGAAAGCCACTACAACAAGCATTTTGGAGCATCCAAGGAAGGTAAAAGAGGGTTTATTTTGCATTTTAGTTATGTGTTTTATTCATGTTTGTTAACTAATCTCTCTCTAGTGTCTAGGCCTAGAGTTGTTATGCTAGTTAGTGTGTTTCTTTCATTTTGTTTTCATTTTGAAACTAACACGATACTAACCATCCTCTCTTGAGTCAAATTATTAGCTCACATAATGGCACACCTGATGGGACCCAATGCAACCCATGTATGAAGGAGAGCATGAGGTAAATTTAAAATTTTAATTTGGATGCTTAAAACTCTTTCTAAGTGATTTTCTAACTTTATTTGGCCATTTTTTTTCTTTGTCACAGGTTTACATAGTAACCATCACTGACTGAGTAAGCTGACGTCAATCTGTATAATCATCATCTATTAACATTAGTAAAACTAACATCAGTCTGCCTAACCATTTCTAGTTAGTAAAATCATCATCGATCTACATAGAAGTCACCATCATTGTTAAGTATAACCAACGACAGTCATTGTGTTTTCTTTTACACAAACTTGAGAGCTCATTTATCTAAGTTGGTTGTTTCATCTTTAAAAGTGCTTCTAAGATAAACATCTTGATTACATTTTTTTTATAGGTTTTACTTGAAAAATCATCAAATCATGCTTAAATAGATCCTTTTAAACTTCTTTTGGGGTGTTTTAAAATGAATCAAACCTTTCATTTTGGTGCTTAAAGGAAAATCATTTAGCGTGCTATTGCTTAAATATTGTAGTTATCTTTCAAAGTTACAAATTAAGACCAAGGGGTCAAATGAACACCACCAAATCTTTCATTTGGGCTTAAAATTTAACACACTTATCATTTTTGTCTTCAATAGTCATTTGATCTAATTTGTTTAGCAAAGAGAGGGGTGTTGCGTGTATGCTCTTCCATTTGTCCCCTTTAGGGAACCCTTGAAATCAAAAGCACCATCCTTATTACAAATAGCCTAGTCCAAGGCATAGAAATAATGTCATCTAAAGCACTCCCCAAAAACTCATCATAGTTTGGATGACCTTAATAATTACCCTAAAGTATTTCTATTAGTTTTTTGTTTCATGCAAACTTGACTTGTGAGGGGGATGCCATTATCTCCCATGAGTTATTTAGGGAAGCTTTGACCCAAGGTTTCATCTCCTTACATTGAATTCACTTACTCCTTCTGAGTTTCACATGGGACATATCTACATTTGGACATCACACTACACTAAGCAAACAATAGGATGTAGTGACTGTAAAAAGGACTAGACCTTTTTACAACTAGCCATTTCTATCACACAGTTTACATGCTTATCTTTTATATAATTTGACATGAAAGTCATTTTGTAATTGATTCACCTAGAAATTTTTGAAATCTTGATAGTTTAGTCAACCCCATATTGCCATACCCTTTCTAGAATTTGGACAATTATACTTGGTGTATTTTGGTCACTTTTTTCTTGGTATGTTTTGAGATTAAAAATTATTTGTTTATTCATAAGCCATGTCAAAATAAATTTGTTTATACGTCACTCTTTTGTCTCAAGAGTTGTTATGCTAATTGTTTTACACCACTCTTGTGCCTTGAAATTTTTGCTAAACGTGTTTGTGTGTGTGTCATTTGAGTTGATGAAGGTAGTGTTACGCTAGCCAAAACATGTTAAAACCATTTTGCCTTTGAGTCTTTTGAATCATAACATCGATCACATAATTTTTTCATGCTTACACCATTAGGCTACTCAATTTATTTTAAGACTAGTTTACCTTGTATCAAAAACCATTGTTTCAAACCATGTCATGTATACCATTTAGACCTTTGTCTTGTGCCATCATCCTATCCAATCTTGTCTAGCATGTTTGGTCAAATCCTAATTTTCAAAATTGAGTTTTCAATTAGCCTTGTAAATTTTGGATTAAAACATTAATTGATTTCTATTTAGGCCTTAATTTGTGGGGCTAAAACACAAATCTTTCTCTTTTGGGTTGCATAACTTAGGTTAATCAATTACCCAAATTTAAAAACTATTACTGGTTTATTTGTTTAATTCCTTCCTCATCATTATTTGTGCCTTTATTTGGGAAACATAGCCTTTCTCAAAGATCCTTTTATCTTATGCCTTATGCCAACTGATCATGTTTATGTTTGATTCTGTGTGCCGAGTCTATGTCAAAGTTGTTTCCAAACTTGTTAGATTAAATCAAATCACATCAGCCTTTGTTGCAAGTCTAGATTTTGACACTATTTGGACAAAAGTCATATAATATGCCTATTTATTTGAGCCTATATTTTGACTCCATGTTTGGAAAAAAAACCTAGCAACTCAACTTTTCCCTTTCCTAGTTTAGACCTTGTTTGGAAACACTTTGACCTAGACCTTTAGCATGCCAATTTTTATTTAGAAACTTGAACTTTTAAGCATATGACATTTGAAATTAGACATTTGATGTTAGATTATTTTATGCTAAGTCTTAAAATAAATAATTTTTGAGATGCAACTCCACTTTTAGACCATATTGGAGATACAGATCCACCCCTTTGATCAAGTTAGACCAAGTTTGAACCATTTGTCCTTTGGATAGTTTTTCAAAGTTTTTAGAACTCTAAGCCTTTTTATTTCAAAGATTTCATCATTTACGTAGATATGCCTAGCTAAAATTATGGTGGAGTCATGTACAATCCAACTTATCATATAATGGTTGCACAAAATCCCATTAGGAACCCCTGTAGAGAAAGATTTTCTAAGGAGTTTTATTATTATCCCTACAATACTCTATATGGGGAACATAATCAAAATACACAAAATCCAAATTGAGACCTTGACTGGCATGAAGAGACTTGTGAGGAGGAATTTGAAGACCCAACTATAGATATTGTTGTTTGGGATATAGATCCATACCCTCTTTTCAATAATTAGTACATAGAACATAGTTAAGAACTAGCTTTTAAGCCAACTCATGGTTGGGATGATATGGTTTATGAGGAAGACTTGGATGCTTTAGCTTTTGTAAACAATCAAGTTCTATGATGTCCTTTTGTTATCTAATTATTGACTACCCCTAACCTTCATTTAGATTATATGATCTATCAAGCTCTACAATATCCAAGGAATACCATTACCATTCCTAGACCTAGTCCTTTGGCTTGTGTGAGTAACCAACCTCCATAACACCCTTTCATCATTCTAGGACCTAGTCTTTTGACTTGTGATAGCAATCAAGCTCCACATTGCCCTATCATTAACATCTTAAGAATTTGTCCTTTGGCTCATGTGAACAATCATAATTCATAATGCCCTACCATTATCTAACCCTAATCCATTCCTCATCTAGTACTAATCCCATCCAAACCTCAATTGATCCAATCATTTGAAGACCAAGTTATGATCAAAATTAGTATTTTACAACTCATTGGAAACCAAATCCAAGATAACCAACCAATCCAAGATATTTTCATTGAACCAACCACTTATGATAAATCACCTATTGATCCTATACTAGTTGTCAAGGAGTCTCACACTGATGAGCCAATCTTTGTCAAGTCATTTCTTAATGAGTATAATCACTTTTAGGTAAATCATTACCTTGATCATGTGCCTATTTTTCAAGAGCCTTATATTGACAAGCCAGTCTCTAAGGAGTTGTCTCTTGACATTTTTCCCATTGTAAAGGAGTCTCACTCTAACAAACTAATTTTTGTGGAGCCCATTATGCCATCACAGGCTATTACTTATCCAATACCAAACATTCAACAAGACATCATTATAATAGAGTATTTTTCAGATGAAGAATCAAAGTTAGATTTAGGTTCTATTCTTGAGTTGACATCAGATTTACCATCAAAATCTAAATCAACATCAGTCTCAACATTGGATTTAGAGTCCCTTGAGTTAGAATCAAATTCAAAAGAAGAAATGTTCATGGCTATTACAACATTGGTTATACATAACTTGTAGATCAATTTGAATACATTTATGATCTTTTTACAATTTTTGAGGATGAGTACTTTAGCTTTGATACAAGTTATCCTAGTATCTTTTATGAGTATTATGAAACCTCTACCCATTTCATTACCATTCCATAGTCCATTACTATCAACCAAAATAGCCATATCATTGACATTCTAACTCCCACAAGTGTTGATTGGGATCGATAGAATCACACTTTTTTGAACTATATCTATGGTGATATAGTATTTAAAGAAGAGCAAGGAGGCCAAGACCACATTCATGTAGTATAAGAACACTCTCCTAGTGAAACCTTTTTAAAGGTGCTAGGATATAATCAAAGTTATAACTTAGCATCTTCTAGTGAAAATTTATTAGAAGTGCTAGAAGAAAATCAAAGTCAAAAGCCAATATTCATTAGTGAAACCTTTTCTAAGGTGCTATAGGACATTCAAAATAACTTCATTGGTGAAAAACTCATTGAGGCACCAATAGATAAGCAAAAACATTCTTCACTACTTGATGAAGACAAAATCAAAGATAAATCAAAATAGATTCCAATCTATAGCCTAATTAGATGGTAGCTACTCTCAAGATCAAACAACAAACAAATATGGTGGTCTTATCAAGAGAACAAGTATTCAGACCCACCATAACCAAAATTATGTCAAATCTAACATCAACAACATTACGTGTGACTGAACATCTTGCTCTTCATTTGTTTCCCCACCATTATACATTATATTATCATCTACCTTTCCATTTCACAATAAAACCTACCATCCATTATTTGACCTTGTTTATCATCCATGGCCACCCTTTCCTTTAAAAAGGCTACAAATATACCTTGTCTTGATATTTAAAAGAATTAGAATCAATGACCAATGAATATCACAAAAACATTCTTGATAACCAAATCTACAGTTAATTATTGATGGAGTAGTTATTCAGATGAGGTGTGGGCTAGCAATTAACATGATCAAGTATTCTATTTGTATCATTTTTTGATTAGGATGTGCATCTCCCCATCAGTAGGAACAACAAAATCAAGAGCCACAATTAGGCCAAAAACATGTACCATGCCATTCCATCTTATCATTCCATTCCTATCTAGACCAAAGCCTATTTTTAGTCATCCTACCCAATCTTATTTTGATCTTGGTTCATTTGTTTCTTTGCACACATTTTGTGAGAGGATTATGATCCAATTTCAATAATAAATCAAATCTATGTTTATAGTGACCATCTATGAAAGTAGTGTGACAGTTGATCTAGAAAGATATATTTTATTTTCCATATTATATTAAGTTTATCTATGTGAGCCTGATTATAACTGCCTATGGGTGAATCAGTGTTTCACTAGTCTTGCTACTAATTATAACTACCTATGGGAAAATTAGTATCATTGATATATACCATTTCATCTTAGTTATAACTACCTATGGGAAAACTAGGGGTGATACTTGTTTATCATACATTGCCTCATCACCTTACCATTATTGTTTTCATTTCACTAGCTATTTGTCATATTTGAAAACTTATTAAGCCCTAGTTAGTTTTTCCCTACCTTTTGTGTGGATGAAATTACTATGACTTGAGGTCATTTGAGGAATATGTGGGTCATGCTCAATTCATTTTGAGGTCACCTTAGTCCCCCTTTCCATACACTCTCACTGTTTTGTGAGTAACCTAAGCCAAACACTCTCACCATTTTGCAAGTAGGTATATTGTCATTCTCTAACAAGTTAACATACCTCAAAATGCCAAAAACATTCATAATATTTCAAAAATCTAAAAATATTTGTCTTATTTAAGCCTAGTCAGTTATCTTCGATCTACCTTAGTAGGGCATGTTCATTGCTAGGATGCTTTCTTTTACTTTTGTTTTCAAGCTTTCTATTTATTTATTTTAGGTTATTTGTTTGTTTATTTTATTTTTCTATTTGTTTGTTTGTTCTTTTGCCTGTTTGTTTACTTTTAGCACTATTACCTCAACTCAGTCCATATGCATTCATGGGTGATTCCTCGAGCACATTATTCTTGAGTCCATCCATATTCATATGTCAACATTATCATCATGGTTTTTATCATTTGTGCATTATTTTTTAGTGTTTATTAGATTGGGAGTCAGTCCTTATGCATATTTTGGCCAAGTTTTCATGGCATTCTATCATGAAGCCTACCATCACATGATATAGAAAAAATCAACTTCAAGAAGGTCTACAATCAATGGAGCTATAGAAATTTCTCCTTGGCACCTTGGAAAATCCTCCCATCCCACCCTTGATCAAATCAACTCATTGACCATTCTAGTTGTATCATTGTTAATCAGGACGAGCATCTCCTCATTAGTAGGTATAACTAAATCTTTTCACATTGATCAATCTTATTCTTCTTTTCATCTCTTTTCTCACTTTGAAATCACTCATATTTGATTTATATTCTAGGTTATATTATTGATTTATGCTTGCTAATTAGTGCTTATTAGGGCACCATCATCTTTAGCCAATCTAGGTCCTCTTAATGATTATAACCACCTATGGGAAAATAATTATTTTGACTTTTATCATTGATTATAACCACCTTTGGGCAATTTAGTATCTTTTTTACATCAATGCATGAAAGCATTTTCTCATTTAGATTAATCTCAACCATGGGTTAATTCCACCTTTCTTCTTGTTTCTTTTCAAGGGACCATCCATCAACAAATGTGATGACCACTCCCTCGAGGGGACATCATCATAGGCTTCCCAAATCCATTTGGAGTTTGTTCTTTAACCATCATCTTCTTTTTGGCATACATGCCATTTCTCATTATTTGAGAATATATTTCTTTTCCTATGGTTTGTAACTCCTTCCTAATAGGGGTAAATTGTAGACATAAAAATCTAACCACTGATAACCTTCAACTAGACTTTTGACCAATTTCCACCAAAATGCACAATTTGTCCTAAAACACTAAAACATATTAAATGAGTTGAAATTGATATATTCAAGTGCCAATTTTGGTTAGGGTATCCCTAAATGGGGAAATACAATTTATGGGCCAGCTAACTTTGATCAGATCATTTCAAGTTAAAATGCCAATTTTACACTCGGGTGCTCTGGATTGCTCTTCTCTATAAGATCTCTTGCATGTGACACATGCCTTTGTTATTTTGTTTTTACATCATCCTAAATGGCATAACATATCCAACACATCTTACATTAACTTCCAACTCTAATCTAATCAAAATTTAGACCAATAATAAGGCATTCTGATCAATTTGAGTATCTACACACAAAGTGCTTAATCATGCTTAAGAGCTAATTAATCTAAATCAAGACTTAATTAATAATTCCATGGAAAAATTTTGAATACTTATTTTTGGAAATGAATATTAAATATCTACATCATCAGGTGACCTCATTTCTTGGGAAGACATCCTTAAGCCATAAATGACAAATATCAAGTTTCATGCCTTAGATGCCTCATCAAAGCCCTTCATGCCTCTTAATTTCTCCTCTATCCCAAATTGATGAGCATATTTATGGATTTTAATTACATAATTGGATTAATCCTTAGTCACACATCTCAATCTTGAGATGGATGGTTCAGGTTGATTTTGATCAATCTCAAAAATCTATAAATAAAGAGGCCTTGCCTATTAAATTTTAAGTTATTTTGATGCAAAGTTATAATGCATAAATGATTCCAAAAGCCTTTGAAATTAGTGTTACCATTCCAAATTGATTCCAATCCAAGCTAAGCCAAAGCCACAAGGTGCCAAGGAGAAGAGGAGATAGCCAAGCCTCCTTTGATGAAGACTTCATAAGCATAAGTCGAGCAAGCCACCACAACAAGCATTTTAAAGCATGAAAAGAAGGTAAAAAAAGGTTTTTTTTTACATTTTAGTTGTGTGTTTTATTCATGTTTTTTAACTAAGCTATCCCTAGTGTCTAGGCCTAGAGATGTTATGCTAGTTAGTGTGTTTCTTTCATTTTATTTTCATTTTGAAACTAACATGATACTAACCATACCCTCTTGAGTCAAATTACTAGCTCACAAAATGTTATATTTGATAGTGGGAGTATGAATAATCTAGTGTCTATTAAAGTCAAAAAAAATTAAGTGTACATCACACCCCAAGAAATATAAGGTGTCTTGGTTTTTCAAAAGGCATGAAATTATAGGATGGGTTGAATGTGAAGTGAATGTGAAAGTAGGTTCATATTGTGATATAAATTTGTGTGATGTTTTACCTATGGATGTATTCAATATTTTGTTAGGAAGACCATTTTAGTTTAAAAATAAGGTTAATTATGATGGAATAAATAATGTAGTGTCACTCGAGAAGAATGGAGATATGTAAAATATAGCTCCATTTAAGAAAGAGAGTGGAGTCAAGAAGAACCAAAGTCATTTGGTCTTGGTAAATAAAATAAAATAAGCTTTAGAAAATGAGAAGGAATGGTATTTACAGGTCATGGTGAGTTTTTAGTTTGAGGATGAAAAGGCAAGATAAAGTGAAGATATTTTTCTATAAGCATTAGAAACATAGAAACACATGAAGAAATACATATGGTATAATAAAAATTACAAAAATAATTTGTTGATCTAAATAGAATTTGGACAAGGATAGATGAAGAGTGTCATACTTGTGGCATAGAGGCAAATAATGGTTTATATATGGTGGATATGTTTCTAACAAGAAACTTTAAGGTGGAATAAGTTGGTTCCTATGTGGGAGAAACCCACCAAGTATTGGATAATATAATATTATGATTCATGGTATGAATTTTACTCATATGGGAAATGGTAGTGTAGGTTTAATTACACATGACATACATGTGATGTCAATGAAATTTAAAAAATGAGGTTGTAATCAACCAAGATCTGATGCAAAGAGGATGAGATTATAACAACACATATATGATATTTATTATTTGATGTTGTTATTATCCCAATCATGTGTAGAGGATGATTTTGTTATAGTAGAGATCAAAACATTGTTTTACATGGAAATGAGGGTAACAAGAGAGGATGACATGAATACTATCTTTGGGATAGCATTGGAGGTCATGGGTGATCATTTTTATTCCAAAGGGTATGTTTAGTTATTTAAAAATAAAGCTATGAAAGAATAAATAGTGGATGAGGTTTACTCATGGAAGATTTAAGAGTATGTGACAATAGTGTTGAAGAAACTTGGTGGTAGTAGATGAATAGAGGTGGGGAAAATACTAAAATATAGTGGAGAAAGATAAATATTAAATATTGGATAAGGTGGATGGATTATTCTTGAGAAATGGGTAAGGGAAATATAATATTAATCATATTTAGGTGGAGGAGGATGGTTTATGGTACAATAGGTCAATAGAAAAAAAGAAATAAACATAATGACAAACTTTTGAGGTATCTAAAAAATGGAATGGGACACCATGGTCAAATTGATTGGCCAAAAAATATTTACCCTAGTTTGTGAGTTTGATATCAAAAATTTAAAACTTTAGTTTTCTGATATAGGATCATCTGAGGGTACACATAATCTTGCATCAAATGAAAAACATTAGGTGTGTGTCCATGTGGACTATTTAGTCCTTTAGTCATTTTGGCATGGTGAATTTTATCCATGTGAAGCATAAACATTCCAAACATTTTATTGTATAAAGTACATCAAATATGATTAATTTATATAATACTCATGTGTCCAAGCGAGTTTTTTTGAGTTTCTCAACCATTTGTACAATATGGGAAGTGGTTATTGTAGACACCTAAAATTTTATATACTTAAATAATATTATACAATTTTCACCTAAAATTTGTCTTAGTTTTCACTCCAATCCTATTTTTTGGAGGAATTATTTATTCCCCAATGTGGGATGAGTGAATTCAAACCATGAATAAACCATTAACTATTTTCAAACTCATATTTGGAGGATTCATATTATTTCAAAGCTTAAGGAACATCAATATGAGTTTGTAGGTCTGAAAGGGTTATAGGCTCTTGTTCAAGATATAAGGAGTAATAAAGGTTGTTAAAATAGAGATCAAGAAAGTCTTCAATACCATTAATTATTTATTGAAAACCATTAGGAAAGAAGTAAGAACTTGAAAGTCTATAGGCTCCTATGAAGAAGAAAAATGGAGTTTTTGAACATATTTTATAGATCCATTTTAAGTTTTCAAGTCTCTCATAAATATTCATCTATGATGTTCTTGGCATAAAAATGTTAATAACATTCATAAGAACCATATATTATAATTGATATCCTTCAAGGGAAACAACAGGTCTGTAAATAAATCAAGGAAACAAACATAGATTGTAGGTTTTTTCAAGTTTGCAGGTTTATACATTAACACAAAAAAACATGGAAAAGAGTTTTAGGAGTAAATAAAGTATTGAGAGCCATCCAGGAATGGTTTAAATCCTACCAATTACAAGCAATATGTCTTCAATCAATTTAAAATTTAGAAAAACCTCAATCAAGGGTTATAGGTGACAAACAATCACATTATTTATTTGTTCTCCTTATGCATAGAATGTAATAAGTAATGGAGAGAATTAAGGGGTTGTAAGGATCCTACCAATGATGAATTATATTAATTAAGGAAAAAATCACTTCATTTCACTAATAAGAATACTAATACATCTAAAACCTTGGTAAAACCCTAAATCCTATGAGTGTTTTTTTTTATATTTTAGGCCTCATTCAAGCAAGAAATATGAGGGTTGATGGTATAAGGGACATAAAAAAAATGTAATAATGGTTTTAAGTTCTCATGGTGTATTTATCAAATTATATGCTTCTTTAAGCCTTTCATGCCCTATAAATAACTACAAATAAGAGTACATGCATGTATGTTAAGAAAATGCAAGGTTTCCTAACTTCTCATGCATGTTTCCAATGTAAAAAATTATATTTGCATGATCTAGATATTATACAAGTTTCAATCTCGACAAGGCAGTCTAGGTAATAATTTATTTGATTTTAGGGTTTATCAAGGGTTTTGAGCCCTTAAGATTTGTTGAATGTCTTGCTTTGAAGATTTAGGTCTCTAAAAGCTTTCAAACAAGGACATCACTCACCATTTGAACCTCTATGATCCTCCTTAGGTTCAAAAAAATGCCAATAGATCTTAATGTATATTTAAAGAAGGTTTTGAAGGTTTCAATCAAGGGTCTCCATACTATTTTTAATAGGTTATAGGTTTAGAATGATAAGAGTGTGGTTCTGTAGGCATCTAAGGATTAAAAGATTTTAAAGCAAATGAAACAAGTCAAAAGGCCTATATACTTTTATTAAAAATTTAATAAGCCTCCTATGGCTTTTCATTAAGTAAAATATGAATACAAGGCATGGAAAACACTCATCCATAGGCCTACAACATATTTATAGTCCCAAGACTCTCTTTGAAGGTTGAAGGACAAAGTTTCATGAGGTATTAAGCCTTGAATGGAGATGAAAAAAGTTTACAAGGTTGTTTAACATGTTTTTGAGGAGTTCCTTACAAGTTTTAATTATCTACAAACATGTTTTCATAGCCTTTCAAACCTCCTGTAGGGTCCTAAGATGGTTTTCTAAGCAGAATCAATAATGTTAATAGTGAGATATAAGGTTTCCAAGTATCTAAGAATGCATTTAGGTCTTAATTTCACATCCCCAAGTTTATCTCATGTTATCATGGGGTTCTCAATGTGTTTCTAAGGTATTCTTACAAGTTTGAAAACTCAAAACAAATCCCTGTTGAACCAAATAAAGATTACAAGTTTATTTAATAGTTTCATGATTGACAAAGAGTGAATGCAAGGTTTAATGGTATAAAATTATAGGTAGTTTTTTGGAGGGTTTGAATAATTTACAAGAAGTTTTTAGACCTAGAAATAGAATTCTAAGTCCTCAAAAATCCTCCTATAGGCATGCAAACATATAGAAAGTGTAGGTGACTGATTGTAGGTTAATGCTAAAGGTTTGAGTCAAAAACATAGTCTAAAAATACGTTATGACCTTCAAAATATGGATTTAAATCTCCTAAAATATCATTATATACCTTCACCCATCTTAAAATATTTTTATGAATCATCACTACCTTTAAAAAGTTCTCTATGTTGGATTATAGAGTAAGAAATGAGTTGCATGCCTAAAAAGTTAGAAACATGGTCATAGATCCCAAACATTGACCTAAAGACGTTGTAAAGTCTCATAGACAAGAATATGTGTAAGTTCTAAGTTTTATACATGTTTCCAAGATAAGTTCAAAGTATGGTAAGACATCTACATGTATGCAGTCAACTTTCTTAGGGCTTTCTCAAGAGTTCATGACCTTATAAGATTGCAGATATCTTGGTGAAGTTTTTATGATCATACTAGGAGAGAGAACAAGGTGAAATCATGTTTGAATATTATTATATGGTCTAAAGGTAGTGATAAAAGAGACTTAGAACTTCCAAAACCCAACTTACATGTCTACTAATTTGAAGAAGGTTTCAATATCTCTATACACCAAGTAGGAAGGTTTCAAATATTTTCTAAGGGCCTCCATGAACAAACCAACTAGCATAAGCTATAGAGGAATTATAACAAATTTTTTGTAGTTTTTCAAGTTAGATGATGTGAGTTTTTAAGTTCACAACCCTTCTTACAAGAATGTGACCATGTTTAAAAGGTTTGTAACTAGGTTGTAGGCTTTCTCAAGAAGATTTGAGCTAGTATACAATTAGAAAATGTTGTGATGGTAAAGTGAACTTGTATAAAAGATGTTTATTAATCTTATAGAAAAATATAGGGCTAAAAAAGATGAGATAAGTCCTCTAATGAGATATAAGACTTCCATAAGGTATGAGGATTTTTGAAATCCTCCTAAGGGATAAAAGGTAGATTTTGTGATCTTTAAATCCTACCAACATTATGGTTTCAAAGTTGTATGTATGTAAATGATAGGAAGAATATAATTTTATATTAAAAGTAAATGATAAATTTTAAAATATCCTCCATAAATAAATTTTTTTTTACATGGGTTTTAATACCATATTACAAGATCATAATGAGTTCTAAAAGCTATATATAGGTTTTCAATGTCTGAATGTTGAAGTCTAAAGCAAGATTCAAATAAGTCAAGATCATTATGATATCTTGAGAGCAAGATTATACATGAAACATGAAAATATTAAGTGAATGATATTTTAGGTCTATGAAGACACAAGGACAAAATCTTATAATAAAAAAATTAGGTTTACAAGGAGGATGATGAGACAATATGTGACTCTAAAATCATGAAAATGTATATTTCTTAGATTCTCCAAGAGATCTCATGACAAAATAGGATGATAGACCATATTATCAACCTATCGAAGAGAGCTTCACCTAAACTTCAAAGATGATTTCAAATATTCCTTACTTCCACAGCCTATCTAACATAACTTTGAATGGAGTAAATGGTAATAAAGAGTATTAAATAGGTATGGAGGCATTGGAAAATCTCCCACAAAAATGTGTAACTCCCTCCATGGAGTGTCAATCATGTCAGTTCAACCCAAGGCTCTAAATGGTCATAGGAGATCTATTTTAGGCTAAATATTCAAAAAGCATGGTAGTTAAGGAGGAAAGTCAAATTGATCTAGATTCTATCTAACATGCATGCATGAGAGGAGGAGAGAAGTGAGTTAAGACTATTAAGGAAAAAGAGAGAAAAAAAAAAGGTCTCCTCTTGCACCACTATGCCAACCTTCCTTAGATGTCTTCATGAAGTAGGCTTAGTGTGTTGGGGAGGGATTAATGACTCTATTTTCCTTGTTTTTTTTTGCATTGGCTAAATTGATGGAGTAGTGGCAGCATTTATGAGGTGACCTCAATTACTCTCCTCTCCTCTCTCATCTATATTTATGATATATATGGATTCCAATGACTTTTTTCAATAGTCCTCTCTTTGCTATGTTAAAAATCTACTCATTTTGAGTCTTATAATATTGGATTAGGCATTAAATCTAATAAATAATTGATGTTTTCTCTTCTACATTTTTAGTTTTCTTGAGTTTTATATAAATTTTAACTTTTGATTTTCACTTATATATTTTTACTTTATTTGTTATCATTTTCCTATCATCTTTTCACTTTACTTGAAGGTTGTATGTTGTGTATATTTCTCCCTTCATACAAGTCATTTATGAAAAGGTTGAGAAAGTTATAGGTTTTGTAAAAGTCACGTGACTTCCCATTAGTTATAAGGATTTATTACATTTATAGAGTGAGTAGAGGATCTCTCTATACTTGGTGCATCACGTTTTTATGAGTTTTAGTCATTTTTACTCCTTTTCCATGAAACAATTATAGCCTTAGTTGTAAATAGGTCCATTTTAACATTGTTTTAGGATTACAACTACTATTATATTAGATGCACATAGTTTAGGAAGGAATACAACCTTCTCAAGAGATTCATACCAAGGATCCAAGGTCAAACACCTTAGTGATGACCCCATTGTGGTATTTGAATTACTAATTGAGTGAGCAAGTGTAAGATTCAGGGGATAATAGTTTCTAGCACATCAAGTGGGATGAAGTTCCATAGAATTGAAGAGTTTAACTAAGGACTTGGTGTTATTATTAGCAAGATATAAAATTGAATACATTTTAAAGGTACATAGTGACTCAAAAAATTTCTTGTCTTAGATCAATCATACATTTTCATGCCAAAGGAAACAAATACTTATACAAAAGATACTAGTTATTAGTTTCTTGAATTGTCATTATCTCATAGAAGAAGAAGAACCACATTATTAAGATCTCCTAAAAGAAGAGATATAATTTCTAGACAACCTTCCCCAAGGGATAAATACACACATTTTGGTAGGTTTCCTAGATCAAAAAGGAGGTTGAATCCTATTCTTCATATAGAAGTCCAAATAAATTAGTTGTTTTTTTACTTTAATGGAGATATCCATTTGGAACTTAAATAAAATCATAATATCCTAGTTTTCTCTCTCAAAATCATACCTTATTTCACTTTTTAGGATGATACCATTCTCATAGAGCACATACAAGACATTGCCAAGATGTGTAGTCCATAACATAACTCAAGAAAATGTGGCTATGAGACTTCTTGATTCACACTTGAAAGGAAATGATCTTAAATGGTATATGTCATTATAACCTAGCATAATACATAGTTAGAATAATTTAGGAGAGATACTTTGCTAATTATTTGAATATAAGAGTGATCATATTTATATTATGTAACAACTCACTACTATCAAGAAAGCCCCCCATGAATACATGGTGGAATTCAAATTTAGGTTCTAAAACATTTGGGATAGAATCCCACCCTTGATGAAGCCTAATCCAAATACTGCATTCTTGTACTATTTGAGATCCTTGAATAATGACATTACTATCATGATTTAATGTATGGGAAGTATCATATTACCAGTTGTATATGACGTTGCCATAAGGGATGAAAATAGCCTAATTCAAGCTAGAAAGATATACCCTAGATCTCTAATGCCCTTACTTATTAAACCTCCACCTTTTTATCCCATTTGACACCCATTCTTGTAGCAAAAAACCAACCAAATCTAACTTTTTCCCCTCCCAATGATTTGGATGAAGTTAAGACATTATTACAAAGCTTTGGTAATAAATTAATGGCCTTGAAAAGTCAAAATCAAGATCAAAATATTAGACCATACCAACATTTAAATCAACCATATCGGTTTATTTTTTCAACCTTGTCAAGGTAATACACAAGTTTAAGACCAAATTACTTATGTTGGGCCCTTCTATAGTCAAAATCCTAATTATACCAGCACTTCAAAAGTCATTATACATATGTAAAATAAATTGGTTCAATATTATGAGTAGTTTTATCCATGTAATCAGCCTCATAACTGAATCACATGCCTAAATGGAATTATCAACCAAGCCTTGATGTTCCAAAGTGTGTCACTTTCTCAAGGTCAATCAAGTGAATCAAGTTCACAAAGAGAATAAGTGCATGAATAAGCACAAGTGCAAAGTGACTCTACTCTTTTAAATTGGCAAGAGAATTAATTTTATGGCATCAATCATAATGAGGTCCCAAGCAAAGGAATCACTCTAGTGGATTACAATACAAGGTTTATAAAAGGTGCAATGTAGGGAGAGCTATTTTCCTCATTTGGTCAAGTTCTTAATACCCAATCTCCTCATGAAGATAAAAAGGATAAAATAATTGTTGAGACCCCTCAAGTACAAGAAAATAAAGTTGTTCAAAATTAATCTCAGCCTCAAATCAACCAAATACAAAGAAAATTTGTTGTTCCAAAATCTTAAATCAAAATGAAGACAAATCCCTTTCAATGTAGTTGAGAAAATGAAGAAAACAATCCTAAATATCACCACATGGGAGGCTCTCTCCATTCCTAACCAAATATACTTATTGAAATAGGCCTTAAGCCACCTTGGTCATGTGAGAAAATCAAGTGAAGCAATCTTTCCTACCAACTTATGCCAACCAAAAGAAGGAGATAGTGGCAAGATCAGTAAACCACCTCCATTATACATCTCCTTGATTATTGGTAAGCACTTTATACATAATTTTGTGGTTGATTATGGGGAAAGTAGCTTAGTTATGCATAAGAAGATTTTTTTCCTACTAGGTTTAGAGTACACTCCAATCACAATGGGAGTTATCCAGTTAGATGGTACATAGTTTTAAATAGTTGGCATCATTAAGAACTTTAATCTTACCCTGCATACTTTCCCAAGCCTCTCCATCTCCTAATATTTTTCAATCATAGACCTCCCTCCCTATTTTTATATATGACTTTATAAGTATTTCATTACAAATTATGGTGGTTATCTATCCTCAGATTGGTCACACATGTTGCTTAGGACTTGGTATGGTACCAAAGTAACCATCAAAGCTAAGCCCATTTCTAAAGATCACATTGAGCCATATTCCCCTAGTCCATTACATATGAATTGGATCAAGTATGATCAATAAGGGAATGGAATCCTTCATGAAACTACCACATATTTGGAGGAGGTTCTAGATATCCTACTTGATGAGTGGGAAAATGAGCACTATGGATTTGATCCATATGATCATGTGGAAGAGACAAGATTGGGTACGTATTACATCCTTGAATAGGACTCTATTCTAACAAATATTATGAGGTCATAGGAAGATCTTAGGGGTACATGGTAGATATTTTTTAATCGTTTAAAGAGCATAAATGGTATTGGTGTAGGTGTTGTGTTGATATCCCATCAAAAGGAGAAGTATTTTTTTCATATAGGCTATAGTTTAGTTATACTAAAAATGTAGTTGAATATGAGGCATTGATTCAAGTCCTCTAATTGACATAAAAAGAGGAATAAAGGCAAATAAATTGTTTGGTGATAGTGAGTTGGTTTTAAATTAGGTTAGAGGCTAAAATGCAACCAAGAGTAGCATGTTGAAGGCCTAAAAACATACAGTGTGGGATCTCATTGATAGATTTGATGCCTTCAACATTAAATTTATACTAAGAACACAAAATGTTGATTTTGATAGGCTTGCTATTATGGGATCTCAGTATAACCTCCCCCATGATGTTATTAAGTATTTGGAATAGCTTGTCAAGTTGGAGGTAAGACCTATAGTCTTTGATAATAATTAGTTGGAAAGTGTTTGATAATGATGAAAAAATAGTCAATTTTATACAAGAGGAGGTAGAATTTTCAACCAAAAACTAGCATAGGATTCAATATCAATATGATGAGTAGAATATTTAGCTAAAAGGAAATAATTTTCCTAAGGGTTTTGATCTGTAATCATAATCAAACAAGAGTCATAATAGTGGAAAACACACTTGTAAAGGATCATAACCTTATTTTAAAAATTTAATAAAATTAACTTTTAAAATGATTATGGAATTAAAATCAGATTTTAATTATCCAAAATATACAAAATTTAAGAGTGAATCAAATAAAGAGACAAAAATTAATATAAAATACCAAACATGATTTGATAACAGAGTTTGGCTTAAAAGCCTACGTCTCCAAATCTACTCCAATGGGGATTGCTCTTTATTAATTTTCATAAAATTGCTTTACAATTTATTTAGAAGTCTCGAAATCATCTTCAAGGGATTTGTTATGTCTAAGAGATAATCTAAAACCAAAATATTTAGCTTGAGGTTTTAAAAAAATCTCCAAGTCCCTTCACCACTCTTATACATGCCATCCTCCATGGAATAACACTAAAAACTATGCTTCAAATATCACCTCAAGCTCAATTTATAATTATTTAACCCACGGGTGTATCGGTCAAGTCCTTATCATTTTAACCAAAAAGGATAAGTTTGAATTCCACTTTCAACACATTTGGTGGTCATATCAATCTAAAATCCCACATTTGGGAGGTGGTTGTAATTTAAAGTTTTTAAATGCCACAAAATTAAAGGTTTAACATGTCAAATATTTAGCATTGGCATATATTTTGGTGGATGTATGGTGGCATAGGTATTTCACATGGAATGTGTGTGGGAACCATGGGAAATACATGGAAACTTGGTTAGGTAAAAACTTCAGTTGACATGTAATGTGGATGGAGCATGGAAAGTGTGGTTGTCATGTGGAAAGTTGGAGGGTCTTGGAATTTTGGGGGGCTTTGGCATGAAATTTAATTAATTACATAATATACGAAATTGGTCCATAGTGAATGGTGGTAAGCCATGTGGTGGCTTGAAGACCCACCATGTGGTCTAATCTCCTCTCACCACTTATTGTTTACTCATAAATTGTTGAAAAATCATCACTTGTCAATGTCCAAACCCCATTTTTTAACTTACCCAGTTTGATCTTCCACATGCTATAACTTGTGAATATGAGCTCTATTTTGTGATCCATAAAATGCATCAAAAATCTCTAGACAAGCCCTTCACCATGACAATGATCAACTTATGATTTAATGACTTATTTTTTAGAGAAAAATATAGATCCTCATGGATCAATCCTCCCCACTAAGAGCTTTTGGACATCCAAAAGTTGATTAATTGGTAAAGAGGTGAGGGTATTGATCCCTCACTCTTTTGGCTTTAATCCATTTACCATTGTTTAGGTGCATCCCTTTGAGACCAAAATGAAGATATTCAACATCTCCCCTTCATGGAGTTCAAACCTTCCTATTAAGTATTGTATCTTCGTATAGTTTTCTTAGATACTTAGGGGAAAAATCATCAACAAAAGGAATAGATACACTCTCATCATGATCTACAATCATCGAAGGCTCATACAATTTCAAATTTTCCATATTCACAACTAAATAAATATACATATAAGATGGAAAATCTAATCAAAAATAATTTTTACCAATCTTTTTTGTAATCCATAAAGGACCATAGTAGATTGCTTTCAAATTTTTGCCTTCACCTGTCAGCCTGTCCTTACTAATGTGAAGCCATACCAAATAAACTATAACAAACTAGTGATCAACATGATGTTTGTCATGTCTTTCTTTGTATCTTTCTTGACTTTTATTCAATTGATCTCAAACAATCTGGTGTACCTACTATATTTTTTCAATAAATTAGATAAAGCAAATTGAAGTATATTATAGGGTCCAGAAGATTGTAGATGATGAGGATAAAATTCAATTAGTTACTCTTTGAATGGGAGGCATAAATCTCATCTGGTGGGAGAGTAAGTTAAAGGAAAATGAGATTAAAACAAGTAACTCAATTTCCACTTGGAGTGAATTTATTGATGCACTCAAAAATCAATTTTATCCTTTAGGCTATATGCAGCAAGCCATGATGGATTGGCAATATTTCAAACAAACTAAAGGCCAAAGTGTTTAAGATTATACATAGGAATTTAGGAAAAAGGCTTTAGTTTTGAATATTCTTCTTTATACATAGGAAACACTTCTTAAGTATATAGGTGGGTTACATAGTTAAATATCATTCATCAGTAGTTGAATCCTATCCAAAACAAACATCTAGGGTATATTTAGGTAAATATCCATAAGAAACTTCAAAATGAGATTTCATAGTAGAAGAATGAATTGCACAATTTTAAGCATGTTATATAAAGCATAAATTATCATCCCACAACTTGGGATGTTTACTGTAATAACCCCTAAGCAAATTTACCACTTTATGGTTTACAACCTCTATCTATCCATCATTCTATGGATGAAATTCAGTGCTCTTATTCAACTTAGTGTCCATCAATTCCCATAGGGTTGACCAAAATTCCCTAAGAAATCAATAATATCGATCAGAAGCAATAAAAGTGGACAAACCAACATGAACCCATACATGCTAAAAGAACAAGTGTGTCGTACCTTCCCCTATAATCTGCTTAGTGCAAGGAATCAAAACACACATTTTGCTAAATATATCCACACCACACACAAGTAATCATGTTTTCTCCATGACATACGCAAACCCCCTAAAAAATCCATGGAAATACTTTCCTAGGGATGAGTAGGAATAGGTAAAGGAGTGTAAAGTCCTAGTTTCCTATTATTAGGTTTGCTTGTGGCACAAAGAACACACCCTTTGATATATTTGCAATATTTTACTACATATGGGGCCAATAAAAATACATTATTAAATGTGAAACCATTTTACCAACTCCAAAATGGCCAAAAATAAGAGAAGTATGTGCTTCCCTAATCATGTGCACCCTTTCATTTTGAGGAATACAAAGTTTACCCAAATGATACAAAAGTCCATTATACACATGATAGTCTGATTATTCTACATGTTTTCCACTCATCAAGTCTTTATACACATCCTTAAAGTCAGCATCATCAACATACTATTATTTATAACTTTCATGAGTCAAAGAACTATGTTGTAAAAGAATAGATGTAACTACCATAGGAGACCTAGAAAGCATGTCAGCAACTTTATTCTGAATAACTTCATTATACCTGATCACAAGATGAAAATGCTATAGGAAACCAATCCAACAAAAATGCCTAGGCTATTGTAGCTTGGCCTGTGACTAGAGATACTGAAGGGGATGATGATTTGTATGTATTACTATCTCCTTGCCCATCAAGTAATGTTTACATTTCTTAACACTCTAAACCAATGTATATAATTCCTTATCTCATAAGTCAGATAATTTCTTACCGCACCTATGAAGGTCTTAGAATGATAGCATATTAGTTTTTTTCCATGCATCAGAATATATCCCATAGCATAATCACTTGCATCTATCTTGATCTCAAATGATTATTGTAAATCAGGAAGTGCCAAGATAGGAGTAGTACTAATATTTGTCTTCAAAATGTCAAAAGCTTTTTTCTACTTGCCTCCCCACTAAAATACATATTTTGTACTAGTGAAAGAATGCAAGGGTGATGCAATACGTGAGAAATTAGCAATGAATTTTCTCCAATATTTTATTGGACCAAGAAAACTTATAATCTCAATTACATTATTGGGTTTAGGCCATTTAATTATAACCTCCACTTTTATAGGATCAATTTTTAATTTACCATGTCCTACAATATAACCCAAGTAAATGAAGATGTCTTGCCAAATTCACATTTAGATGATTTCAGATAAATTTTCTCCTTTCTCAATGCATCCATGACTTTCCTAATATGACTCACATGGTCTTCCCAAGACTGACTGGAGATCAAAATATCATCTAAGTAGACTAGAACAAAATTATAAAGGAATGGCCAGAAAACATCATTCATCAAATGCATGAATGTAGCTGATGCATTGAATAACCTAAAAGGCATGACAAGCCACTCAAATAATCCTTGTTTTATCTTAAAATCAATTTTACAAATATCACCATCATTAATCCTAACTTGATGATAACCACTTTTCAATTCAAACTTAGTGAAATAGATAACATTTCTTAACTGATCTAGCAAATCATCAATATGAGGAAGAGGGTAATGATTCTTAATATTAATTTTGTTCAAAACATAGATATCAACACACATTCACCATCTACCGTATTTATTTGGCACCAAAATGATAGGTAAATGAATAGGAGATGTACTTGGATGAATAACACCTTTTTCCAAAAGTTCCATTACCTAGCTTCTTGATTTCCTCATTTTACACCATTGATAACCTATACATGCCACTATTAGGGATAGGAGAATATTGTAACAATTGAATTTCATGTTGAAATCACTTTTTAGGGGGTAACCCTTTGGGATCTTGAAACACATCATCATAACCAAAAATGATTTCAACCAATTCTTTCTTATGTCTAGGATCACAATTTTCCATAATCTGGGAATTTTTTTTCCTTAGACTTAATCAACATGAGACAAAAATTCTTGCTTGAATTGACTAGTGTTTTCATTTTCCCTTCTGCAACCAAGCATAGACTCATCTTAATGTGATGTTATTTGACTATATATTTAATGTCATCCTTAACAAGCAAGTATTTATTCTCCTCCCTATAAAAGAATGTTTTTCTATCATAAAGATAAGGACTTCATAAAACAATCCCACATATGTCCAGAGGGACTACATCCAGATCAACTTCATCCATGAATTTAGATGTGATGACAAATTTCAATCTACATGTTTTGGTTACTTGTAGTTTTGCATCATCACACACCCAACCCAGTGGATAGGGTTTTGGATGGGAAGTTTTTTGTAGGACTAAATTTTTAACAATCTCTTCAAAAATCAAATTTGTTTGTGATCCACTATCAAATAGAGTGTCAATATTACAATATTTTGCAACAGACCTAATGTAGAACAACTCATTTATCTTCTTATCATCATGCACAAATTTTTGTTTTGAAGAGGAAACAACATTATATGACTTAGTGCTAGAAAGAGAAGAACAATTATGTATACTCATATCTATGATCTTAGTTTCATCCCCAGAGTCTAAACCTAGATCCTAAACTACAGTATTAGTTTTCTTATCTTTCTTCTTAAATATGTTAAAAGGACTTAACTTAGGATGTAATTTCTAAAAGTTAGACTCATGATTTTTCTTACAATGACAGAAAAATGGGTTACCCTCTTCTTTATGAACAGTAATAGTGGATTTTTGTTTACCCTTTCCAAAACTTTACCCTTTAGAATGCTTAACTTCAAATTTCTTACTTTTCACTTTAGGAAAATATTATTTTGTATATTTTACTCTAGCCTCTAAATTAATGGATTTAACACATACTTCATCTAAACTAATGGGATTGAGAATAAGAATCATGTGTTTCAAGTAACTATGTAACCCACCTATATACTTAAGAAGTGTTTCCTATGTATAAAGAAGAATATTCAAAAGTAAAGCCTTTTTCCTAAATTATTATGTATAATCTTGAACACTTTGGCCTTTAGTTTGTCTGAAAGATTACGAATCCATCGTGGCTTGCTGCATATAGCCTAAAGGATAAAATTTATTTTTGAGTGCATCAACAAATTCACTCCAAGTGGAAATTGAGTTAATTGTGTTAATCTCATTTTCCTTTAACTTACTCTCCCACTAGATGAGAGTTGTGCCTCCCATTCAAAGAGTATCCAAGTGAATTTTATCCTCATCATCTACAATCTTTTGGACCCTAAAATATACTTCAATTTGCTTTATCCAGTTATCCAAATTTTCTACATTAATCTAACCATTAAACATCGATAATTAAAACTTATTATCTAGCTTTAGTGAAGGAAGATATTCAATAACTTTTTTGTCTTTACCATCACCCAAAGAGGAGGAAGGTTTCTCAAAAAATTTACCACCTCCATCATGCTCCATATTAATTCATAATTCATGGTAAAGCTCCTTAACCATATCCAGAAGCTCATTTAGACTCGAACGCTTCTTTGGACATTTCTAGAGTACATTTTGTCCCAATCTCTAGATTATACTTAGTCAATTCTCCTTCACCCCACCTAGATATCAACCTTATTAACATAAACACACTAGAAATCCACATGGATAAATATTAATTTTGCTTTGATACTAAAAATATGATCTGTAATCATAATCAAACAAGTGTCATAGAAGTGGAAAACACACTTGTAAAGGATCAAAACCATATTTTAATGATTCTAAAAAATCAACTTTTAAAATGATTATAGAATTAAAATTGGATTTTAATCATCCAAATTAGACAAAATTTAAGAGTTGATCAAATAAAGAGACAAAAATTGATAGAAAATACCAAACATGACTTGATAACAGAGTTTGACTTAAAAGCCTACATCTCCAGATCTACTCCAATGGGGATCACTCCTTATTAATTGCCACAAAATTGCTTTATAATTTATTTATAAGTATCTAAATCATCTTCATGGGATTTTCTCTATCTAAGAGATAATATCAAACCAAAATATTTAGCTTGAGGCTTTAACAAAATCTCCAAGTCCCTTCACCACTCTTATACTTGCCTTACCTCCATGGAATAACATTGAAAAACTATGCTTCAAATATCACCTCAAGCTTAATTTATAATTATTGAACCCACAGGTGTATCGGTCAAGTCATTTTCATTTCAACCAAAGAGGACAAGTTCAAATCCCAATTTCGATGCATTTGGTGATCATATCAATATAAAATCCCACATTTGGGAGGTGGGTGTAATTTAAAGTTTTTAAATGCCACAAATTAAATTTTTAACATTCCAAGTATTTGGCATTGGCATGTATTTTGGTGTATGTATGGTGGCATGGGTATTTCACATGGAATGTGTGTAGGAACCATGGTAAATACATGGAAACTTAGTTAGATAGAAACTTTAGTTGACATGTAATGTGGATGGAGCATGAAAAGTGTGGTTATCATGTGTAAAGTTGGAGGGTCTTAGAATTTTAAGGGGCTTTAGCATGAAATTTAATTAATTACATAATATACAAAATAGGTCCATAGTGAATGGTAGATTAAGGACCCACCACATGGTCTAATCTCCTCTCACCACTTGTCATTTACTCATTAATTGTTGAGCACTCACCACTTATCAACATATAAACCCCAATTTTTTTAACTTGTCTAGTTTAATCATCCATGTGCTATAACTTGTGCATATGGGCTCCATTTTAAGATCCAAAAAATGCACTAGAAATCTCTCAAGGATCCCTTTCCCATGATAATGATTAGCCTACAATTTGACAACTTATTTTTTGGAGCAAAATATAGATCCTCTTGGATCAGGGTTGGTTACTTTAGAAATCATATTTAACTTAGATGACTAACTCAAAGAAGAGAAGATGAACATGATAATCAAGGATGATAACTATAAACCAATAGACATATCCAATGGTAAAATTTTTAAGGATGGTAATGTATGAACTTGATATACAAACGAATATTTTATTAGTCTTTGTAGGAGATATGATGATATATTTGTTTAGATTTACCAAGACATTAGATGCTTTGACCCAAACTTGGCCCAACACACCATTGAGATAGACCCCAATTTCAAAACATGTTAGAAAAAAATAGAGGCCAATGAACCCTAAGATTGAACCCTTGATGAGAAAATATCTAGATAAACTCATAGAATCCAACATTATATTCCCTATTAATCATTCCTATTGGGTGGCCAACCTAGTCCCAATTAGAAATAGGAATGGGGAGATTAGGCTATGTGTGGATTTTAGGTACCTAAATAGAGAATCCCTCAAATATCATTATCCCCTTACACCTATGAATTAGATCCTTCAAAAATTATTAAGGGATGAAAGATTTTCACTCGTAGATGGTTATTTAGGATATAACCAAATACTTGTGCAAGAATTTGATTAATTTAAAACAACTTTTACCACCAAATGGGTTACCTTTGCTTACAATAAGATGCCTTTTGGTTTGACCAATGTTGGTGAAAAATCCAAAAGACCATAGATATGGAATTTAGGGGCCTCATAAATGATATGATCTTGGCATATTTACATGATATAACTCTTTTATCTAAGCATGCAACTGATCTCTTGGATCATTTGAGGTAAGTTTCTGATAGGTGTAAATAGATTAGGGTATCCTTAAACAAAAAAAAATGTGTGTTTTTTGTTCATGAAGGCAAGTTATTGGGGCTATTATTTAAAAATAAGACCTTGTAATTGATCTATAAATGGTGGAAATAATATTATCTCTTTCACTTCCAAGCTATAATAATGTTATCCAAATCTTCTTGGGTAAGCTAAACTTTGTAAGAAGGTTCATCCTGAACTTTGCTACTTTAGTCAAACCTCTCACTTTTATGCTTAATAAGAATGCCACCTTAATTTTGTCAAGATAAGGTAAGGACAAATTTGAATAAATTAAAAGATCAATTTCTCAATCCCCTACTCTCATAAACCCATGATATGATATGGACTTTATTCTTTATGCTTTTGGGGGGATGAGAGTATATCATCCATACTAGTGTAGGGAAATAGTGATATAATGGAGCAACACATTACCTTTTTCAGTCAAGAACTTAGGGATTATGAGTTGAGGTATGGTTTTATGTAAAAAAAATACTTGTTCTCATAATAAAACTTAAAAAATTTAGACACATGCTTTCAAACAATAAAATACATTTGATGGTTTCATACTCAAGCATGAAAGAGTTCTTGTTAAACAAAGATATAGGTTAAAAGGGAGTTGGTTTGATAAATAAGGTCATAGAGTATGACATTGACATCAAGGTCACCCAACTTGTGAGAGAAAAAGGGCTATGTGAGAAGTGGGCAGTAGTCCTATAACTTGATAATAAGGTAGTTCTTATGCTACAATAGGGTTAAGAAGTTGATCACGAGTTTCCCAATAGTTAGAATAGAGACAACCTACCTTATTACAAACTAGTGATTATCCACATGGATTCATCAAATCTTAAATAAGGTATTTTAGACTTCAATTAGTTTCATATGTCAATATTAATGGTATATTGTTTAGGAAGGACACCAATGGAGTAATTTTGAGATGCATAGAGTCTAACCAAATGGCTAGGGTGATATAAGAGTTTAATGATGGCCCATTAGGAGGCCATTTATCTCCTAAAATTATGAGGATTGGTTACTATTGGCCAAATCTATTCATATATGCACATGCATGGGTTAGAGACTTCAAAAAGTGTGCCTTGTATATTGGAATTTTTTTTTGGTAGATCTCCCTCTTTGTCCCATACAGATAGAGAATATTTTCATCCAATGGGGTTAGAATTCATTGGAATTATTAACCCACCTTCAAGTGCTAGTCACAAGTGGGTCTTAACTAGCATAGATTAATTCATGAGGTGGATACAAGTAGTGTCACTTAGAGATGAAAATGAGATCTCCATATTGGAATTCTATGAAGCTATTATTACTAGATTTGGTGTTCCAACTACTATTATATATGATAATGCTATGGATTTTGTTAGAACCAAAATTAATGAATGTGTAGTCAAATATGGTATTCATTTGAGCATTTCTTCCATCTATTATCCCCAATTTAATGGCTTAGAAGAATCTAAAAACAAGAACCTAGTAAGGATTATTAAGATATCCATGGAGTAGAACCAAATAACTTGCCATACCAAGTCAAATAAAACATTGTGGGTTGATAGGATAACACCTAAAAGGGTTTTTGTTAATTCCACTTTCATGCTAGTCTATGGGAGAGAAGCAAGGTTACCCTTTCTACTTGAATTACAAGTTCTTGAGCTCACTCAACATCTAGAATTGATGAAAAATGATGTCATAGTAGTGATAATGATATAGTTCATAGAGTTTATAGGGAACTAAGAACCATGTTATGCATAGCATGGAGTTTCATCAAAATTAAATGAAGAGGACATTTAACAAGAAGGCTGATAATAGGTATTTCAAATGAGATCTAGTTCTAAAATGGGATGGAGATTGGGAAAAGGCTGAGAAACACATAAATTTTGATGCCATATGGAGTGGGCCCTACATCATAACCAATTGTAAGTAAGCCAATGCTTTTTAACTCTTAAATTTGAATGGAGAGGAGTTGCCTATCCCAATCAATGGGATCCATCTCAAACATTATTCTTGAATTTATTTTTAGGAATTGTATATTAGGTTAGATGTCTTATTCATCAAAGTGCTATTGCACATTTTTTGTTGAGTATTGTAGTGGTTTTCTCATTTCTCTAAGTGTTGTTTCACAATTGTTTGTTGTTCTTTGCTTTCTTGTGTTGTTTTTTAGGATTTTTTCAATTTATTCAAGGGTTGGTCTAGCATGTTATATCCATAGTTGCACTTTTAGAATGAGTTATATTGAAGCTTATGTAACTCGTATATCCAATGGATGTATAAGGCCATTAGATCCATAATTAGTAGGAAAGCAATCCACATAGGTCACTAGAATGTAGATTATTCAAGTCACCATGGTCTCTTGACACATGATATGCTTCTTCATGATGATTATGTTGGCCTAAAGATATGTATGTTTTGAATCATTGAGATTTTGATGTAGTGCTTATGCCTACACATACCTCATCCATCATCTTGGCTCTAGTATCTGACTTGAATACCTTTAATGACCTCTAGATTAGCTTGCTTCTATAGGTACTTGCTTGTCTTTATATATTTTCCCTCTTTTATCTTGACTAGGCCTATAAGACTCCTTAGCTAGCCCTTATTCATGATATTGAAGACTTATCATCCATCCGTGATAATTCTCTACATTATCTTTCTCATTACCATCATGATCTCATTCACAACTTTCATCTCTATACTCTTTCTTTTTAGTTCTAACTTATCTCTCTTTCATGTAGATTCATAGGCTTAAAACCCTAAAAATGCTCTCATGGTTCTTAATTCCCAAACTAAGACTCATATTGCCCTAAAAATACTTATTTTAAACCCCATATGGATAAAATCATAAAACTCAATACCTAAGTTTGCATTCTCAATCCAAATACTCTTTCTTTTATGAGACCTCATTTCCTTGTAGCCCTTCTTTCACACAAATCTCCTAGGTTTGACCAATATAATCAACTTCTAGACAAAAATATATATATTCAGACACCCATTAATCCCTTATATCTCTCTACAAATTTTTGGATCGCACCTGTCAAGGTATAACCCTTAACTCAACACCCCCTTCTCCTAATTAGGTCTCTCTAGGCCTAATGCAAGAACAAAATTTAAGAATATTTAATGTATGGTAAATTATAAATCTAATTCCTATTGAATCCTTTATTAAACATTAATACACATCTGGTTACAATGTTTTAGGATTTTTTAAGGGTTACAATAAAAGTTATAGCAATTTTCATTTACAAACCCTAGGCTAGTTGTTGATAGGCCTTAGAAGGTTGACAACAAAGAAAAATGGATATAGAGAGTTTTTGAACAGTTGAAACCAAAATGGTTACACGTTTTTCAATAATTAGGTTTGTAGGATCAATCTCAATAAACCTCCAAAGAGTAGAAATGCAGAGTTTTGTGTATAATTCAAGGACCATGTTATAGAAAATTAAAAAATTTAAGATTAAACTTGCCTTTTCAAAGGGGAATGATAAATATTTAGGATTTTTTACACCTTATTAAAAATAATCCAAGATATAATTAATCTTTATCAAGTACTAAAATACTCTGACACATACTTACATAGTATTTTGAGAGCATTAAAATAGGATTGTGTGCAGTCGAGAGAAGGTTTTAGTTGAATTCTTGACTCCAATATGGTTTCATAAGATTAAAAATGGATAAAAATAATAATTAATAATTTTTTTTAATATGTTTATACCTCAAACATTTAAATAATCCTTAAATAATTATCAACCATGCCACCTTTCTTGTCATTTAGGACTGTACACACATAGAATTATCCTTTTCTTAGACTGTGTTGTATATTTACATACGGTTAACTAAATAATAATTATAATGGATCAAGATAAGCATGAAAAATAAAAAACACTTAAATTAATCTTAATCCATGCAACTCAACCATATATCTTTAAAACCATTTCTTTATTTCATTCTCTCAACAAACATACAAATTATGTATAGAATTTTTACAAGGTAGGTAGAGTTCATTAATTTTTTAATCTTTCTTGGACTATCAAACAAATTTTATCCAAAGTAATTATATTATTATCAGCTTATAATATTCACATATAACTCATAATAACACATAACATGCATTTAAACCTCTTTATTATGCCAAACATGTACAATGACTCACCTTTCTTGCCAACCCCACATAGGGTGACAATTACAAATTCCACTTTCTTGGCCTAATTTTTTTTTCCAAAACTTTGTAAATTTAAATACCTTAATAAACCATCCTAATACCTTATAGTACCATTTACAAACATTTTATAACATTGGATTAGACAAAATACTCCAAAACACCCCACAATCTAGTCTGGGAAATTTAAATTTTCAAACTCTTGAATTTGGCAAGAAAACTTATAAAGGGGTTAAAAAACACAAAAAAGACCTCATAATGACTCAAACTCACCATAATTGTCCATATAAGACCACCCAAATCCAAAAAAAACTATAAATAACCACAATGAGACTATTAATTATATTTACATTGTTGGTTCATTTGTGATGCTCTACATCATACTCCCTAAGTATGGAAATTTGAGCTCCTACTCAAATAATTTTTGTCTACCTTATTCCTTGATTTAAAATTATTTATCCTATGATCCTATAATATTATATTTATATTTCACCTCTTTTCCTTTTTCTTTATCATCATATGATTCCTTGGTCTTTTCCTTCTTGTCTTGTTTTTTTTTCCTTTGTCAACTCATCCTCTATCTTTATGAGGTATAAGACCCTCTGCAGCTCCTTGTTTAATTCATCTTCTATATTATCCATATCTGAATTTTCTCTATCATTATCTACCTCTAATGGTCGAACCTAATTCTTCACTTTTTATTTTAACTCATAACTTTCTTCTTCAATTGCTATGCTTGATTCTTGTACTCTTGGTTGATCTTGCTTCTCAATCATGATTTATCCTTCATTATCATGATCTAATGGATACCCATACCTATGTTATTCCTTAATATTTATCAAATAATCCTTGACATATTATTTATCTATCTCTTCATGACATTTTACCTTTTCATGATGAGTCTTATCATTGCCTTGCTCATCTTGTAATGGTATCTCATTTTCAAGTTTGGGTTCATTAGACCCTAATAATACTTGTCAAATTCTTACCTTTATAACATTATGCATTCCTTCAACTAACTCAGGTTTAATATTTCCCATTAAATATGTCAATTTCTCACTTTGTTCTTGCTTCCTTTTCTTTCTCTCAATCTTGCTTACTTGTGGATATCCTTCCATAAGCCTTTGTTCTTTACTTCTTTGCCTACTTCTTAGACTAGTTATTGGGCTAATACTTCCCTTTTTTTGATTTCTCTATCTCAACTTTCTCTCAATCCTTCTTTAAATATCCTTAGGATAGATATTGTCCTCTTCTAATTGTATGTGCTCCATTAATCTTCACTCTTGGATAATCTTCTCTCTTTCTTGGTCAATCACGATCTCTAATGCCTCTATGCTTATTTTATCCATATGATCATGGAGTGACTTATTCCCTTTCATATCCATACCTACTACATATTGGTTATTATCTATCAAATGATTTTTATGAGACTTTTTAGTCTTTTCAAGGACATCATTGTCCCTTCCACTCTCTCTTATTTGTACTTTATTCTTCCAAGCCTCTTTAGATTTATCTCTCATCCTATTGAGTCCCTTATATTTTTATTTATGCTCTTTACTTACTTCAATAATTACCCTTACTAGTTCTTTGATCATTTCAAGTGAATCTATGTTTGGGTTGTCTAGATTTACCACTTTGTTTGCATTACCTTGTACCATTTCTTGTCCATCTCTTTTGCTACAACTCATCCCTTGGTTCTAATTTTCTTCCCTCATGTAACTTACAATTTTATCTCCTTGATGTGTCTCTATGGGCATCATATTATTTGTCATTGTCATATTTTATTCATCTTAAAATTCTAATCCTATCTCATCTGTGATAGCTCTAATCTTATTTTCTTCTTGACAAAGGAAATCTGATAGGTTATCTTCAACTTTTTGCATCAATGATTTCCACATCCACTCCTCTTCTTCATGATGTTCTTGAAAATATTTTACCTTATCTTGTCTTTGAACTCTATCTTATTTTTGTGTCAAGCTATACTCTCTTCCATTCTATAATTCAGCTTGTATACCCTATTATTCCATAATGTATACCCTATCATTCCATAATGTATGAATCCTTCTCTAGAACTATTTCCTACTCTTGAGACTCCATTATTTCATGCCTAATATTCACCTCTTCATCAATTATTATAGGATATATTTGGTCCAATTATTCATCATTTATGTCATGTTCCAAGATAAATGGATAGTCAGATTGATTATCTAACAACTATTCATCACCTATCATCTCTTATTCAAACTCTCTAATTACTTTAATCAATGTAAATTCAGAATTTTAATTTTCATACCTCTTAATTTTAGTTTCTTGATTCAATATTTTTTCTTTGATTTTTTCCATGAGGAATCCTATATACATGGCTACCTACTCATATTTTTATTTCACATCAACATGTTATTTCAACTTTTATTTCCTCTAAATGGACTTGTTATTCCTTATCCACTCTTGTACTTGCATACACACATGACAAGAAATATTTAGACTCAAAAACTTGCTGCTTTCTTGCCTCCATATTATCCTTGTTAGGCTACTTTGTCTTCATGACTACTTTATTCTTCACAAGGTGCTATTAACCTCCCTCTTGTTTATCTCTAATGAAATTCTTCATATCCTCTTTGAGCTACCTACATAACAACTTCTTCTTCTTCTCATTGTCTCTCGTGACAATCTTCCTCCTTATCTCCATGAGTAGCCTTATAGGACACTTAACCCTCTTCATCTTCATAACCCAACCATAACATTAGATTTATTATTTTTTCATGAGATCCACCAAGATTTTTATCCTCTCCAACTTTTCATCTATCTCACTCATCTCTTATTCAACATCTAACCCCTTTTTATTTGGGTCTTCTTTCCTCTTTTTCTACTTGTGGTATTCTAAATCAACCATGCCTTTCTTATCCTTTTCCTTATTAACCTTCATATTCATTTTTCCAAGTCTTTTTCACCTTGTAACCCTATTTTCCAAGTATTTTTCACCTTAGAACTATGACTTTCACTTGGAGTCTCTCTCTTATCTCTCTTGAGCTTCTGCTAGATCTCTTCATAGGGCTGATTTAACATAAACTTTTAACTCTCTTATTATACTCCTACAACTTAGCTTCATACAATATCCATAACAATATTTAAAAATTTAAAATATCAACCTTAAACATTCAAAAGTATAAACTACACCAAGATCATAACTACTCTGATACCACTTGATGTAGTGTCTATGCCTACACATACCTCATCCATCATCTTAGATCTAATATCTGACTTGAATGTCATCATTGACCTTTGACTTATCTTACATAAGTAGGTACTTACTTGTTTGTATATCATTTATGTCTCTTGTTTTGACTATGCTAATATGCATCCTTCTTAGCTATCCCTTATTCATGTGATTTAAGACCTATCATCCATACATCATCATTATCTCATTCACATATTTCATCTCTATACTCTCTCTTGTTATTTCCAACTTATCTCTCTTTTATGTAGATTCATATGCTTGAAAGCCTAAACATGATCTCATAGTTATTTATTCCCTAACTATGACTCATATGGACCTAAACCTACTTATTTAAACTCCCATAGTCATACAATCATAAATCTTAATACCCAAGTTTTCACTCTCAATACAAATACTCTTTCTTCTATGAGACCTCCTTTCTTCTATGAGACCTCCTTTCTTTGTAGCCCTCCTTTCACACAAAGATCTTAGATTTTACCCATATAATCAAATTATATATATAAAAAACATAATTATACACCCATTAATCCTTTATATCTCTCTGCAAGGTTTTGTATCCTAGCTCTCAAGGTAGACCCCTGAATTCAACACCCCCTTTTCCTAATTACATCTCTTTAGGCTTCATACAAGCACATAGTTCAAGAATATGTATTGTATAATTAATTATCACAATAATTCATCTTTAATCCTCTAGTACATATTAAAACACATCTTATTACAAATTTTATTATTTTATAAGGATTACAACAAAATTTATACCAATTTCCATTTGCAAACCCTAGGCTAGTTATTGACAAGCCTAAGGACGATGAAAGCAAATAAAAATGGCCAGAGAGAGTTTTTAACTACTTAAAACCAAACCAAGAATTTTATTAGGTATGGTATGAATAGTTACACCTTTTTTAATAATTAGTTTTGTGGGATCAATCTCAATAATCTTCCAAAGAGCAAATATGCATAGTTTTGTGTATAACAAGAGCACTGTGTTATATACAATTAACAGTTTAAGATGAAAATTAACTTTTATAAGGAGGATTATAAAAATTTAGGATATTTTACACATTATTAAAACTCCTAAAATAGATAATTAATCTTTATCAACCACTAAAATACTCCAACACATACTTATATAAAATTATGAGATAACTAAAATAGGATTATGTGCACTCTAGAGAAAGTTTTAGTTGAATTATTGAATCCAATATAGTTTTTTAAGATTATAAAGAGATAAAAATCATCATGAATACAATCCTTAATATTTTTATACCTCATAAATTTATATAATCCTTAAATAATCATTAACCATTCCACCTTTCTTATCATTTAGGACTCTACACACACAAAAATATCCTTTTCTTGGACTGTGTTATATATTTCCATATGGTTGAATGAATAATTATTATATTGGATAAATATAAGAATTAAATATAAATAATTAAAAAAACTTGAATTCAGTATAATCCTTGAAACTCAACCATATATATCTTTAAAACTATTTATTTATTTCATTCTCTCAACAAACATACATACTATGTACAAAATTTCTACAGGGTAAGTAGAGTTCATTCAAATTATTATCTTTATTGGATTCTACACCCCCATATTATTCAAAGTATTTATATTCTTATAACCTCTTACTATTATCATATAATTCTTACTAACACTTAACATGCATTTTAACCTCTTTATTATTCCAAACATGCACAATGACTTAACTTACTTGCCAACCCCACACACGTTGGCAATTATAACTTACACTTTATTGGATTAAATTTATTTTTAACATAACTTTATATGTTTAATTAACTTAATAAACCCTCATATGACCTTCTATGACCATTTACAAACATTTACTAACATTGGATTACACACAAGACTCCAAAACACCCCACAAGCTAGTCTAGGAAATTCAAATTTTCAAATTCTTGAATTTGGTAGGAAAACACATAGAAGGATAAAACACACAAAAAAAGACCTCATAATGACTCAAAATCACCCTCATAGTCCATATAATATGACTCACACTTGAAAATAACTATAAATGACCACTATGAGACTATTAAATATATCTACATTATTGGTTCATTATGATGCTCTGCATCATATTCCTTAAGTGTTTTTGCTCCATTAGTTGAGATATAACAATAATTTTCTAAGGCCATATTTTAAATTATCATTTTATAGACATATTAAAATACTTATATTTTCAAAAATAGATCAAAAAGTGTCTTAAAAGCACTCATCAAGTCATAAAAGGTATTAAAGGTCTAAAACTTTCATAAAACATATTTGGAGGTTTTAAAACTCTTTCACAAGCTCTCAAGTCTATACATATTATCAAGAATGCATTTGGATTTTTTTTACATCCACTCTTTTTTATTTGTGGACTTATTCATTCTCCAAAATGGGAGAAGTGCATTCAAACCATGACTAAATTGTTACCTATCTTCAAGCTCTTATGCAAGGCATTCATATTATTTCAAATCTTAAGGAACATCAAGATGAGTTTGCAGGTCTAAAAGGGTTGTAGGATCCTATTAAATATCCAAGGAGAAAGAGAATTTGTTAAAATATATATCAATGAATTCTTCAATACCATCAGTGATTGATTGAAAACCCTCAAGTAATAAGCAAGAAATAACAAGTTTGTAGGCTCTTGTGAAGAATAAAGATAGAGTTTTTAAAAAAAATTGCACATATATTTTAAGTCTAAAAATCTCTAATAAAGAATAATATATGATTTTGTGGTGTAAAATTTTTATTAAGGTTCATAGTAACCATCTATGGTGATTGATATCCTTCAAAGGGAAGTAATAGGTCAATAAATAAATCAAGGAAACAAACACAAATTGTAGGTTTTTAAAAGTTTGTAGGGTTATGCAATAACTTAAATAGACATGGAAAATAATTTAAAGGGTTAATAAAGTCTTGATAAGCATATATGAATGGTTTAAATCCTACCAATGACAATCAAGGGGCCTACAATCTATTTACAATCCATAAAAACCTCAAGTAAGGGTTATATTTGACAAACAATCATGTTATTTCTTTGTCTTCCTTATGCATGGCTCAAAACAAGTCTTGGAGAGAATTATTGGGATTATAATGCTCCTAAAAATTATGAATTAGATCTATTTATGGGGAAATAATCACATCATTTCACCAAGACGAGTGTAGATAATTCTAAAACACTAAAGCCAATGAGTGTGTTTTTTGATGTTTTAGGGATCATTCAAGAAAGAAGCATGAGGGTTGAGGGTCTAAAGGACATAAACACATATATAGGAAATTTTTAATTTTACATTGTGTATTGATTAATATATATTCTCAAATAATACTTCAAGTCCCTCTAAAGAGATATAAACAAGAGTACATACTTATATGCAAGAAAATGCAAAGCTTTCTGACTTCTCATGTAGGATTATGATGTAAAAAATAGAGATTTACATGGTCTAGATATTCTACAAGATTTAGTCTTGACAAGGAAGTTTATATAGTAGTTTTTTTTATTAAAAGGTTTATCAAGGGTTTTAATCCCTGAAGACATGTTTTAGGTCTTGATTTGAAAATTCAAGTCTCCAAAAACTTTCAAACAAGGATGTCACTCAACATTTAAACCTCTATGATCCTCCTCAAGTTCAAAAAAATGCTAATAAATTTTCATTTTTGTTTGAAAAAGTTTAAGGTTTTAATAAAGGGTCTCCATAACATTTTGAATAGGTTTCAGGTTTCCAATAATAAAAATGAGGGTCTATAGGCATCCATTGATGCTTGAAAGCTTTCAAGGCAAATGACACAAGTCAAAAGGCCTACATATGTTAATAAAACATTTAATGATCCTTGTATGCAATTAAAAGTGCATCAAGTCTATAAATAAATCCTAACTCAGAGAAGATAGATCATAGCATACACTTCTGATTGGGGATACATTAGATAATTAGGAACATGACCAATATGGGGATCCACTAAACCCAATTAGGGGTTTCTTATCACAATACACAATGCTAGAGAGGGTTCTAAAGCCTTTATTCAAGCACAATCATGCAATAACCATATATAGGTCCCATGTTTTATATTCACTAAACTAATAACAAGTAAATTAAAGTCTAATCTAGTTCTCACCAAAACTTGTAGCACAAAGTGGGGGTAATAAATAATAAAAGTAAACATGCATAGATACACATGTCAATTTATATAGAATCCTAATGCATGGAAGATAAGTTCAAGTGCATATCTATATACTCTTAAAAAGGAAGAACAATATTTAGGAATACTTACCTTTAAAAATGAACCCACCAATCCTCAATCTCTCCCTTGGCCAAGGTTCTTTGCAGAAGAGGTTATTGTGGTATGTAAGGATGATAAGGATAAACCATCTATAGGCTACACAACCTATCAATTCATATAAAATAATTATCCACAAAATAAGATAGGTACCTCCAAAGAAAGTATGAAACCTTAAGCTTGATCCTCAATTAGAATGATGGATAAGTAGATGCACAATAACTCTTACTTCTTCTCATCTCTAAATAATGGCAAAATGAACTTGTATATATAGGTGGATTTAACCCTAATCCATTCTAAAAGTTTTGACCAATAGGGTCAACGTAGTTGACCTATCACATTTATCGACAATAATTCATTAGGTCACAAGCTAGGTCAACCAAGAGCTAACCTAGACCCTAAATGAATTTCACCCAAAATTATATAGGGTTGATCCAGTCGACCTAGTATAATAAATAGTCAAACAGAGGTTAAGGTTAGGAAAAAGAGGACAAAAGGTAAAAAATTACTAAGGAGTGTACAATAGAGAATACAAATCTTAGGTATAAGGTTTTAAAGAGACAAGTGTGTAGATAACAAGTGACAAAAGGGACAACTATCCTACAAAGCACCAATAGTCTACTCATCCCTTTCCCAGTGTATTCCTTAAGGTGTACACTTAGAGAGATTGAGACTTGATGCATTATTACAAGATAGAGAGAGTAATTAAGTGATAAAAGTTTGAAAATATTATGTTTATACATATTCCCCACTTGAATTCATCATGTGTCACGTGAGTGCAACACATGATGGTACTTTGGGAAAAGAACACGATGAAACATAATGTTGATGCTACGTAAAATGTATTAAAGAAAAAATAAGATAAATGAAAGGATGGAATTTGAAAACACATAAATTTACTTACCTTAGTGTTGTACATAAGTAAGGAGACTACAATAGAATTTAAGGCATCTAATATGAAGAACATTAGGTGAACCTATAGAGATTAGTGCAAAAAATAGCCAAAAATTGAAATTTTTAGAATATAGGCATATAGTAGTGGAAAATATTCTCTACGAGATCAAGTTATAGAACATTTTTCATTTTGGAAAAATATTTAGTAGAGATAAATATATGAGGGTCTTAGGAGAATTTTTAAGGTAAGGTTATAAGCAAAAGATTGATGGCAAATGAATGACAAATGATTGTAGAACATAGTAAATCATGCTGGAAAGCATGTAAAACATAAATGGAGAAAAGGAATGTAGAAGATACTAAATCACATTGGTAGGTATGTAAAACATGAATGAAAAATGAAATATCCATGGAAGACAAATCTAATAAATATATGGAAGTAAGTGACAAGTAACCCTATGTAAGATAAACATGTCAAATCAAACATAAAGAAAAACATGAATGACTAAAAATGAGATGTAATTCAAGATATGAGTTAAACATGAGGAAATAATACATAAATAAAAATGTGTAGGAATGTAAAATGTCATATGTAAGACAAATAAAGTCCATAAAAATTAAACAAGAACATGATGGAGAAATGAAAATCAAAATCTCTAAATGATGAAAACTCAAACTTAGTGCTTGTTCTAAGATACAATATAAGAAAACATAACCACATAATGACATGAATAGTATTAAAATGAGATGGTGTGGTTATAAAATTGTGTAAGGGTGTTTGTGAGGAAGGCATGGTCTTATCCATGGTCTTACAATGCAACTTACATACTAAAAACCAAGAGGCATAATAAGGTAAATGTGATCAACTAAAGGAAATATCCAACAAAGGGAATATTATTGGTGAGTTTTCAATGATGTCATGGTGATGTCTTGGAGATTTATTGGTGAGTGGATGAATTGCTTTGATATCCTAAGTGACAATGAAAACGTGTGCAATGTGCTTGTCCTAGTATGCTTGAAGGAGGATGGGTTGATCTTTAGTTTTGGCATGGTTTGAGATGATTAAGGATGATTATGAAGTATTGAGTATGTGAAATGGGTCTTATTAGTGGTTAAGGATGATTGGAGAGCTTATGTGCATGAGTGGAATTCACTTGGTTCATCATTATTCCCATCTAGACATTTTGGGTCCAATGGCAAAAAATATGAGTAGGTAGTTTACTAACATCACCATTACCATGTGTGGATAAGTTGGGTGGAGTCAGTCATATGATTGTGATAAAATTAGTCCTTAGTTTTTATGTGTTAAATCTTAGGTCATGAACCTAATCATAGTAAAAGATATGTGGGTGCAAAGTTGGGCTGTCATGCATTTTGATAATGTTTTCTATGATTCAAACAGAGTCGAGTAAGCATGTTGATGATGTTAACATTAACATATATAGAGGTTTTAGGAGGAAATGGTCACATGTATTTTTTCATTATTGTGTCTAGTTCTTATGTGATAAATCTTAGGTCATGCACCTAAGCATAACAAAATATATGCAAGTGCAAAGTTGGGCTCCGAGGCAATTTGACATTGTTTTCCCATACATAGCCAAATTTACATGAGGAAATAAAGAGCCAATTAAGTAGTCTAGTGTGTTAGGATATTGATGTTAAATGTGTTGTAATTTATTTTAATTGGCATTGGTGATGAAAAAGTGGTCTAATAGGTCAAAGTGATGGAACATGGTGGTCTAATATACCCTAAGCAATGGGATACTTACAAGGACGTGCATGGGTGTCCTAGGTGGATGTTGCATGGCTGAATGAAGATTGGTATGATGATGTTTGAATTGTTATTTATGTTTTATATGCTCAAGGGTTGACTTTATGTGGCCTTCATGAGGTATGTAGGTCAGTTTATGCCTTGTAGGCTTGATCATGCATGGTTACTTATGGGGTTCTGAGCACTATGGCTTATGTGACATGGTAAGTATATTATTATGCTTGGAATATAAATGTTAGAAATGTATAGGGTGATAATATTTAAGGTTTATGGTTTTCAAGAGGTGAAAAGTATTGTGCATGATAGCTTGACTATTGGCCTAGGTGGGCTAGTGAGGCTTTGTGAAGGATCAAAGAGTGATTTCAGAGTGGTTAAGCTTATATCTACATGATATGTGATCACATAGGAGTGTTCAAGTTAATTTACCAAGTCATAGGTCAAAGGTTGAAGTAAAAAGTCAAAAAAAGGATCCTATGGCTTCAAAGAGGTGCTAGAAAGATGTCTAGTGAGCCCAAGAAGGACTTTCTTGTGTTCATTGGCACATGTAGGGTCTGCATGGGAAGCTAATATTTTTGGATTAGTTAGGGAAGATCCATAATAATTTTTTATAATCATTTTTTTATGGGTTAAGGGGTACAACTTTATGAATGATCATTAAGAAGCTAATGAGATTTTTGAGTGCTAAAACCCTAGTTTTATACTTGATTGGAAAGATCTTACTTGAAGGTGATAAAAAGATCGTGGAAAGTTAGGATGATGATTGGGTGTTGTAGAAGAAATCTTCAAGTTTATAATAAAGTATTTTTGGTCTCTTGAGAGTGTGTGGGTCCCACAAAAAATGGGTTATTGATAATATTCTTGTTTTTGAAGAAGAATTCTATGAATGACTAGGTAATCTAATGGATGATTGTTGAAGATCAAGATTTGTCTCAAAAATTAAAGGATAGTTTTATAAATATTCATCTTTTTGTGTCAAAGTTCTAGAAGGTTAAATTTGACTAGTCGATATGAAGGAAATGGTGTCATAAATGAGAAATAGTGATCATAGTGAAAAGAGGAATTAGAAGACCTAATCAGTGAATAGGGATGGGTCTGAGCCCTTGGAGGTGATTTATTCACTCTATAAATGGTTTTATTATTGTTACTATTCACTTGGAGATGATTGACTCATACTTGATCATGATGGTTTTGCTAGGAAACAAACCTATTTTGGATGATTGAGTTTGTTAGCAGGGTTAATGGTTAGATCAAGTGTTTTTAATGATTAGAGAGTGTTAAGAAATAATTTAATTACTTATGTAGATATTTTTAATATTTAAGTAATCTTTATTTAGTAAAATATAGCCATATAAGTGGTGTTATGCTTCATTTGTGAGGTGTTTGTGATATGAGCTCATGGTATGGTATAGAAATCTTGTGTAGATGATCATGGCCAACCTTAGGAGACATGAATAATTATTCATAAAATGTTCTAAAGATAAATGGCTGACCATAACTAATATTGGTATATATACAGGGTGATTTATGCCTTTTGTGTGTGAGTATCAAGATATACAAGCAAGTGTGTGTGTTGATATTTGAAGACCTTGTGCGAAGCTTGTTGGGGGTCTTGGTGACTAATGTTTGTATGAGATTGAGCATAGAAAAATGTCATTGGACTCAACATAATTTTTTGATTATATTTATTATTTTTATAATATTTATGAGTGCATATTTGAATATAAGTGAAATATTTGTGAAGGGGTTATTTTATTGTAATGAAGATGTAGCTTATTTTTGGTGACTTGTGTGGAGTTGTATACTTGAAGAAGGGTGTTATTTTAGGGTTACTCTATTAGATTGAGAAGCAATCAGAGTTAAAGACTTGTTCATTTGATAGGTGTTGTGTTGGTGCTCAACATCTTAGGCAAGTTGGTGCTTGTCATATTTAGGGGTTGGTGTTCCTTGTAAAATGGGTGCTTCACTAAAGCCTAATGTTTTTGATCATATTATAGGATTGTCGTCCATTGATTTTCAGACCTGAGAGTGGATTTTCTCCCCTATGAGGGTTTCCCACATAAATCTTGTGTAATGTTTACATTCATTTTTATTCTTTGATTCATTTATCTTGCATATTGATGTGATTGGTTAAGTAGCTCGAAGAGTTGGGAATTGAATTACATTATTATTCACCACTGATTCACCCCCTCCCCTTAGTTGTGTGTACTTATATCATGGTGATGGAATATCTCACATGTATAGACAATTAAAAACAAGATGATCATATGGGTTTGTTCAGTTTTGAGCCTAGTTGATTTGTGCTAAATTTTAGATCATGCACCAAAGCACACCAAAATATATGCATGTGTAAAGTTGGCCTTCCAAGAAATTCTTGACATTGTTGGATTTGTGGTAGAAAAATATAAGTGATAAAATTTATGGAATTATATCTTGTACATGTGAAGGTTTTATGAGTAGTTTGACATATGGTTGGGTTCTCTTATGTGAGGAGATCATATGGTCCAAATTTGAGAACATGTGAGTGAGTGAGGTAAAATTTGTTGAGGTTCAAAGTTGGCTTCTCAGATAAATTGAAATAGTTCCCATAGTTATTCAATTTTTCAAAAGGTAAATTTTGAACATCATTGATGAAGCATGTTACTCCAAGAAGTCAGGAAATAGTAAGATGGTGGCAAGTGTTTAATGTTTAACACTAAGCAGAGATAAATATCAAGCTTATTCTAAGGATCAATAGTGAGTGGGTGACCATAAAGATAGTGATAAATGGTTTGAGTTTAATTAAAGAGGTCAAAGTGATATTTATTTATCATTTTTAAATACCAAGCTACATATAGAAGATTGACGGTGTGTGTTAGGTCAAAGTTGCCAGATTACATGAGATGAGGTCAACTAGTCAAAGTTTAATGTTTGGGAATTGGAAAAATATAAAATAATGTTTGAATAAGATAAATGTTTAACATTTAATATGAATATGGGAGGACAAAATATGTGAGCATAGTGTTCGATGTTTAATTGTGACTGTTTGAATTCAAAATTTTGAATTTAATAAAGGAAAGACCAGTGTCTATGTTTTGGCCCATAACTATCGATCTATGTAGAATTTGACCATGGTGTTAAAAGATAATTTGTAAAGGAATATAAGGTACATATGTAAATATGAACTTTAATGTTTAATTATGTGTACAAACAAAGATATTAAGCTCCAAAGTTGACTATGTGTTTGACTATGTTCTACAAGTAACCCAAAAAGGATATTTGAGCTCGTTCTGATGGTATTTCAATGTCTCATGATGAATTATATATTTAGGAGTGATTTAGACTCCATAATTATTATATTTGTAAATTATTAAGGTTTTAAAAATCATATGTAATCTAAAAAAAGGTTTAGAATTTGACTATGTATTCATTCATGGTGACTGTGTGCACAAAATGTTGTTTGAGCAAATTGTGCTTAAGTAGAAGGGTAATAAGATGGTTGTTGGAAATTAATGAGGACCTATATATAATGTGGAATGGGTCCATGAATTTTTAAATATATTTTTTAGTTTGATTGGAGAAGTGTCAAAGATCTGAATGAGTCTCTATATGACCTAAAAGTAACTTAGGCCTATTTGAAAGTATGGTGTGCTTAAGTGTGACCCATGTTAGATGCCTTAAGGGTGAAGGAATGTGTTGTGTCCTAAAGGAAATATTGTGATATTTATAATCATGATATATCTATATATAGTGAAACCAAATATTATGGTTCTTATACTAGTGGAAGATTTTTGAGGACACTAGTGCAAGGTGTTGGTGAGAGTTGTGGAGCAAAGGAGAGGTAGAGTGCCCAGTTGATGAATTAATAAGAACATTAGATTTATGACTATGGGTATGAACTATAGGTGATTTTTTTGATGTTATAAAGTTGATCTTATAGTTTTATGATATGTGAAGAGGTGTGAGTATGCTTATGAGGATAGTTTGAGTGAAGAATGAGAGAGATTGTGGCATGCCTATGTGAGAAGCCTATATGAAATAGAGAGATAGAGTTTATGTATGGGTTAGATAAATATAGATCCATAATCAAGTGTTTAAGACATAAATTCTAAGGTGGATATGTTCACTTCAAGGATGGTCTAAAGGAATTGATCTTCATTAGGGGTAGTTGCTCCTTGTGAAACAAGCGTTTCACTAAAGACCTTTGGTCAGAAAGATATGATCAAGGTTTGATTGTCTAAAGGAGTTTGACCAATTTATTATTTGTAATTTCTTATAGAAAAAGTATTCCATGTGTTTTAGGATTAAGAGTGGGTTTTATTTCCCATGAGGGTTTCCCATAGGAATTATGTGTTATGTATTTGATCTTGTGTATGCATTGAATGAATGAACCCTCTTGTTAATGTTGCTTGATCAAGTTGATATATGATGAGTGTTTGAAAGTGTAGACACCTAAATCTGACCACCAAAAACCTTCAACCAAGATTTTTATCAATTTCTACCAAAGTGCATAATTTGGCTTAAAAACACTTAAACACATTAAAAGAGTTTATATTATTATATTCAAGTGCCGATTTTGGCCAGGGTATCATTAAATGGGGAAATGAAATTTATGGGTTAGCTAACTTTGATCAGATCATTTCAAGTCAAAATGCCAATTTTGTACTTGGGTGCCCTAGATTGCTCTTTTCTATTAATTCTCTTGCATGAGACATGTGCCTTTGTTATTTGGTTTTGAAAAAATACTAAATGGGATAATGGATCCAATACATCTAATATTGACTTAGAATTATAATCTAGTCAAAGTTTGAGCTGATAACAAGACATCCTGACCAATTTGATTAATTTTTGCACCAAAGAGCCAAGGTTTGCACCAAAATGAGTAATCATGCTTAAATCTAATTAATTCAAAACATGAGCCTAATTGAGAATTCCATGGAACTTGTTGAATAAATATTTATTGTAAATTTATTATCATTAACTACATCATCAAATGACATCATCCTATGGGGTGGCATCTATAGCCATAAATGCATTAAATATCAAGATTTATGCCTCCCATACCTCATTAAGACCCTCCATGCCTATTCAATGCCCATCTATCCCAAATATTTATGATGGAATTTATTGAATTTTTCCTCCAAAATTAAATGGATTCTTAGCCACACATCTTCATCTTGAGATGGATGGTTCAAGTTCATTCTAACCATTTTGCAAAATCTATAAATAGGAGGCCTTGCCTATTGAATTTTAAGCCTAAATAATGCAAATTTATAACGATGAATTGATTCCAAATATTCATTAAAATTAATATTCTCAAGCCAAATTATTGATCCAAGCCAAGCCAAGCCAAATCCAAACATGGTGCCAAGGAGAGATGGAGGTAGCCACACTTCATTGATGCAGACTTCATGAGCACAAACCTAGAAAGCCACTTCAACAAGCTATTTGGAGGATCTAAGGAAGGTGAAAGAAGGTTTATTATGCATTTTATTTGTGCTTTATATTATAGTCTTGTCAACTAAGCTCCCCCTTTGTGATAGGCTTAAGGTGCTAGCATTAGTGTGTTTTGTTTAGATTTGTTTATTCACTAACACAATACTAATCTCCCCTTATTGCAATCCTATGTTCACATAATGGCACAACTCGTGGAACTTTAACCCAAAAAATTTACACACAAAGGCTTTTTCAAGCAGCTTACTAATCTTTTCCATATAGGATCTTAGAGTTAGAGGCCAAAAAGAGTTAAAATTTAAGTTAAAATTTTGTTTTTATGATAATTGTGTTTTTATTTCTAGAAACCTTGATTTTGCTCTCTATTATAATATCATTGCTCACATAGTAGTGATTTTATAATGAAATAATTATTTGATAAACAATGATTTTGTAGATTGAAGCAGTGATTTTGTCGACTGGAGTAGTGATATTTTTTGTCGAAGCAATGCTTTTTTAAAATAGTGATATTCTTCACCCTATGCAATGATTTCATGTTCTAAAATAACAATTTTGTAGGAAAATAGTGATATTGTATTTTTATGATGATCTAACCCATAATATCAATATTGTTGTCTAGTAATTTTAATTTTGTAGGGAAATAATGATATTGATTGTGTAACAGTGATTTCAAAATAGAGAACTTTTTTTGAGAAGTTGCTTCACTCATGTACAAATTAGATTCAAAGCTAAAGGACATAATAACATTTTCATTGCAGGATCAAGCTTGAAATTTGTTAATACATGATTTTTAGACCTTCTTTGAAATTTTAAGATGGACTAAGAACTATATTTTAGTTCTTAATGGAAATTTTAGATGCTTAAGTAAATGTTTTAAAAAATTATGCTTTCAAAGTTACAATTTAAGACCAAGGGGTCAAAATAACACCACCTAATCTTTCATTTGGTGATTAAAATTGAAATCACTTGTCAAATTTTGTCTTCAATAGTTATTTAAACTTAGAATTTGATTCAAAAAAAGATGGATTTTGCGTGTATGCTCTTCCATCCATCCCCTTTAGGGAGATTTTATAATGAAAAGAACTGTCTTTATTGCAAACATGCCTAGTCCAAGGCATAGAAAGAGTGGAATCTAAAGCACTCCCCAAAAAATTTGAAATGGTTTGGGTGACCTTGAAATGACCCTAAATTCTTTCTATTAAGTCATTTATTTTTATGAGAATTTGGCTTACAAGGGGGACTTCATTACCTCCCACAAGTTCTATATAGAAGCATTAACCTAGAGTTTCATCTCTTGGCACTAAATTCAACCACTCCCACTAGGATCAAAGGTTTGAGAGATTAAAACACCTTCTAGTGTTAGAGTTGCACATGGGACATATCTATACTTTGGACATCATACTACATTGAGCAAGCAATAGATGTAGTGGTTAAAAAAAAGACAAGACCTTTTTGTAACAAGCCAAGTATCGTAGACACCCAATTAAAGTGCACTTGTTTTTCATCGTGATGTGAAAGTCATTATGCAATGGATCCATCTAGAAGAATAGAAAACTAGTTAGTTTTAGTTAATCCCATTTTTTCATACCCTTATTAGGATTTGGATGATTATACTTAGTGTATTTTGGTCATTTTTGATTGGTATGTTTTGAGACTAAAGCTAATGAGTTTGTTTATAAACCATCTCAAAACCAATTTTTTTATATGCCACTCTTTTGTTTAAAGAAGCATTATGCTAGCCATTTTACACCACACTTTTTCCTTGAAATTTTTGCTAAACTTATTTGTGTGTGTGTCATTTGAGTTATGGAGGGTAGTGTTATGCTACCAAAATCATATCAAACCATTTTGCCTTTGAGTCTTTTAAATATAACATTGATCACATCATTCAAGCATGCTTATGCCATTATGCTACTCAATTTGTTTCAAAACTTGTTTACCATTGTATTTAAAACTATTTATTTTAAACTGTGTCACATCAACCATTTGGACCTTATTTATGCATTTTCATGCTATTCAATCTTGTCTAGCTTTTTTGGTTGAATCCTATTTTAAAATTAACCTTGTCAAGTTTGGATTCAAACATTGATTGATTTCTATTTATGCCTCAATTCATGGGGTTGATACACAAATATTTCTCTTTTGGGGTGCATAAATTTAGTTAATTGATTACACAGATTTAAAAAATATTGATGGTTTATTTGTTTAATGCCTATCCTCATCATTATTTGTGCCTTTATTTAGGAGAGCACAACCTTTCTTCAAGAATCTTTTGCCTTGTGCCTAATTCCAACTGATCATGTTTATGTTTTATTCTGTGTGTTAGGTCTATTTCAAAGTTATTTCCAAACTTGTTAGATTAAATCAAAATCACATCATCCTTTGTTTCAATCCTAGATTTTGATGTTGTTTGGAAAAAAGTCCTAGTACAACATATTTGAGCTTATCTCTTGACTCTACATTTATAAAAAAAAGACCTAGCGACTCTTTTCCTTTTCCTAGTTTAAACCTTGTTTAAAACATTTTGACCTAGACCTTTGACATGCTAGTTTTTATTCAGATGTTTGACCTTTTGTGTATATGACATTTGATGTGTTAAATTTGATGTTAGACTGTTTTATGCCAAGTCTTAGCACAAATTTTTTTGGAGATACATCTCCATGATCGAATCATTATTTGGAGATATAGCTCCACCTTTGACCAAGTTCGACCAAGTTTGAACCATTTGTCCTTTGGACATAGTTGTTTAGAGTTTGCAAAACTCTAAGCCTTTTTGTTTCAAAGATTTGATCATTTATGCAGATATGTCTAGCTACACTTATGGTGGAGTCACATACAATCCAAATTATGATAGAATGGCCACATAAAATCTGACTAAAATCCCCTACAAAGATAGATTTTCTAAGGAGTTTTATTATTCTTCATATAATAATCCATATGGGGAACATAGTCAAAATCCATAAAATCCAAATCAGGTTAGTGATTGGGATGATATGGTTTATAAGGAGGACTTGGATGCTTTGGATTATGTGATTAATTAGGCTCCATCATGTCATACCATTTCTATTCCAAGACCACAACGTCACACCATTTCCATACCAAAACCTCATCCTTTAGCTTGTGCAAGAAATGAGGCTTCATAGCAACCTTTCATCATTATAGGACCTAGTCCTTTGGATTATGTGAATAACCAAGATTAAGATCACCATATTTTTACCATTTTAGGACTTCATCCTTTGGCTCATGTGAGAAATCATGTTACCCAACACCCTACCATTATTTTACCATAGGTTATTCCTCATCCAGTACCAATCCCATCAAAACCTCAACTAATCCAATCATTCAAAGAATAAGTTGTGCTCAAAAATAGTATTTTATAACTCATTGGAAACCAAGGATAAAATAACCAACCAATAAGATGTTTTTTTTGAACCAACCATTTATGATAAGCCAACCTGTGATGAATCACGTTTCAATCCTATACTAGTTGTCTCACTCTGATGAGCCAGTCTTTGCTGAGTCACTTCTTAATGATTATAACCACCTTTGGTCAAATCATTACCTTGAACCATATGCCTATTTTTCAATATCCTCCTATGGACAAGTTAGTCTTTGAGGAGTTGTCTCTTGACCTTTTTCCATTATGGAGGAGTCCCTCTCTAAAAAACTAGTTCTTATCAAGCCCACCATGCCATCATAGGCTATTACTTGTCCAATACCAAGCATTTAACAAGACATCATTGTAATAGAGTACCCATCAGATGAAGAATTAGAGTTAGATTTAGGTTTTATTCTTGAACCAGAATTGGATTTATCATTAGAATTATAATCAACATCATATTTGGAGTCTTTTGAGTTAGAATCAAATTTGGAAATAGAGTACATTCATAGTTGTTATAAGTTGGTTACACATGCCTTGAAAATTAATTTGAATACATTTGTGATCCTTCTAAAATTGTTTAGTATTAGTACTTTAGCTTTGACACAAGTTATCCTAGTATCTTCTATGATAATTGTGCAACCTCTCCCCACTCCATTACCATTCCAAAATCCATTCCCATCAACCAAAATAAACATATTATTGGCATTCCACCTCCCACAAGTGTTGATTGGGATCGACATAATCACACTTTTTTAAACTGCATCCATGGTGACATAGTATTTGAAGAAGAGCAAGGAGGCCAAGATCAAATTCAAGCAAAAGAACACTCTCTTAGAGAAATTTTTTTAGAGGTGCTAGGGGACATGTACAGTTCAAACTCAGTATCTTTTAGTGAAACTTTTCAAAAGTGATAAAATGAAATCAAAGTCAAATTCCAATATTCATCAGTGAAACCTTCTTAGAGGTGATATGGGACAATCAAGACAACCTCATTGGTGAAAAACTCATCAAGGCACCAATATTTGAGCACAAAATATCTTTACTACATGATGAAGATAAAATCAATAATCAAATCAAAATAACTTTCAATTTATAGCCTAATAAGATGGTAGCTACTCTCAAGATCAAACAATAGAAAAATATGGTGGTCTTATTGAGAGCATCTTCATAGGTCTTCAACCCCACCACATCCAAAGTTATGTCAAATTTGGAATCAAAAACACTACATGTGACTAAAAGTCTTGATATTTATTTATTTCCCTACCATTACACATTCCATTATCATCCACCATTTCATTTCACAAATAAATCTATCATCCATTATTTATCCCTATTTAACATCCATAAACACACTTTCCTTTGCAAAGGCTACAAAGATAGCTTGTCTCAAAGTTTGAAGGAATTAAAATAAACGTCTAATGAAGATGACAACAACATTCTTGGCATCCAAATTTGTAGGTAGGTCTTGATAGAGAAAATATTTAGATGAGGTGTGGGTTAGCAATTTACATGATTTATTATTTTATTTATGTCATAGTCTAATTAGGACGTGCATCTCCACTTTAGTAGGAACAACATAGTCATATGCCATTTTACCATACCTAGGACAAAAAGAATAAAAAACCAATAATCACCTTGGCCAAAAACATGTTCCATACCATTTCATTGACATGCCATTGCCATTGTTACATATCCTTACTATTGTTGCATACCTATCCAATCACCTTATTACTTGGGGGTAACCCTCCTACCATTTTATCTAATCTATCAATACCCATCATTATCCTAAAATAATGCCATTCTATTTTACCATACCATTCTTATCTAGACCAAAGCCTATTTTTAGTCATCCTTCCCAATCCTATTTTGATATTGGTTACTTTGGTTCTTCCCACACGTTTTGTGAGGGGATTTTGATGAAGTTTCAAATCTTATCAAATTCATGTTTCAATGGAAGTCTATGAAATTCGTGTGATAGTTAATCTGGAAAGATATCTTTCATTTTCCATCCTATGTCAAAGTTGGTTTATGTGAGCCTGATTATAACCACGTATGGGCAAATCAGTGTTTCACTGGTCTTGTTACTAATTATAACTACCTATGGGCAAATTCGTATCATTGATCTATGTTTTTTTATCCTATCATAACTACCTATGGGCAAGCTAGGGGTAACATTTATTTATCATGCATTGTCACATCACCTTGCCATTTTTATTTTCATTTGACTAGCCATTGGCTGGATATGAGAACTTGTTGGGACCTAATTGGTTTTTTCCCACCTTTTGTGTGGATGGAATTACTATGACTTGAAGTCATTTTGGGTCTATGTAATTCATGCTCAATTCATGTTGAGGTCACTTTAGTCCCCTTAAGCCACACTTTTTCCATTTTGTGAGTAACCTAAGCCACACTCTCATCATTTTGCAAGCAACCTAAATCATGCTCTCACCATTTTGTGAAAAACGTAAGCCATGCTCTCACCATTTTATGAGAAACCTAACCTAAATTCTCTCACCATTTCACAAGTAGGTATATTTTCATTCTCTACCAAGTTGAGATACTTCAAAATGCTAAGAACATTTCAAATATTTCAAAATCTAAAAACATTTGTCCTGTCTAAGCTTAGTTAGATATCTTCAATCCACCCTATTGGGTAAAATTCATTGTTAGGATGATTTTTTTTATTTTGTTTTTTGGATGTCTATTTATTTAATTATTTTAGGTTATTTGTCTTTTTGTGTGATTTTTATGTGTTTCTTTATTTATTTGTTCGCTTTATTTTTTGTTTACTTTCAGCACTATTGCCTTGACTCAGTATATATGTGTTCATTAGGTGATTCCTTGCACACATTATTCTTGAGTCCATCTATATTCATAAATCAACATTTTCATCATTTCTTTTATCATTGGTGCATTGTTTTTAAGTGTTTATTATATCGGGAGTCAGTCCTTATTCATATTTTGGCCAAGTCTTCATTGTGTTCTATCATGATGCCTACCATCACATGCTACAACAAAAATCAAATTCAAGAAGTTATAAAAACAATGGATCCATAGAATTTTATCCTTGGTACCTCAGGAAAATCCTTCCACCCATCTTGATCAAATTAACCCATTGACCATTCTAGTTGTATCATTGCTAATAAGGATGTGTATCTCCTCATCGATAGGTACAATTACATCATTCACACTGATAAATCTTATTTGTATATTCATCTTTTTCATCACTTTGTGTCCACTTATCTTTAATATATATTCCAAGTTATATCCTTGAGTTATGCTTATTAATCATCCCTAACTGGAGAACCATCATCTTTAGCCAATCCAAGTCCTCTTAATGATTATAACCACATATGGGCAAGTAATTATTTTTATTTTTATTTTTGTTCCTAATTATAACCACTTTTAGGAAAATCAATATCCTTTTTAAATCAATGCATGCAAGCATATTCTCATTTGGATTAATCTCACCCTTCTTCTTGCTTCTTTTCAAGGGATCATCCATCCACATATGTGATGGCCACTCCAAGGGGGCATCGTCATAGGCTTTTCAAAAAACCATTTGGAGTTTTGTTCTTCAATCATCATCTTATTTTTGGAATATAGGACATTTTTCATTATTTGAGAAGATGTTACTATGCTTATAGATTGTAACACCTTCCCAAATAGGAGCAAACTATAGACACCTAAATATAGCCACCGATAACCTCCAACCAAGATTTTGACTAATTTCTACGAAAGTGCACAATTTGGCTTAAAAAATAAAACACATTAAGAGATTTTAAATTTTTATATTCAAGTTTTGATTTTGGTCATGGTATCATTAAATGGGGCAATGTAATTTATGGGCTAGCTAACTTTGATAAGACCATTTCAAGTCATAATGCCAATTTTTCACTTGGGTGCCCTCGATTGCTCTTTTCTATCAAATTTATTACATGAGATATGTGCCTTTTTTATTTGGTGTTGATAACATCCTAAATGGGACAATGGATCTAATACATCTAATATTGACTTCTAATTCCAATCTAGTCAAATTTCAAGCCAATAACAGAAAATTTTGACTAATTTGATTAATTTGTCCACTAAAGAGCCAAGGTTTGCACCAAAATGACTAATCATACTTAAATCTAATCAATTAAAATCATGAGCCTAATTAAAAATTCCATATAAATTTTTGAATAAATCTTTATTGGAAATTGACTGTCATTAATTACATCATCAAATGACATCATCCTATGAGTAGCATCTATAAGTCATAAATGCATAAAATATCAAGATTTATGCCTCCCATGCCTTATTAAGACCCTCCATACCTATTAAATACCCCTCTATCCCAAATATTTATGATATAATTTATTGAATTTGGCCTTCAAAATTGAATAGATTCTTAGCCACACATCTTCATCTTGAGATGGATGGTTTAGGTTCATGATGACCAATTTGTAAAATCTATAAAAAAGAGGCCTTGCCTATTAAATTTTAAGCTTGAATAATGTAAATTTATAATGCTTAATTTATTCCAAATCTTCATTAAAATTAATATTTTTAAGCTAAATTTTTGAGCCAAGCTAAAGCCAAACATGGTGCCAACGAGAGATAAAGGTAGCCATACTTCATTGATGCAAACTTTATGAGCAAAAAATAAGTAAGCCACTTAAAAAAGCTATTTGGAGTATCCAAAGAAGGTGAAATATTATTTATTTTGCATTTTAGTTGTTCTTTCCATTTTGGTCTTGTCAACTAAGCTCCCCCTTTGTGATAGGATTAAGGTTTTAGCATGAGTGTGGTTGATTGGATTTATTTTATTCACTAACACAATACTGATCTCCCCTTATTGAAGTATTATATTCACATAATGGCACACTTAATGTGACTTTAGCACCATAAATTTTCTCACAAAGGCTCTTTCAAGTAACCTACTAATCTTTTTCATGTAGGATCTTGGAGTTGGAGGTTAAAAAGAGTGAAATTTAAGTTAAAATTTTATTTTTTTGATAATTGCTTTTTTGTTTCTAGAAACCTCAATTTTGCTCTTTATTATGATATCACTACTCACACAGTAGCGATTTTTAACAAAATCACTATTTTCTAAACAATAATTTTGTCAACTGGAGCAATGATATTGTTTACCAGAGTAGCGAGTTCATAAAATAGTGATATTATTCACCCTATGTAGTGATTTTGTGTTTTGAAATAACAATTTTATAAGAAAATAATGATATTGTGTTTTTCTAATGATCTAACCCATAACCATAATATTGTTGTTTGTAATTATGATTTTGCAGGGAAGTATTGATATTGACTGTGTAACAATGATTTTGAAATAGAGAGCTTATTTTGAGAAGTTGCTTCACTCATTTCCAAATTAGCTTCAAAGCTAAAGGACATCTAACATTTTCATTAGAGGATCAAGATTGAAATTTTTTAATACATAATTTTTAGACCTTCTTTGAAAGTTTAAGATGGATTAAGAACTTTGTTTTGGTGCTTAATGGAAAATTTATATGCTTAATTAAATGTTTTGAAAAAAAATTCTTTACAAGATACAATTTAAGACCAAGGGGTCAAAATAACACCACCTAATCTTTCATTTAGTGCTTATAATTAAACTCACCTATCAAGTTTTGTCTTCAATAGTTGTTTAAACTTAGAATTTTATTGGAAAAAAAAAGGATGTTGTGTGTATGCTCTTCCATCCATTCCCTTTAGGGAACTTTTAGAATCAAAAGCACCATCCTTATTAAAAACATGATTAGTCCAAGGCATAGAAAAGAATATCATCTAAATCACTCCCTAAAAAAATCACAATGGTTTGGGTTACCTTGAAATGATTATAAAGTCTTTCTATTAATTCATTTAGTTGTATGCAAATTTGGCTTGTGAGGGGGACTTCATTACCTCCCTCAAGTTCTATAAGGAGGCTTTGACCTAGGGTTTTATCTCCAAGCACTAACTTCAATCACACCCACTAGGATTAGAGGTTTGAGTGGTTAAACCATCTTCTAGTATTGGAGTTGCACATGGGACATATTTGCACTTTGGATATCACACTACACTGAACAAGTAATGGATGTAGTGGCCAAGTGTCATGGATGCCAAATTAAAGTGTGCATATTTTGCATGTGATCTGAAGGTAATTATATATTGGATCCATCTAGAACCATTGAAAATCAATTAGTTTTAGTCAACCCCACTTTGCCATACCCTTGTTAGGATCTAGATTATTATACTTAGTGTATTTTAGTCATTTTTTCTTGGTATGTTTTGAGACTAAAACTAATATGTTTGTTTATAAACCATGTCAAAACCAATTTATTTATATACCACCAAATAAGGAAAAAACTTTCAAGATTTAAATGAATACAAAGAATAAGTTACGAGGTAAGAAACCTAAGCATAAAGACATTTTTGATATAGATGAGGATGAACTAATTCCTTTAATTTCAATAAAGATATAAATAGGTTTAGCAAGTATAAGAGTAAACTACCCCTCAAATTCTTCAATTATGGAGAAGTAGGGCATTTTGATAATAAGTTCCCTCATAAGTATAATAAATATGTTCATGAAGAGTATTATCAAGGTCATGATGATGGCAAAAGATCATTCAAGTCTAATAAAAGCAAAAATGAATTTAGGAGGTTTGATAACAAGAAAAATTACTTCAAGGATAAGAGGAGTCTCTACACCAAAGAAGATTACAACTCATCAAATGAGAGTGAAGTCAGTGACTTAGAGTATGATCATGAAGATGATGGTCTTGTTAAATATTAAGTCTTATTCATGACTGAGGAAGGTAGCTGCTCACATCAAAAAGAGTCTACTTTAGTGATTCAAATAATGATGAAGATGAGGTAGACTATGAGACTACATTGATAAATGCTCTTGAATAATTGAAGATTAAGAAGAATATTAACAATAAGATGATGTCTCAACTCAAATAATATGAGGAGAAATTAATTGTATTTGAGGTAAGATTGAATGAATATGCCAAGGAGCATGAAGATATGGTAAAACATCTCAATTGTCAATTATAAATTAGATCTACAATCTTGAAAGATAAAGAAGATGAATGTACAAGGTATGATTTTGAGATTATGTCTTTGAAAGATGAGTTAGAGAAGTTTGAAAGCAAGGTGAAATCATTTGTCAAGTTTAATAAAAGTTTTAATGATCTTGATGATCTCATAAAGAGTCAAAAGTTAGCTAGTGATAGATCTAGATTGGGTTTTAATGAAGATCCCAAATTTTCTTCTCAAGTTGACATGAATTTCAATAATAGAAAGGTGGATCAGCCTTTGAAGACAAATTATTAGACAAGGAATGAAGTTACTAACAGAATGAAGACAAATAATACTAGACAACCAAATTCCATGTGGTATTTGAATTTCAATGGTTACTACTATACTTGTAATCAGTTTGGGAATAGAGCTAGAGAATGCAAGAGACCTGTTAAAAATGAGTTTACATAGGACTATGATGGGGTTAATCATTCAAATGGAGTGAGAAAGGTTAAGTTATTCAACTATCTTAATGAAGGATACTTTGCTAAGCATTCTTCAAATAAGGAAAGGCAAGATAAGTCTTTTTCAAAAAGAGTAGTTTGTTTCAATTGTCATGACATTAGACACATTGATAGTTATTATCCGAACAAGGTAAGATAAGTTGATTTTACATCAAGGAGTGTGGTTTGTTACAACTATGAATAGAGATGTCACATTGTTATATTCTACAAGAAAAGGCTTTTAAGTCAGAATAGATTCAATTAGGCTCCTAGAGTGTAAAAAAGAGGGCAAGTTAACTCATGGAAACCAAAGGTGGTAAGTATGAGTCATGATGGATCTACTGGTCTAAGTAATATATTTGGTATGGTGGAGAATGCTATAAAAGGAAAATAATGCCAAAAGATCTCATTGTCTATCATGTTGAGAATGAAGAGACCAAGCTCAAGGAGAAGACCAAGGTACTAGTTAAAGCTAATTCTGAGATGTGTATGGATCCAAGTGAACATCATATTATTGATGAGTAAGTATTATTTAGAGTACATCAATTATGTATGCCTAGTGATGAGATTTCAAGTATCAAGTTTGATTCTTGAAATGAAAAGGTATGTCAATATTTTGTAGTTGTTCCATGTGTTGACAATTCTATCTCAGAAGAGAATGAGAGTGATATAGAAAAAGAACCAATTATCATAGTTAAGACTAAGAAGAAGAAGAATAAGAACAAGAAGTATTATAGCTATAAGAGGATTCTTATGGTTACTGAGGATATGTGGGCCACTCCTAGCTTCACTTTGTTTTAGAAAATTATGGTGTAAAGGATGTCTATGTCTATGCTTCTTAAGAGACTCTTTTTAGTGGAGAAGCAAGTGTTGATGTGGTGTTCTTCAAATGGTCTTAGAAGGCAAAAGATAAGTAATTTTTAGTTAGAGTAGGTATGTATAAATGGAAGAGATGTTGTGGTGATGTCAGAGTGATGTCATAGCTATATATAGTTAGTCTATAGGGTTAGATTGAAGGTTTTCAAGTGACAAAAGAGGATTTGTGTTTTGTTAAGATAATATTTTATAATAGAAAGGAAGTATATTTAAAAGGATGAGCTAGTTGTTTCAAATTTATGTGATTGAGTGGGAATATGAGAGTGCTATAGATATGAAGTTTCAGGCCTTGAAGATGGGTCGATTGAAAGTTGTGGGCTCTACAAGTTCTAGGTAGGGCTATAAGGAGACTAGACTGGCCTAGTGAGAAGATGAGTTCTTTTTGTTCAGTTTCTCCAAAATATCAAAGTATGTGTGTCTCAAGGAGAGTTCTCAAGTTTTTTTAAATCATGTTTTCTATTTGGTATGTGGCATGAATTTCTATTGGTGGTCTTTGAGTTGGTTTGAGAGAGAAGGATAATAAGCCTATATGGTAGTTCCTCATGGTGTATGAAGATATAAAGATGCTCAAGTGGTGTAATGGCTTATAAATCTTAGGGGGAGTCCCTCTCATATGTTTCTTGGTAAGTTTCATCATATTTTAGTTTTGTTGGGTGTTCTTTCTTCATTATTTGTAATGCTTAGTTGAAGAAGTGATATAACCAGGATTAGGAGGAATAAGATAGAAATATATTCAAGAATGCAATATAAAATATCATATCTTATTTTTGTACAATGGTAAGCTTAAAATCTTATGAAAAGAGTTGGTTATAAAACCAATTATCAAGTGGTAAAAAAACTACCCGACAACTAAAAACAAATTAACAAAATAAATTAAAACTAAAACATTTGTATCATTTAAAAATAATCTAACAAACTCTCCCTTGATCCAAAGGGGTATAGAAAATACTGAAGCAATGAACTATGAGTCATCCAAGTAGACTTTGCTACAACTACAATTGGTATATTTGCATCCTAAACCAATCAAAACCTTGATCACCCCTATACTGAAGTAGAACAAGATCACACTTTATCCAAGTACATCGATCCTCACATATAATCCATCGAACAAGTGGCTACCCTCTATATTATGTATGGCACATTTCAAATGGATGCCCAACAATCACCAACATCTCCCTTAGGCCTTTGCTTAGCACTAACAATGCTAGCGACATAATGTTGAATCATACTACAAATCACTGATGACTGATCAAAAGCCAATATGCAATATCTTCTCCCCTATCAAATGAGAGGTGAGAAGCTATACAACAAATAAACTAAGTAAAAAACATTTAAATTCTCTACATCAAAGATCATAGAAACACTACATCTATGAAATCAAAGTGCACAAGCCAAAAAATACTACTACATCAAATCCCAATATTGAGCCTAGCAACTCACACAAGATGGGTCTGTTATCATCTCAAAATATATAGTCATCAACTGTAATGCAAGCAAATTTACAATCATCCCATCCATCATAAGAAAATGCAAAAGAATAACTAGAAGAGTGACCAAAGTGACTGGAGTGATCAACATTGTTTGCTTCTGCCTTCTATCAATGTCAAGAGGACCTCCTTTTGGAAGGGCACTTTATAGAGAGGTATTCTATCCCACCACAATTATAACATATTCTCTCACATCCACTGGAACTAAAGGAAAAATAGCCACATGAAGAGGAATTCCTATGCTTGTGCTTGTGTCCATGTGAATGTTTGTGGTGATGCTCATGATTCAAAGAACTATAATTATCCCTATGTCCAAAATGATGCTTATGTATGGAAGTGTGCCATGGAGAGTGTTTTTGTCTCTGATAGTGCTTCAAAGAATGTTTTCTATTATGCTCATATAATGGATTGCTTATATTGGTATAGTGAGCCTCCTCTATGGATGTAATCTTATTCTTTGTAAATTATCTCTCATGCTGAGTTAATAACTCACAAATATAGTCAAATGTGGCACCATTAAGCTTATCACTAAGTTTTAACATTTAAAAAAATTGGTGTATACAGAATTAAGACCATTCAATGTGATAGAAATCAACATATCATCATAAATTTTACCACTAATTATACAATATTCTTGTTTCAATGTTTTCATGTGAGAAATATATTCAGAGACATCTTCATTATCTTCTAGTTTATTGTTTAATAGTTACATAAGAAGGTCAATCTTCTTATATGTAGGTTGTTTGTTATATATATCTTTTAATGATTTTCAAGATTTCCATGCACCAGTCTTAACGACCTCAATATAAATGATTACCTGTTCAGTGCAAGATGATTTCAAAAGTGTGAGTGCACGTTTATCACATTTTTGATATTCAATCAACTTTAAAAATGCATTTGGTGGTGTAGTTTATTTCTCAATGATTTCTCATAGATTATTAAAAATGAGTGTATTATCCATGTTCTTACTCCATTCTTTGTAAATTTTAGGTGACAATTTACCATTTTTTGAAATCAAACTCATAATTTTTGCCATGGTGCTAAAGAATAAATTCAAAACAATACAAGGAAATATTATTTTGAGGTTTTGCCTTTACTTTCAAAAATAGTTTTCAAATACAAAGGATTCTTGGGAATTGTAAAAATTTCACCTTATAACTCCTTGTTACACCCTTATTTCTCTAATTTTTATTGAAAATTATATCCTTACAACTCCAAATATTAATAAAATTCTCCCATTACAATTTTTCAAACAAAAATAAATAAGTTTCAAAAAAAGAAACCTTGACCAAAATACATGTTTGAAGGGTTTTGAACCCTTTAATTTCCTGATCAAATGCTTAACAAAATATTGTTTGCCAAATCCACTATGCATGCATTTTAGAATATTAAGGAATAATATTCTAAATAAAATGAAGTTGTCAAATGTGAGGAAAATCCAAAAAATTATTCGCAAAAAAATTTCACCTAATTCTTGTTATTTTCTTGGCAAATCAAATGAAACTTTTTATTGGTGGAGCCTGTAAGCATAAGAAATATTAACCAAACCTTATTAAAAACTAATGATCCATATTTTATGGGTTGTGTGCATACTATGTGTGATTTTGAGTAGGTTATGGATTTCAACACAAATATGAAAGCAAGATATGGGTTTTGATGCAAAACCAAAAGTGTTTATGACTAAAGGATATCCTTTTATGACTTCTGAGATTTAGGCTTTTATTTTGTCCTATTTTTTGTGTTATCAGGACTATGGGAGTACTGAATCTATTTCAGACCATTTACCTTCTAGAAAAATAGGGATTAACTATCATTCTTACTACTCATAACCCTCACACTAGATAAACACTAATTAATGGATTAGGATACCCAAATGTCCATTTCCATCAACTGGACATGCAGAGCGATCAGAGAGTCTCAGAGTTAGTTGATTGATTATGACACAATCTTAATGGCATGGATATTTTGATAAATAATGTAGGAATCAATGTGGTCAAAAGATATCAATAATTTATTGGTAAGTCAATGAAACAATAGGTGAAAGTAAACAATCTTTTACAATAATATGCATAACAACAAATTACCTTGGCATTAAGTGAATGGCAAAAGACCTACTTCTGATCAAGAAATGTCAATTTGTCATCACGTATAGGACTCCTTAAGCATATTGTAAATGAGGCCCTATAAAATATCCATCTATGTCTCTATCTCTCCATCTGTACTACCATGACTTCCTCCTTTAATACATGGCTCTGATACCACTGATAAAAATAGGATTAGGAGGAATAAAATAAAAATATATTCAGGAATGTAATATAAAATATATTATCTTATTTTTGTACAATGGTAAGCTTAAAACCTTATAGAAAGATTTGTTTATAAAACCAAGTATCAGGTAGTAGAAAAAACTACCCAACAACTAAAAAAAATTAACAAAAAAAATTAAAACCAAAACATTTGGATCATTTAAAAATAATCCAAGAGTGTTGGCATGGAGTAAGAAGAAGTTGTCAAGGAAAGAAGAGGTGTGCTTAAGGTAAAAGAGATTTTTTATCATATTTTTAATATGGTCCTCTCCTATTGGTACTAATTTCAAGTCCTCAAGATTAGTTGGTGTCCACTTTGTCATTATGTCAAAGGGAGAGAAAGTTTCTATTATGGAGTGCTTGAAGAGAGAGAAGGAACGTGAGTTATATGATGTGTGTTAACATCAGTGACAAAGGGGGAAATCATTAGAGATTTTTCAATGATGTCATGGTGATGTCTTAAATGTGTTCTAGTGAGTGGATGAAGTGATTTGATAGCCTAAGTGATAATGACAAAGTGTGCAATGTTCTTGTCCTAGTATGCTTGAAGGAGGCCTAGTTGATCTTTAGTTTTGGCATGGTTTAAGATGATTAGGGATGAGTCTAAAGTATTTATAATGTAAAATGGGTCATATCAGTGGTCAAGGATTATTGGAGAGCTTGTGTGCATGATTGGAATTCACCCAGTTCATCATTGTTGTCATATACATATTTTGGGTCCAATGGTAGAAAATTTGAGTAGGCAGTTTGCTGACATCACCATTTCCATGTGTGGATGAGTTAAGTGGAGATGGTCATATGGTTGTGATCACATTAGTCCCTAGTTTCTATGCACTAAATCTTAGTTCATGATCCTAAGCATAGTCAAATATATGTGGGTACAAAGTTAGGCTCTCAAGCATTTTGATAGTGTTTTATAAGTTCAAATAGAGCTGAGTAAGCATGTTGATGATGTCAAAATTCACACAAATGGAGTTTTTAAGAGGAAATGTTCACATGGGTTTGTTCATTATTGTGCCTAGTTCTTCTGCACTAAATCTCATGTCATGAACCTAAGAATGATGAAAGATATGTAAGTACAAAATTGGGCTCCTAGGTAGTTAGACATTGTTTTCCTAGCTTATCCAAATTTACATGAGGCAATAAAGATCCAAGTAATAAATTTGGTGATGGAATATCTCACACATGTGGATGTTTTATAACAAGATGATCATATGGTTTTGTTTAATTTTGAGCCTAGGTGATTTATGCTAAATTTTAGATCATCCACCAAAGTGCATCAAAAGATATGCATGTACAAAGTTGGCCTTCTAGGTAATTCTTAACATTGTTATCTCTAGGGTAGAAAACTTTGAGTGAGCAGATTAATGGAATTATATCTCACACATGTGAAGGCTTCAAGATTAGTTTGACACATGGTTGGATTTTCTTATGTGAGGAGATCGTATGGTATAAATTTGAGAACATGTGAGTGAGTGAGGTAAAATTTATTGAGGTTCAAAGTTGGATTCTCAAACAGATTACAATGGTTCCCATAGTCAATTTTTCACATGGTAAAGTTTGAACATCATTGATGGAGCATGTTTCCCCAAGACGTTAGGAAGCAACAAGATGGTGCCAGGTATTTAATGTTTAACACCGAGTAGAGATAAAGATCAAGCTTCTTCCAAGGATAAATAGTGAGAAGGTGATCATATATATAGTGATCAATGGTGAAAATTTAAGTCAAGGGGTAAAATTTATAGCTATTTACCATTGTTAAAGACTGATCTACGTATAGAAGATTAATGATGCAAATTGGGTCAAAGTTGTTAGATTACATGAGATGAAGTTATCCAGTCAAAGTTTAAATTTTGGGCATTGGTGTACTATGAATTAATGTTTGAATAAGATTGGTGGTGCAAATTTATTCTAAAGATGTGAGGACACAAGATGTGAGCATAGTGTTCAATGTTTAACTGTGATTGTTTGAATTCAAAATTTTGAATTTAACAAAGGAAAGACCAGTGTCTAGTGTTTTAGCCATAACTTTTGATCTATGCATAATTTGACCATGATGTAAAAAGATAATTTGTATATGACTCCAAGTTGAATATATAAATATGAATTTTATTGTCTAATTATGTGTATAAATATATATTGATATCTAAAGTTGACTATGTGTTCAACTATGTTCTACAAGTAACTTGAGAAGGATATTTGAGCTCATTCTGATGGTATTTCAATGTCTCATGATGAATTAGCTATCTATGAGTATTGTATACTCCATAAGGATAATCTATGTGCATTATGAAGGTTTTAAAAATCATATTTATTATGAACAAAGGTTTATAATCCAATGATGTATTTGTTCATGGTGATTGTGTGCACAAAATGTTGTTTGAGTGAATTATGCTTAAGTAGAAGGGTACTATGATGGTTATTGGAATTTAAGGAGGACCTATAGATCATGTGGAATGGGTCCATACATTTTTAAAGTGTTCTTATGTTTTAGTTTGCTTGTATAAGTGTCAAAGAGATGAATGGGTCTTTATAGGACCTAAAAGTGACTTAGGCCTATTTGAAAGTATGTTGTGCTTAAGTGTGACCCATGTTAGATGCCTTAAGGGTGAAGACACATGTTGTGGCCAATAGGAAATATTTTTATATTGAAAATAATGATATATATATATATATATATATATATATATATATATATATATATATATATTGAAACCAAATATGATGGTTTCTAGGCTAGTGGAAGACTTTTGAGTAGACTAGTGTAAGGTGTTTGTGAGAGTTATGGAGCGAAAGAGAGGTAGAGTCCCAAGTTGATGAATTGATTATCAAAGTATATTTATGACTATGTGTATAAATTGTATGTCATATTTATGATGTAAAAAAGTGCTCTTGTAGATTTAGGATATGTGAATAGGTATGAATATGCATATGAGGATAGTTTAAGTGAAGAAGGAGAGAGACTGTGGGATGCCTATGTGAGAGGCATATATGAGATAGAGAGATTTTATGCATGGGTTAGATAAATAGAGATCCATCATCAGGTGTTGAAGACATAAATTCTAAGGTGGAGGTGTTCACTTAAAGGATGGTATAAAAGACTCTATCTTCCTTAGGGGCAATATCTAACCATCAAATTAGAATCAAGGATGAAGATGTTCATAAAAATGCTTTTAGAACACATGAGGGCCATTATGAGTTTTTGGTAATGCCTTTTGGTCTTACAAATACACCATCTACTTTTCAAAGCTTGATGAACACTATTTTTAGGCCTTTTGTAAGGAAGTTTGTACTAGTTTTTTTATGACATATTGATTTATAGTTAGACATGGGAAGCACATTTGCAACATGTGAAACAGTGTTTATAGTTTTGGAGAAGCATCAGCTTAATGTGAATCCATCTAAATGTGCTTTTGGAGTATAGGAGGTAGAGTACCTAGGTCACATTATTTCCCATGAAAGTGTCAAATTTGATCCCCAAAAGATCAAAGCTATGATGGAATGGCCCATGCCAAAAACTCTCAAAAACCTTTGAGGGTTATTAAGACTAACAGGTTACTACTAAAGATTTGTGAAGGTTATGGCAACATAGCAGCTCCTCTCACTGCATTACTAAAGAAGGATTCCTTCCATTGGAATGTTGCCGCCACCAAAGCATTTGAGAAACTAAAAGTAGCTATGTGCACCACTCTAGTTTTGGCTACTCTAGACTTCTCAAAGACATTCATTGTTGAATGTGAGGCTTCTAGATTTGGGTTAGAAGTGATACTAATGCAGGAAGGAAGACCCATTGCATTTGAGAGTCATCAATTCAAAGGTAATAATCTACAAAAACCTATCTATGAGAAAGAAATGATGGCTATTCTTCATGCAATTAAACAATGGAGGCCCTATCTGATGGGTAGACACTTTAAGGTGAAAATGGATCATGATAGTCTCAAATACTTTTTGGAACAAAGATTATCATCTGAGGAACAACAAAAGTGGGTAACCAAAATGTTGGGTTATGATTTTGAAATCATCTACAAGAAGGGTAAATATAATGTAGTAGTAGATGCACTATCTAGACGGGATACATCCACATAAGCATTACTTTGTGTAATGTCCATGTTGTAAGTAGATTGGGTGGATGAAGCCAGGTTAGAATGGGAGCAAGACAAGGATACATAGGTTTTGATTTAGAATCTCCATCAAGGTACTTTATCCTCTAAAATTTTTGAATGGAAAGGTAATGTCCTCTGGTATAAGGGTAGGTTATACTTGTGCAAAAATTCAAAGCTTAAGCATAAGATTCTTGCAGAGTTGCCTTCATCTCCAATTGAGGGACACTCTAGGTTCTTGAAAACTTATCATAGAATAAAGAAAGAATTATTTTGGGAAGGACTCAAGGGAGATGTGTAAAATTTTGTGGCAGAATGCTTGATATGCCAACAGAATAAAGGTGAGACAGTTAAGACCCTAAGTTTGTTACAACTGTTAGCAATTCCTAGTCAAAGGTAGGAGGAGGTTTTCATGGATTTCATCACAGGGTTGCCTTATTCTGAAGGTAATGATGTTATCTTGGTCATTGTGGATAGGCTTACAAAATATGCCCATTTTTGTGCTCTCACACACCTAGTTTTAACAAGTATAATAGCAACAATTTTTATGGAAGCAGTTATAAAATTACATGGAACCCCAAAAATAATTGTAAGTGATCGTGATCCTATTTTCACTAGTAATTTTTAGACTAAATTATTTTCCTATTTGGGTACTCAGCTAGCTCATAGCTCATCTTAGCACCCCCAATTTGATGGATAAACAGAAGTGGTTAACAAATGTTTAGAGGGGTATCTTTGTTGTTTTGTATCAAATAAATAAGAACATTAGGTTAAATGGCTACCACTTGCAGAATGGTGGTATAACACATCTTTCTATACCTCTTCTAAAATGCCTACATTTCTAGCACTATATGGTTACCATCCACCTTTCATCACTTCTTCATTAAAGGTGCAAACCAAGGTTCGAGATGTAGAGGAGCACATACAACATCAATAAGAGGTTTTGGCTAGTTTGAGAGAGAATTTGGCCTTGGCACAAAACAAGATGACACAACAAGTAGATCAACACTGTAGTGAGCAAAATTTTGAGGTGGGTGACTAGGTATTTGTACATTTTTAGCCTTACAAGTAGATGTCCTTAAAGCAATAGAAAAAGGACAACAAACTTGCTCCTAAGTATTATGGCCCTTATCAGGTTCTGCAAAAAATTAGGAGTGTGGCTTACGAGCTTGGGTTACCTCATTTATCTCACATACACCTAGTATTTCATGTTTCCTATTTGAAGAAGGTCATTGGACAGAAATTTTCAGCCCCAACAAAGCTCCCAAGACTAGATGAAGAAGGACGAGTCATTTTGGAACTAGAGAAGATCCTACAAAAATGTACTAAGAGGTTGAGAACCAGAGAGATTAGGGAATATCTGATCAAGTGGAAGAACCTGAGCAGTGAAGATGCATCTTGGGAAGGTGAATATTTTATGCAACAACATCTAAAGTTGTTCAACATTGAGGATAACATTGGTTTAAAGGGGAAGGGCATGGTACACCCCTAACTTATCACATGTATTAGGATAAGAATAATCAACTTGTGGCTTACTTATTCCTCTTTGATGCTATATCACATTTCTCTATGCATTCATTTGGTTAGTAGGTTAGCCTATGGAGTAACCATGGCCTAGATAGACTATATATAGGAGGTATTGGGTAATTGATTATCATCATATGGTGAATTTTGATCTTATTGAAGCTGGTGGAGGTTGCCTCCTTGAAGTGGCTTCTCTATTATCATATATTTTGATATATTTCAGTCGTATTTGGATCTATTTCTATTATTCTACTTTATTGTTGAAGTAATTTCATTACAAAAATCCATCTAAGCAAGCATGTGATACACATTTGATGGCTAGACTACATCAAACTGTTATGCAACATGTGTCATCTTTACTTCAAATTTATTGATAGTTTTAAGCATTTAGCATGAAACATACCTATTTAATAACTACACTTCCTTTTATCATGTAATATAATAATAAAAGTATATATATTATAAACATTATATAATTATCTAATAATAATGCATTATGTTATAATGTGATACAATTTATTGTAATACATTATATTACAATGATAATATATTATATATTTCTACTAGCAGAGTTGTGGGGTAGGCATCGTGATGAATGGTGTCAAGTTAGACACCTCAACAAGTGTTTTGCGAGAAGCTCAACATATGTTAATGGTGTGGCATTTAGACACTAACCTAATTTTTCAAGTCCATAATGATTATATCCTGATGATTACAGTGGAGAAATTATTGTCATTACAATGGCATAGGAAAAATTGTAAGCAACCACAAGCAATTTAGAATTTTGAGTTTGGGATTTGGATAAAAAATTGAAGTGAACATGCATACACATAATTAATATCAATATTGAAGTTGTAAACATTCTAAACATTTGTAATTATTTTTCCCAACCATCCATTGAGGTGATCAAACATGGTGTGATGTGGTTGACAAAAAATATTTTCCAAACAATCATTAGGATCCTAATTCCAACCTTCATGTGAAGCATCCTCTTTAGTTTATTTTGTATTTAATTACAACAGCAATGCAATGATGTTGTTGTGGGTGAAATACATTGAAGTTATGGAGTTTATCTTGTTACTTTCATTGTGATTAAAGTGAGTACCTAAAATTTTACAAAATTGCATGCCACATGGATGCAAATTGGGCATTGCTCATGATACAATGTGAATGTCATGGTAGAGTATTCATTGATTGAGAGAAAAGGTGATTGGATGTCGATTGATCCTAGGTGGTAGGGAGAGTTTGGAGTCTTTATTCTCATGCAGTTGAGGGTGTACACATCATACACTTAAAATGGGAATATATTCCACAAATGAAATTACCAAAAAAATCATGAAAATTAAATATACATTTCTTCTAAATCTTCATGCGAAATGTGTCATCCAAATTTTGTAATAGATTAAATTTGTGTCTATTGGGATTTAAGCCAACATGTAGGTATTTAGAAGGTTGTACGAATTTAAGTTCATTATTAGATTTACATGACTTTAATCCATCATAAAGTGGTAGACAACTTACAAGTTGGTAGGTTCTTTGATTAGAAGTTTTCTATCGTGAGGGGTTGACAAAGACAACATGATGCTAATTTTATTGAGAGAAATCTCAATGTCTGATGTACAACTCAAATCAACATTAAACAAGTATGAGAAGACATGAGTAAAAAAGTGGAAGAGATCCTTGAGATGTTTTATATAAAAACACAAAGCTCAAGGAAATGTAAAAGGGAGCCCTGAATGTGAGGCTCAAATCAACAATGTAATATCGTTAATATGGTGACAAGACATTGAGGTCCTATAGTCTATCTTATTGCTTTTATTCCTCCTCAGAGAATTTCCCTCATTTAATGCCTAGTCTGAGGTAATGTTGTAATATGGTCATTGGTGTCATATGTTGTCACTAATTTCAAGAAAAGCTTGAGGTCTAGTGCATTAATGACAAAGAGGTGTATTTGGTGTTTGGATGCCTAATGGTATGTTTACAGGTCCTTGAGATGTTAGAGAAGGTTGTGAATCATCCCTAGATGAATTTGTGAGGTTATAGTGCCTCACAATGTCATTTGGAAAGAGAATAATGTGTCATTATTGCTTAAGAGAGGCCAAACCATCATATTCTATCATTAAGGTATGAATGGTTCAGTTTTTTTGTGCATTTCTTACTTAGATGGTAAAAGTCAATTTTGGTCAAAGGAAATTTTAAAGATGTTGATCTTGGTCCCATGAAGGTCCCTTGAGATTTTAGTTTCTTAACGAGTCTCCTTGTTCAAGTTATAAAGCTCCCAAGTTTCTCTTGTTAGTTGTGATGTACCGGAGATCGTCAATCTTAAGCCCTAAGAAATAGCTACTGTAATTAAAAAAATATAGACGTAGGGATTCAAATTCAAATTGTGTGCCTTGGACCAGTAAGCAAATGAGTTGCAACAACCATGGAAGGTGTTATATCAAGGTGGAGTAAAAATGAAAGTTGTATCAGACTCCATGATGAATACTCTCTAGGAGGTGGTTTATCCCAAAAGTTTGTACATGTGTATTTATTGCACATGATTATTGACTGGGGTTTTCTTGGTCAATGCAAGACCAAATATTTATGTGTAGAAGTAAATATTTTGATCAAAACAAGATGGTTTATAAGGAAAAGTTTGATTATACTTCATTAATATCACCATCAAAGTGGTGAAATGTCCTTAATGTCTATACAAGTACATTTATTTGAGGTTGAAGTCAAAGGTTTTGATTGTGGTAAAAACCAAAAAAACCAATGGTCAAAGAAATGCATGTAGAGACCAAAATATTGAGAATTTTGGCATGGTATACAAAAAAATTGTATTATACTCCATGAAAAATATGCAAGTGTAATTTATTCATGAAAGTTATTACAAGTTAACTTATTGCATGTCAAAGTTTACTATGTTTTTACAGTTTTTAGAAGATTTGAGTGAGCTTCTTGCAGAGATGATTTCAAGGTGATTTGGATAGATTTGAATGATATAATGAATAATAATTTATTTTATAGGTCTCATAGGTTATTTTTAATGTATTATTATGCATTATAAACTCCTATGAAGGTGTGAAAAGTCAGAGACTCTTGACTAGGTTTTTGGACCCTGTGTGCAGTCCTATGTAATTTTGTGATAATGGTGAGTTTGAGGATATATACAATTAGATGATGAATATAATGAATATGAATTTTTTTATTAGACCTAAATTACCTATTCATTCTTTATATAAGGTGTAAATATAGGTTAAGTGGATAAATCATGAAAGCCAAAAAGGCTTGTCCAGATGTGTTGAGACTGTGAGATAATGGCTTGAGAGATTGGTCTATAAGACCAATGGTTGTTACTATGTATTGATATATATCCATTTGGGAATGATATATAGGAATAATATAAACTATTAATATGTATTATAATTTTTTAAATATTCCTTTAAAGTATAAAAGATAACTTCTATAGAACTGTGTTTCTATGTTACAAGTAGTTTTTTGAGTAGTCATCTCAAAGAGGTGAGTTGGAGGTCCTTTGACATGAGTTGAAGAATAAAAATAATTTTAAGATGTTTATAATTTCCATAAGTTTCATATTAATTAAATATAATTCATATAAGCTCCATTTCAAGTGATAAATATTAACTTGTTCATGACTATACTTTTGGAGGCTACAGGCAATTTGAGTGATCACTTTGCAGAGGTGAGTTGGAGGTTATTTTGACTGAGATAGAAAATCAAATGAGTTTTAAGTTATTTTACAAGTATAAAAGGTCCATTTAATTTTTTTTAATTCATAATAAGTCCATATGTAGGTGTTGGTATTCAATGTTGGTTGACTATCCTTTGACAATATTTGACCAACTTGAGTGGTCATTTTGCCAGAGCTAGTTTGAGGCCTTTTGGCCTATGTGATGATGTAAAATGGACATGGTAGTGATAATGATTAATTTTATGATATTTTAATATGGTATAGTTATGTGTTTATTTTATAAAATCATCTGTATAATTCAGTTTTGTAAGGCAGACTTTCTATGTGTTTTAAGGCCTAATGGTGAGTAGGCCAAATAGCTTGGTTCAAATGGTGAGTTAGAGTTATAGATTATGTATAACTATATGGAAGTATTAATGGGTATATTTTAGGTTTTTTAGATATGTTTCAATCATTTTTTAAAGTTTTATATGTTCCAAGGAGTTCAAGGGTAACGTGTGCCTTGAAGAAGACCTAATTGCGTTAGGTCTCCATTGGGCCTAATGGAGGATTTGGGCCTTAAGGGCAATGGATGAAAAAATTAGTGGTTTTTTCATGATGTTAAAGTGTTGGTTAACCTATTTTAAGTGGTATATAAGTGTTTTAAGGATCTTGAATTACCAATATGGGTGAGAACAAGAGTGTGGTATAAAGGCAAGGCCTAATAGGCCTATTTGGGCTAGTTAGAGTATATGTGAGTGAAAAATGAATATAAAAGCACCTTGAGGAATCAAATAAGGATATGGATACCTTAATATTAAAGCATAGGATCAAAAATAAACATATAATAGGAGGTATGAGTGTGTTTAGCAAGGTCATATGACTTAATCAAGCCATATGAGGATTGTTTGAGCAAGGAGGCTTAATAAGGCTATTTTGACTAGTTAGACTATGCGAAAGTGAAACAAAGGAAGAGATAATTTAAAAGGTGTGTGAGGGAATGGATATCATCATAATATAATTTTTAATATGTGTTAAAGGCCTCATAGTGATGTTGAAGGTGATGAGTTAGTGGATTACTTTGTTTGAAGGCTATTAGGGCTATTTGACTAGGCATGCTTGTGTGAAGGATTTGATTGCATATCAAGCTAAGAGAGTAGATTAGAAGGGTTAATAATGGATATAAATCCATTTAATGTTTCCATTTAATTAATTTTAGGTGTCAAATGGTATGATTTTCTATTTTTTTGATGAGTTTATTGAGTATAAGGGCTAATTGAATGAAGAAGGAGGGTAGTTTTGTGATTGTGTGAGAGGAAAATTTGAGAGATGTAGAAGACCATCATAATTTATGAGACAAAAATAAATAAAGGTGGAGTTTCATATTTTTTATTGAGTGGGTTATTCATTTTCAAAGGGGGTTGTATCTTCCTAGTAAGTTGGTATTTGTTGAAGTCTAATTGGTGCTAGATAAATTCTAGGGGTTGGTGTTCTTTATGGGGTTGGTACTTCACTAAAATTGATTCATGGTTTATAGGACAAGTAGTACAAATATTTGGTCAATGGGTTTTATTCCCCATAAGGTTTTCTCATGTATATGGTGTATTGTGATATGTTATCATGTTTATGCTTTCTATGTATGCTCTCATTGTGATGTTTCCTAGATGATTGATATTCATATGCATCTGATGGATAAATAGTTGAGTTAATAAAGTTTTAAAGGCATTGATTCACCTCCCCTCTTAGTGTATGTGCTTCCAACAATTAAATCATCCACTTCAGCCAACAACTCTTGTCACAACCATCAAGACTTGAAAGATTCACATATTTTTGACTTGAACACATCAAAAAAGCTAGAAAACTCTTTCAGGGGTTAAATGACATAAATGAAAATATGATTTAATTAACACACTTTTAGCTGGATTGGGTGACTCATAAAGTGTGGGTGTTTATTTTTGAGTGAGGTGTTAGAATAGAAGGGGTAAACATGCATAACAACATGCAAATTTTTTGGATGTCAAAACAAGTTCATGTAAAGTAATTGTAGGGATAAATCGATCAGGATTTGAATCACCATGAAATGATTTAGTATATGATGGCTTAAATTATTTATGGAAAGAGATAATTTTTTTTCCCAATCTCTATATCAAAACTATACTTCCTCTGGTTTCAATCAGGGGACATCTATATGTTGGCATCAGATAATTATGGGTGCTTGGGTGTGCCTTGGTGATTATAATGGATAAATTATTTTCTTTAACATTTATTTTGGCCTCTTGTGATTATCTTTCCTGACCATCTAATGGGTTCAACAAATAAGGTGTGATGTTTTTCAGGAAAAATCATTTCCATACTATACTTAGGCATGATCTATGCCAATAATCATCAACTCATTTAAATTCTAAACCTTCATTTAAAATGTGTCATCCAGATTTCATGATATATTACATTTCTGTCTATTGGGTTTTGAGTTGATATTTAGGAATTTAGAATATTGTCTGGGTTTAGGGCAGCTATTGGATTTACATGAATTGCATCTGTTAAAAATTGGTTCACAACATGCAAGGCGGTGGGCTATTTTATTACACATTTACTATCGTGAAGAGTCGACAAAGAGAACATGATGTTGATTTAATTGTGAGAAGGTTCCATCTCTAATGTGAAACTCAAAATGTTATTTATGTGAAGACAAGACATTGAGGTTTTAGAGGATCTATTGTAACTTATGTTCATTTATGCTATTGATATATTGACATAGAGAACTTACAACAAGGCTATACAAAACTTGTAAGTGGTGAAGGATTTCAAAGTGAGTTGGGTGGTGATGGTGAGGGGAAACAACAAGATGTTTCATGTGATATCAGACATTAGAGGGGCCATATCATACACATGCCCTGACATTAGGGTAGTTATTAGATTTACATTACCTTGTACCTATTACAAAGGGTTTTTTTAGCTTGCAGGGTGGTGGCATTGTTGATTGACTATTTTATATTTGATTATGGAAAGACTCAACATCTAATGTGTGTATTGAATCAACAATATAAAGACACTGATGTACAAGAAATATAATGAGGTTATGGAGCTTAAATTATTATTTTTGTTGCATTTAAATTGAGTACTGAAGTGTTTTCAAAGTACATGCCACATGGATGTATAAGGGAGGATCACTCATGATACAATGTGAATGCCATACTAGAGGATCCATTGATGGAGAGAATAGGTGGATGATTAATAGTTGTTCATAGGTGGCAAGTAGAGTTTGTAGGTTTAATTATCATGCAGTAGGAGGTGCCCCCATCATACACGTAAAAGGGTAATATAATCTACAAATGAAAATAAAACACTTACCAAATAAAATCATGAAGTAAATATACATTTCTTTCGACGTAACTTGCACCTTTGGGGTAACTACTAGTTTATTTTTTTGTTGTTATAGAAAACAACTTTCCTTGTTACATGATGCCACGCAATGTTACTATTGCTTTCATCAATATTAATTAATTTCTTTTTATTTCCATTTCTAAACATTAATGTTTATAATCAATTTTTATATTTTAATAATATTTATAATAGAAAATACAGTCATTTAAAAAATGGGTAACAAAAGCTTAATCTCACTATATTCTTTGTTGCCCAACTTTTTTTCAATTAAAACAAACCAATTAAAATGCATTAAATAAAAAATAAAATTTCAAATGTTTTGAAGGTAGTTAATTTTATGTCAGTTTTATTTTTTTACTCAATAAACGTTGTAACATGCAATTAGATTTTTTTTGGTAGGTAAACACTTTTGAATTTGGAGCTATGAACTAGATTAAACATTTTGTATTAGAGTTATGAACTACTGTTGGGACATAAAAGGTGGCCCATTCCTTGAAAGTACAAAGATGCTAAAATAATGAAGAAGTGAGAAACCTCTATTGACAATAAAACCCAATATAAATAGGAGAAAGACACAGCCAAAGAAAGGCAAAGCAGAGCAAAAACATAATAGGTTGCCAAACCTCTGCCAATAAATAGTGAAAAAATTAAAAAGGAGTCTGATGTTCTTCTACAAGACTTCAGCCAATTAGATAATCACCACATCACCAATTCAAAAATAATAAAATTAATGGGTATAATTTGATTTTGGAAAAAATGGTTAAAATTATCAAGGATTACACGTTCTATTTATTATTCTTTGTTTTATAGCAATATTAGTACCTTTGTATATAAATAATACTATAACTTTGCCTCAAGGAAATAATTTGCATAGTTATATATGTTTTTTTTCAATTTCTAATATGTTTTGATATATATTTTTTTTAAAATTACTAATTTAGTAAAAATGGTTTTCCTTGAGTTTTACTAGTGAAAGATCATTGATGTGCTTATTTCCTTTGTTAAACACAATATATTTTCAACTCAAAATAATATTATACCTTTATATATATATATATATATATGAATGAGACATTTAATACAAACAATTTCAAATAATTTTGGATAAGATAAAAATGTTTGTGTTGTTCATGAACATTATTCAATGGTAGTGTGGGTGAAATGATTTTTTTAAGTTGTACAACATTAATTTTTACTTTGTTCACACTCCATGGATTTCTCTTGTTGTCTTCCATGTGATGATTGCTTGCATTTGTGCTCTTCACTATCTCTTATGGTATTCTTGTGACTATTTAATTTTATTTATAGATTTTTTTTTTCACTGTTACCACAGTGACCATGATTAAACTAGAGTATATTATTAATCTTGTAATGAAATAAATAATTGAATGTAGAAAAACCATATTTGAATGCCTTATATCAAAACCTGCCTACTTGCATGTGATATATGTTATTATAAACTCAAATAACTTTACAACCTACACTTATAAACCTATTTATATAAAGAAAAAATAAGTTAAATGAATTAGCATATAAATAAGTGTAGATATACTTATTGGTTGAAAAAATCAAGTCAAATTTGTGAGTGGTAAAGAAGAAAATATAGGAGGAAAATTTATTAATGACTTGTAGAAACTTGCAAGCTTTATTACATGAAAATAGTACCCAGACTTTAGAGGATTAATGACATGGTGATGGTCTTCCTTGAGAGAATATTGATGAATATTTTCATGATGAAGATGAAACTTAACTTTAATTAACTCATACAATACAAAAAAATTATCTAACATAAAGTCATTATAAAGAAGAAAAACATAGAAAATATATAACAAGTTATCAATGTACAATATATATTTACATATAAGGGAGAGGAGCCAATAATCATGCACCCTAAATTTGTAAATGTATGGAGCCTCAATCATGCCAAATCAACACTTAAAATTGATGTCAATGGATAGCTTAACAATTCTTCTTTTCAATTCTAAATTTTCAACTCATGACGTGTCTATACAAACCCATCATTTTGATCCCCATGCAAAAGATCTTTATGAGGCCATTTTAGAGCTCCAACTGATCCCTAGGCATGCCATGGGAAAAAAAATTCAATTAGGGGAAAATAGTGGGGTATACATCCTTAAAAAATCAAGTGGTCTCACTAAAAATGGGGAGTTTAAACTCTAATTAATAGTTCGTAGTCAGTTGAATGTAGACACTGGGCTCAAGGTGGAAGAGCATTTATGTCTTGCCATCTTATGTTTATGACCCACTACCTCACATTCATTTCATTGACACTTGGGTATATACCCCAACATTTTATCATGTTCATCCCCATTCACATACATTAAATGTGTCAAGAAGAGGAGATGGGGGTTTAGAAGATGATATGTTGTTAAGCGAAGCAATAATAACATGAATGCTTATACTTGCTTTCCATCGCTACTTATAGGAGAGGTTTTTTACACCTTCTGTGAGCCATTTGGTTTTGAAAATGTTAAAAGTTTTGAATGTCTATGAAAAATAGTAATTTTGTTTGCTCATTCTGTCAATCAAGAGTAGTCCTTCTATGAACTATTTGGAATCATTCTATTAATCACAAAGGTAATTAACAAGATTTATGTGTGTGAATCCCTAGACCTTCTAGAGTGGAATATTTAGTAGGGTATGAGAGCCATTAGTATAATATTTAGTTATGAATCATATGGCTCACAACCTTAATGAGGTATAATAATCTCACTTGTAACCCTCCATCTCCTCTGCCCTACTCATTGAAATTAGTCAGAAATTTAACAATGAAACACTACAAAAAAGAGGGTTAAGATGATATGAATGCAATTATTTTCTAGGCTTGGCAAATGCACTGGTGAGAGCATTTTCTTGTTGACTATAAAGAGATTTCAAATTCACCCTATAACAAAGGATATTGTAAATAATTTTCATTATCATAGGGTGACTTTAAATGGTCTTGATAGTGAATGAAATGCACATTCTTCATAATAGTGTAGTTGTTATGTGAATCATTCAAAATGAGTGCATTTGGATAGCTTAGTGTATAGTTTCATCTTCAAAAATGCACAAGCTAGAGAATTGATGGTAGCCATCTTTGTTTGTGATGGCATTTTTTAACATGGTTAAACATTATATTTTATTTAGCTATCACTTCTAACATGTAATTTTTTTAAAACCTCACTGACCCTATGAGATAAATGGTCACATGGCTTGGGATGTTTGTTTAAAAATAGTCAACCCCTCATGACCTACAAGGAATATGGTGTTTTTAGTTTTATAGGTGTTTTTTTCATTTTGATTTATGCAAAAATGGCTTACTAGGTGTATGCAATTAAAAATGCATCATGTCTATAAATCAATCCTAGCTCAGAGAAGATAAAGCAGACCTACACTTTCGATTGGGAACACATTTTTTAAGTGAGAGCATGACCAATATGGGGATCCATTAGACTCAATTATGGGATCATTTAACACAATACACTATACTAAGAAGGGTTCCAAAGCCTACAGTATAACATAATCATGCAATAATCCTAAGGGAGTCCTAGGTTTTATATTTCACTTAATCTAATAAAAAGTAATGTAAATCAATTCTAGTGTACACCAAAACTTATGGCATAATATGAGGGGTTAGTAAATAATCAAAACATGTATAGGATAAACTCAATTAAACTAAGTATGAGTAAGACCCTAATACATAGAATATGAAGAGTAATATTATTTGATCCAATACTAATGCTACTTCTATCTACTAAAGAGAGGAGTAAAGTTAGAGAATACTTACCTAAATATGAAACCATCAAGAATAAATCTCTCCCTTGGCTAAAAGGGCTTCACAAGAGTTTGTTGTGGTTTGTAAGGATCACTAAGAAAGGCCAAAGCATCTAAGACTTATCCATAAGACTAGATTATCCAAGTAGAAACCCTAAGCTAAGACTCCTCAAGTATAATGGTGGATGAGCAGATTATAAATAAGTGTAATCAAATAATAACTCTTGATTGCATACTAAAATAATTTCAAAATGATCTTGTATTTATAGATGGATCTTACCCTAAACCCTTCTAAAAATGTTGATCGATAAGGTCGACTAGTATAATTCTAGTCAATTATTCACTAGGTATCGAGCTAGGTCTACCAAAGGCTAACCTAATTCCTAAGTGAAAATATCTCAAAATTTTACAAGGTCAACCCAATCAACCTAGTACAGCTGACTGATAAAAGGGAATTATGGTAAATAAAAAAGGGATAAAGAGAGGGAAAAAATTGGAACAATGTGCAAGGGAGGATTAATAGCTTAGGGAATGGTTTTAGGAGCTAGTTGAATTGGTAATAATGTGGAAATAAGGGACAACAATCATGTGAATCACCAATGGTTTGTCCACCCCTTTCTTGGTGCACCCCTTAGGGCATGCACTCAGAGAGATTGAGTCTCGATGGGTTCTTACAAGATGTAAATAATTAGTATTTGACAAAAGTTAAAAATGTTATGTGTATACATATGCTCCACTCAAAGCTCATCACATGTCACTAAGGTGCAATAGGGGATGGTGCTTTGAAAAAGAACATAAGGACACATAACACTGATGCTAAAAAAAATTTGAAATATTTTAAAGTATAAAATAGCTAAAAGTAAATGTGATGCATACCTAGAATTACCTTTATTTATAGATGGTTCTATACTATGTTATTAGTTTTGATTGTGTAGGGCATAGAGATTGATTTTGACAAACCCAAAAATACAAACCTAAAGAGAAAAAACAAACAAACATGGGAAAGCCAAGATAACTGGTGCTATGTGGATGGGACGTAATTGAGAATTTGGCAAGTTGGGGTGGCAAGTGCTATGTTAGACTAAATGACCAAGTAAAATACAATATTAAATTTGGTAATAAAAAATCCAAGGCTACTAAATACTAAAAAAATCAAACAAGTAAACCTTAAGTAAGAAATGCAAACTCACCAAGTCAAACCAAGGATACATGTCAAAAATATGGTAATCAAGCAGATATGTAAAAGAAGTAACAAACTTTCTTAAACTAAAATGGGAAATAAAAATACAACACAAAACAAAGTGGTAAAACAACATTGATGAGTGAGCAATAACAATCCTTATCTCACTCAACAATGGAAAAATGTGCATAAAAAGGAAAACAACATTGATGAGGAAAAGTAACAAACCAACCTTACTCAATAATGGAAAAAGATACAAAATCATGTCCATAACAATAGGATAGTATAATAATGACAAATGGTAAAAGAAAGCAAAGCATATCTAGAAATGTAAAGCTATGGTGTAAAGAAAGCAATCCATAGTTACTCAAACATATTATTTTATTCTAAAGATAGATAAAACTGAAACAAAGTAGTACTAGCATGTTTTTAAGAGATGAAGAAGAAGGAAGTAGAGAAGAGGGAAAATAGATTTAAAATCATAATTTACCTGTCAAGGAGGGAAATGAAATGGGTGGAGGAGAGAATGAAGGAAAAACCAAGGTAGAGGAACTTTTTATCGAAGTCAAGACACTCAAATTAGGTTTGTCAAAACAAGAGGACTTTCAACCTTAAGGACTCTAAAGAACTTGTCTTAGCTACACATGTCTTAGGTCAACAAATGAAGTATATAGATCATCCCATTAAGGCTATATGCATGAAAAGTAAAATGGACCTACCTTCCCATAATGTGTTCCTATAATATACCTAAGAAGGGGTATAATAGTAGAATAGTTAGTAAAATAATGAATAGTGGTTTAGTACCACATGCATAAGGAAGAGTTGGGTAGATGGGAAATAATATAAATAAAAGAGCATAGGATATTTTAAGGAATCTAAGAAGTGGCTCTGATACTAGATGATAATAACTCCACTCTCATATAAATGAAAAATATTGAATATATTATATTGTATTCTTTTTATGGAAGGAATAACTCTGAATCACTTTCCACTTTGAGGGGACTACCTCCTTAAGAGCAATGTTAAATTGTAAATGACTTTTTGGATGCCTTACAATATCCTATGCTCCTTTATTTATACTAGTTCCCATCTACCCAACTCCTCATTTTTATGCGTGTGGTACTAAACCACTATTCATTATTATACTAACTATTCTACTATTATACCCCTTCTAATGTATATTACAGTTCCCCATTCCTTAGGACCCCTTACAGAGTTGTCAGTATACTATAAAGATTGGGTACTTACGTGAGAAAGTATGTAGCACCAGAGTTTTTTAAATTCTCCTATTCCAATTTACTAGCCTATCAAACTTCAGTGGACCTCGGCTCTATGTGATACCAATTGTGGAGTTTGAGATTCAATTGGAGATAGGAGATGTGCTTGTAATCACATCTTTTGATGTGATTTTGACTTTTTAGATTTGTATGTTGCCTTTTGTATTTCATTGCCTTTTATTTAAAATGATTTGGATTTTAACTTTCTTGATGGATTTTTTCTATTCCTCCTCCATACAAATTTGGAAGACCAAACATGGGTGTTAAAGATGACTTTCATTTGAATACTTGGGACTTAGTTGCTAAGAGAGAGAACCTCAAAGAGTATGGGGTCTAAGAGTCTCATAAATCTAGGTGAAATAAAAGTGCTATCTTGACTTTGACCTTGTTTTGTCCAATGTGGAGTGAAAGGAAAGGAAAATCAAGAAGAATGACACATAGAAAATTTTAAATTACTTCAAATTTTTTAAAAATGTGACAAAGGGAGAAAAAGGGATACAATGATAGAAAAGTGTGATTCCTTATCATAAGAATGAGGAAAAAAAGAGAAAAACATGCTAATATAGATTGTTGTACAAATTCCATCTAGCGAAAGAAGCAAAAGCTAAAGTTGAGAAGAAATATTAAAAACATTTAACCATTGTAAAACACATTCTAGAAAAGGAATGACAAGATGGTAATTTTATGAGGGCTAGGTCATATCTATCGTCTTACACTATAACTCATAAAAGAGAAACCCATGAGGGTGCCAAAAAAACATGTGAAAATAAATAAGGTATGCAAGAGATGGTATTTTGTGAGGAGTGTCAGGTCCTATCCATGGTCTTATAATGTAACTCACAAAATAGAAACCCATGAGGGTGTAAAAAGTGTGTAAAAAAAGAATCTAAAAGTAGAGATGACTATGGTAAATCATGAGGATGACTAGGTCCTATCCATGGTTTTATAATGCAATTCATGAGAGAAAAGAAGAAACCAAAAGACCAAATAGGAAAGACTAAAGGTTTGTAAAAAGAGGGAACTATTGTAGAGGGAGAGACCCATGTAAGTAACCTATAAAAATTGTTAGATAGATGTGGATAGAAAACATTAAAAGAAGGAAATGTTTTTAAGCAAAGCACTTTTTGAGGAATTGTGCATTGGTGGGCTCTTTAAAAATATGGCCTTCATTAGTTTGAAGGTTATAGGTACCTGGACCAAAAATATTTTTGACTAAATATGGGCCCCACTATTTTTGGGTGTATTTACCTTCTTTATCATGAGTGTAGTCTAATTTAAGGACTAGGTCACCAACATTAGTTATGTGCAAACTTTAACACATTTGTTATATTGTTTAGAAATTTGAGCCTTGTATTAGTGATTATGTTGCAAGGTAGTAAGATGGTGTTCATCAAGGAGATCAACAGCATGAAGGCAAGATTCACATAATTCTTCATCAAGAATGATACCATGAAGAGATATACGAAGAAAGGGAAGCTCAACTTCTAAATGAAGGATTGACTTAGAACCATAAACTAGAGAGAAGGGTCTTGCCCCAATGGTAGTACATATGCTATTCCAATAGGCCCAAAGAGCAAGATAAAGATGAAGGTGCCTATTTGTGTGAGTTTCATGAATTGTTTTTTAGAGGATTTTGTTTAGAATTTTGTTAGTGGCCCAGCTTAACCATTGCATTGTGGATGATAAGGTGTATAAAATTATGATTGAACTTGAATTTAGTATAAAGCTTTTTAACATGCTTATTTTTAAAGTTACCACCATTGTCTAAAATGATGTTATTGAGAATACCAAAGCGATAAATTATTTTATTAAGAATAAATTTAGAAATGGTAGAATCGATGACATTGATAAGGGGCATGGATTATACCCATTTGGTAAAATATTTGATGGCGGTGATGATAAAAACATGTCCACTTGGGAGTGAGGTAATTTATTGATGAGATCAAATCCCCAAGTGGAGAATGGCCAAGGAGATTCGATAGTTTAAAGCTTGACTGGAGGTGAATGAATTATATCATCATGAAATTGACAAAGATTATAATTTTTAGTGAATTCAATTGCATCTTTTCCAAGTGTAGGATAAAAGTAACCCATATGTAGGCATTTATAGGCTGTAGAATATCCGCTACAATGGTCATCACAAATGCCTCCATGTGCTTGTTCAAGAAGAGGAGTGACCTCATCTTGCATAACACAATAGAGTAAGGTACCTTCAATATTTCAATAATAAATGATGTTGTGTCAAAATACATATTTGAAAGCTTGTTTATGAATACATGTCTTTTCATGAGAATATGAATTAGGAGGATAAGTTTGGTGTTCCAAGAATTGAATAATGTCTTGATACCATGGGCTTTGGTAAATGGTAACAACCATGATGTGGAAAATGAGTGAATTTGGTGGTTTAGTTATAGATGGATATTTATTTATTTGTATAAGAAAAGTAGGATCAAAAATAAATTGGTGGGGATGAAAGAGAGAGTCTGAAGAGACAAGAGAATCAACAATGGAATTTTGATCTCTAAGAATAGGCTCGATAGTGAAAAAGATGAAATCCTTAGTGAGAGTGGTTACAATTTGATGTTAGGTAATGATATTATCACTTTTGTATTGATAATCACCATTAACTTGGTGGAAAATAAGTTGAGATTCACCTAAATCTTGTAGGTATTGAGTGTCTAAGTTAAGGGCATTTTTCATGCCTAATATTAGAGCTTCATGCTCAGCCATATTGTTAGTGACATCAAAGGTGAAGTAAAAATATAAAGGAATCATCTTACCAAGAGGACTTGTGAGAATGAAACCTACCCCATCTCCTTGAAGTCATTTAACACCATCAAAGTGAAGGGTCCAAGTATCTTCATGTACGTTGACATTAATTTCAAGAAGCTCTTCAAGAGCTAATTTAGGTTTAGTAGTATTGTAAGGGATAGAGGACTCATCAAGATTATTTGCTTGAAGATTAGCTATATAGTTATGAAAATAATATTTGAGAGAAATAGCTTGATGAAGACATTCAATGTAAAAGATATTATCATTTAGAATATCATATTAAAGGGGAGAAGTAGATGGAATGAGAACTATGGCAAGTTGATCAACTATGACTCACCCTTTGAAAACTTTTTGAGTGATGATGTGGAGATCAAATTCCATAAGAAGGACCATCCATTTTCCAATTCTATCTCCTAGAAGAAAAGTCTTGGAGAAGAAGTGATAAAGGGGGTCAAAATGAATGATGACATAATTAGTTTGGTAAAGCATGTAATAGCAAGGCTTTTTAGCTATGAAATATATGGCAAGGCAATCTCATTCAATTTTGGTATAACATGTTTCATAATCAATGAGGCCTTGGCTAATTTAGTAAATAACATACTCTCTTATAGTATTATCATGTTGGGAAAGCATTACCCCAACTGATATAGGTGTGGAATAAGTATAGAGTATCAAGGGTTGATCATTAGAAGGAGGATGAACTGTAGGTAGGTGAAGCAATGACTCTTTCATGTTATCAAAGGCTTTTTGACAAGGGTCTATCCATTCTAAAGTAGTACCTTTCTTGAGAAGAGAATCGATGAAATGGATGTGATAAGTAATTTTGGGGATAAATCACATTATTACCCCAAGTTTGCCTAAGTATGTAGAAATGTTGGGAATGAAATGAGGAATGGGCATGTTGATGATAACACTAACCTTAGTGGGGTCAACATTGATGTTGTGGAGAAAGAATAGGAATCCTAATATTTTTTTAGATGTGACACCAAAGACACATTTTTAAGGATTAAGTCTAACCCAGTATTTAATAAGATGATCAAAAATGATAACAAGATCTGATAGATGAGTTGTATGATTTTTGGATTTAGCAATGAGATCATCCACATAGGTTTCAATAATTTTATGGATAATATCATGAATAATATGAGTCATCACTCTTTGGTAAGTGGCTCTAACATTTTTGAGGCCAAAGGGAATTTTGACATATCAATAGGTGCCCCATTCCATGGTGAAAGTAGTCTTATATTGGTCCTTAGGGGTAATGCAATTCTGATTGTATCCTGAGAAGCCATCCATAAGAGATAACATTTCATAACTAGCTTTGGAATTGAAGATGGCATCTATTGAAGGTAAAAGGAAGTTGTCCTTGGGACAAGTAAGGTTAATATTAAATCAATACAAATGCGAATGGCCATAGTGACCTTTTTTTTAACATGAATAATGTTAGAAACCCATTTAAAATAATTGACTATTTTGATAAATTTAACATCGAGTAATTTGATGATTTCCTTGTGACATAGGATAAAAACCTCAGGTGGAAATTTTCTTTGGTTTTGACACATGAGTTTGACATTGGGATAAGTAATGATATTATGCACCATAATGTCTTAATAATACCAAGTGAAAAAAATTCACAATATTTATCAAAGAATATGCTAAAGTTATCATGTTTGGTAGGTGAGATTTCATGAGATACTATGATTGGTCAAGGATAAGATGGAGTGCCATACTTAATACGAGTGGTTTTTTCAATAATCATGACATTATTGTCTTGAAAGTGGTATGGTGTATTAGGTAAGGAAGATATTGGATTAGCTTTGGGATCAATTCTAGCAATGAAGTTATTGAAACAAGGGGTTTTGGTTTTAAAATTCCAAAGTTTATGATGTTGTTGAGGAAGTTGAGGTTATTGAGCATGAAGTATTTAAATAATAGCTTCATCACTTGGCAAGGTGGGAATAGGACCATAATACTTGACATCTAATTAAAAATCTAAAATTTGATTACCATGGTGATCATACTAAGAATATATCTGATGGACATAAGTTGCCTTGGCATCTAGTGTAATTTTAGGAGTAGGAGAAGTAGATGGAGAAAAAAGGATTGGTATGTTAATAGGTTGAATGATGGGAGGAGGATTTGAGGAAATAATGGGATCAAAAGGGGGAAAAAAAGATGTAGGAATTTCCAAAGATTCAGAAGGTATGATTTTCTCTACCACCCAAGGAGTATAAATAAGAGGAGAATTGGCAAGAGGCACATGACCCTAAGGATCTAAGTCATAATCTATAGAAATGGTATGGACATCCTAATTACAAATATGAATTTGAGCTAAGGTTTTTTGATAATGCTAGATATCCAAGTCTCGAGATTGATCTTAGGCCATGATGTAGTTATCATCATATTTTGTAGAAATTATACATGCTTGAGATTCAGGGTGAGTTTCAAAAGGTGAAATCCCAATGTTATAACTAAATGTTTAGGGAGACATGATGAGAGGGTCTTGAAATAGTTTATCCACTCCAAAATTATTACAAGTGAAGGCATCTTCTGGTAGAGAAGGATATTGAACATTGCATGGAGGAAAATTTATAATCTCATAATAAAAGGAATAATACGATCCCTGGGTAATAAAGAAGGAGGAAGCTATTGCAAAATGTATGAAGGTAGCTTAGTAGTATTACAAGTATGTTGTAAATAATTATGTTCATCATCATAAAAATCTGCAAGAGTAACTTATAAATCAAGATTCATGTTGATGAATCTAGGTAAAAGAGCACTATTTATCTTAGGAATTATAGGAACACAGTATTGGCATTTGGCATTAGGAAGTTGAATACTCCATTGGTTGGGGTTAGATTCATGATTATACCATTTTCCATTATGTAAGAATTTAATGCATTGGCTACTGGAAGAAGTGATAGCCCTCAATCGATGAGTCCATGGGAAAACTAGGATTATGTTTTAAGATAAGGGTAAATTGAAGACCATAAGCTTAGTACGAATAGTCTTAGGTCCAATGGTTAATGGAATCCAAATACACCCAAGTGGATTTTGATTAGTCTTATCAAAAAAATGATAGGGAATATGAGCTTTCTTAAGATGATTCTTGTTATAACCAAATTATTATATTAGCCAAAAAGATGTCACATTAATATGAGAGCCTTCATCAACTAGAACTTTATGGATAAGGGTAGTATTAATGGATATTTTAATAAAAAGTGGCATATCATCAACATGAAAAAGAATATCATCATTGATCATATCCTCTTCATGGAATTCAATTAAAGGTTTGGAATAAGGACACATAGTTTTAGTGGTATTTATGTTGGTAGGTTGAATTTCGATAGAAGGTGTTTCTTCATCTATAGAAGATGGATCTTTAATTTCTTAGAGCTATTGCATAAGGAACTTGTGATCATAGGGAGAGGTACGGACCAATTCCATAAGAGGAATCTTACAAGGCATAGAGTTAAGTTCTTCAATAAAGTTACAATGAGATTTAGTAGGAGAACCAACATGAGGTTTAGAAGGGAAATTATATTTGGAAGGAATAGATGTGGTTGGAAGTTCAAAAGGAGGAGGTGATTCCTCATGGGCTTTTGAAGTAGGATTAATAGTTTTTGTATTTTCAAGAAGCTATTCTTCTAAAGATGGATTCTTAGGCTTGGTAATAGGATCTTTGTGAGCTAGCTTATGATGATAATTGAACTTATTGGTGTTGACATATTAGGAATTGTTATAATATTGGTCATAATCAGCATCAATAACACAAAAATCCTTGGTGTTTGGTGGATTATTAGAAAAATATTTTTGGTTATTTGAGGTAGAAACTTTAGAAGCTTTTCATTTTTGAGAAGCAAAAATATACTCTTAATGATGAAGGTTGATCATGGGTTAATTATTAAATGAATCACCAAGCATATAGGAAACAATAAATTTAGTGAGCCCTCTACAAGATTCATGGGAGTGACCAATGTTAGCATGGAACCAACAAAATAGATTAGGGTCATACCACTTAGGAGGATTATTAGGATAAATGAAAGGTTTAGAGGGAGGTACGAATATTTCATTTGCTACATTGAGAGAGGTGTGTGAAAAGGATAAGGAACATTAGCCTTGACAACTCCAAGCTTGGTTTGCGAAGGATTACTAGTGATAGCATTGGTAGATGCTTGAAAATATCCTTTTAAGAATTTAGGATTAGGTTTGAATTGCTTCATAAGAAATTCTTAATGTTTAGCTTGATCAAGAGATTCATTAAGTGTTTAAGGAGTAAATGTTTGAACCTTATATTGAAGAGTGGGATTTAAAGTAGTGATAAAGAATTTGAACAAGTTATCTCAGTCATTTTATGATCAGATTTATGGGACAATGACTTCCATCTTTTGATAAAGTCATGCACTAATTTAGTAGGAGAATGCTTAGCATTGATGAAATGGCTAAGATAATTTTTGGGAAAATCATTGTGTTGAAACTCTTTAACTAAAAGATTGACCAAATCTTCAAGTTGCCAAATAGAATGTTAGGGTAATTGGTTGTACCATTCTAATACATTGTTAGTGAAGGTTTTGACTATGAGTTTAGTTGTGCTGAAGGTATTAGTTTAGATCCAATCTTTGTAACAATTGCTAAAGGCTTAAATAAATGAGGTAGGATCTTTAGTCCCATCATATTTTATAGTTGGAGATATGTTACCAATATCAGTGGATACAATAAAGGGGGCTAAAGGTTTATTTTGAATGGTTTTAATCATCTTTTTATTATTATGGGTTGAGGAATAACATTGCCTGAGGCATCTCTAAGAGGTGGAAGAATAATTGGGATTAGCTTGAGGATGGATAATTGGAGGTTGACTATTCATATTAATCAAATGTTGTTGAAGTTGCATCATTTGATTAGTGTTATAATTTTGCATTATATTCATTTGATGGATAACTTGGGCTAGAAGTTGGGTTATATCAGGATGTGGGTTGGTGTTGGTAGGTGTACTCCTCAAATTGGTGTTAGGGGGAGGGTTACTATAAGATGGATTATGAGTGGGATTATTTATTAAATTCATGTCAATTACTCCCACAATGGTTTAAAGGCTTTGAAGATGAGAAATATCTTGGAAACTATGGAAAGGATCAAATCCATCAACTTCATCTTGAGGTGTGATTCACACCATGTTATAATTAATGGATGAAGGAGGGGAAGAGGTGCCCCAAGAGTGATGGTTATCTTGGGAGGGAAAGAGAGGGATAAATGAACATATCATATAGTATCTAAATGGATTCAAGATATAAAAAAAGATTTTGATAAGAGACTTTATTATGACTAAAGAGAATTGAATAAAATGCTAAAAAGGAAAGATAATGAACTGAATTGGCAAACAAAGAAGGTAGAAAATGGTAAAAGGTCAACTGGGTTGACCTATCACAGAGAATAAGGTGTTAAAATAGTACAAGGTCAACTAATTTGACCTATCATAACAAACAAAGGCTAGGAAAGTGTACAGGGTTGATTGGGTCGACTTAGCACAACAAATTAAAAAACATAAACAACCTATAATAGGCTGTGTCAACTGAAATGATTATATATTGGGATAATAATGATTTTGTAAGAATTTTTAAAATTAAGAACTTAAAGGAAAACAAACAATCAATTGGATCAATAAGGTTGATCTAATTGAGGCACATAACACAAAACCTTGCACCAATGTTGGCTAATGCAAGTTTTTATAATACACAATACAGTTGAGCAAAGAGCAAGCAATCAATTTGGAAAGTAAAATATAACTAGATGGTCAACCTAAAGTTGTTAGATTATTGGAATATTATTTTAAATGTGATGAGAAGTTGGTTTTAAGTAATGAAATAGAAAGTAATCTAAGGATAGTTTCAGGAAGTTTGGGCTAAAAGGGGTCTGTAGTGGTAATGATACTGGCTTGGTATTGAGCCTACCCCCTCACTTCACACACTACATCAATAAGGGTATTGGGTGCTTAGCCAAAATATACCATTAAACATGCTTTATACTTGGCTATAACACCAAGTCAATTTATTCCTTGGTGATGAAATCCAAGTAGGTTGGCCTTGGGTAGACAATTGTTAAATGCTTGTTTAAGATTTTGTGATTTGGTCATGTGTGCATATAGAAAATAGTTAAACTAAATGGTAAATTAAAAACCATCTAATTAGAATATGTGATCTATTATAACCATGAAAGCAATAAGAAATGAAAGTGTGAGATAATTACTATCATATAAAGGTTAATTCCAACTCTAAAATATGGTATAGTGTCGATGTAGTCAATAGTGTATACATAGAATACAAAATAGGGTCAATAGTGTCACCTCTATACTACAGAAGAAAAGGTCTGAAAATAAATAGGGTTGATAGAGTCAATCCAATTATATAGATAAAACATAGAATATATAACTAGGTTGACATGGTCGATCTAGTTGACTGTACAGGGGTAGTTTTTAAGACTACAAATTGTAAAAGGAAAAATTGTAAAGAGATAAAGGATAGAAAGGAACCTTGGTGGATCTAAAGATGCAGAGAAGTGAGATTTTCATCAAATAACCTTTATAAATTATTGAAAATTATACTAATAAGGTTGACTAGGTTCATCTAGCTTTGTAAAAACCTATTGAGTGCTTGAAATGTACAGGGTTAACTAGGTCGACCTAGTATGCTGAACAAGATGCCTAGAAATGTATAAGGGTGATTAGTTTGACCTAGTAGTCTAGAATAGATGTATAAAAGTTTGGAAAACCTATACTAGGTTGACTAAGTTGATATATTAACCTATACCTAAAAATTAACCCACATATAAAGAACAAAGTCGTATAGATGAGACTGTGTTAAACCTGTGCATAAAATTTAAAACTGTGTTGATGTAGTTGACCAAGTATGATGAATATATGATAATAAAAATTATAAAATAAAGAAATAAGTGAAGCAAACCTTGTAAGGGTTAGATTCACATCAGGTTAACCATAATGTATGCAATTAAAAATGCATCATGTCTATAAATCAATCCTGGCTTAGAGAAGATAGAGCATACCTACACTTCTGATTGGGAACACATTTGTTAAGCAAGAGAATGACCAATATGGGGATTTTCTAGACCCAATTAGGGGATCATTTATCATAATACACTATGTTAGGAAGGGTTCTAAAGCCTAAAGTCTAACACAATCATGCAATAATCCTAAGGGGGTCCTAGGTTTGATATTCACTTCATCTAATAACAAGTAAAGTAAATCTAATCTAGTGCACACCAAAGATTGTGGCACAATATGAGGGGTTCTTAAACAATAAAAAAAAATGTATAGGATAATATCAATAAATCTAAGTATTAGTAAGACTCTAATACATGAAATATGAAGAGTAATATTATTTGAGTCAATACTTATGCTACTTCTATCTACTAAAGAGAGGATCAAAGTTAGAGAATACTTACTTGAATTTGAACCCATCGAGACTAAATCTCTCCCTTGGCCAAAGGGGCTTCATAATAGGTTGTTGTGGTTTGTAAGGATCACTAAGAAAGGCCAAATCATCCAAGACTTATCCACAAGATTGAATTATCCAAGTATAAACCCTAAGCTAAGACTCCTCAAGTAGAATGGTGGAAGAGCATATTATAAAGCAGTAACATGAAAAAATAATAACTCTTGATTGCATATTGAAATAATGATGAAATTATCTTGTATTTATAGGTGGTTCTTACCCTAAACCTTTCTCAAAATGTCAGTTGATATGGTTAACCTAGTATAATTCTGGTCAATTATTCACTAGGTCTCGAGCTAGGTCAGTCAAAGGCTAACCTAATTCCTAATTTAAAATATCCTGAAATTGTACAGGGTTGACCTAGTTGACCTATTAAATCTGATTGATAAAAGGGAATTATGTGAGGAAAAGAGGGATGGAGAGAGGAAAAATACTAGAGGAATGTGCAAGGGAGGAGTAATAGCTTAGGTAATGGTTTTAGGAGCTAGTTGAATTGATAATAATGTGGCAATAAGGGACAAAAATCCTGTGAAGCACCAATGGTCTTCCCACCCCTTTTTGGATGCACCCCTTAGGGCATACACTCAGAGAGATTGAGTCTCGATGGGTTTTTACAAGATGTAAAATGGGTTCTTACAATATGTAAAGCGTCAGTATTTGATAAAATTTAAAAATATTATGTGTATACACTAGGTGCAAGTACCCGGTTTTATAAAGGCACATTTAAAGAGAGCCATGTCTAGGTCCACTAGTGTTTTTCAAAATGACAAATCATTGGATTTTATTTACCTATCATTGCTTGAAGGCAAGGTATATTATAAACCTTTCTAAGGCTATGAGCCATTCTGATTTAAAATTTTTAAAAATATTACAATATCATTCAAACCATTTAAGTCTTGGATTTTTTTTATTGTTGCTTATAGGTTAGGTTTTGTTGAGAAGAGAGGGTCTTTTAGTGTTGTCTTTGTGTGAATCATTCAGGATGAGTAATTTTGGTTTCAAAAAATTAAAACCTATTTATGAATGGATTATGATGCAAGACCACATTCATGTAATTCTTTTATTAGAGTATCAAATGCAATGGTGAGAATAGTTTCTTGTTTACTACAAGAAGTAATGAAATACACCCTGTAGTAAAGGAGTTTGTAAATAAAATCCTCTATTATTGGGTGATTTTCAATGTCCCTGGTTGTCTATAATAACCATCATGGCTCCCATCAACAAACTAACTTCTCCTGTAGGTAGTGATGGCAAGCAAGGGTAAACACTCATCCTATTATTGTTGCTCTTACTAGTGTATCAACTTTAAAACCCTCCATCTCTTCTTCCCTAACCATGCAATGTATGCACTGATGGGGATGAACATGCTAGAAGGTTAGACTAAATTAGCCAAGTGTTAGTAAAATTAATGTGAAGCAGTGGGTCATAAATGTAGGATGGTGTGACATAGATGCTATAAACCTCAATTTGGGTGTTTACCTTCCACCAATTACACAATTAGCCAGGTATTTAAGATAGAAGAAATATAGAAAAGAGGGTTAAGACTATCATTAAAGTTCATAAGCCATAACTACTCATTCCAAATGGTTCACTGATGATTACACTAAATTTAATATATTTTGATTGACATAATGACCTAAAAAAATTCCTAATTTTACTTACAAAAATTCAAATCCATATTAACTTTTTCAATCATGTTGGATTGTGTAATTTAATTTTATATTATATGTTATTGTTTATCAGTTTGGTATATGCATTTTTTTGGGGAGCCTTACACATTTTTTTAAAACATGAAGGGATTTAGATTATAACAGTAATAAACTTTGATGGAGAAATAAATATAAGACAAAAGGGAATGTATAGTTTAGTAGAAAATATTATAAAAAGGTGAAAAGTAGTTTTAGAAGTTAACACACCCTAATGTAATAACTTAATAGGATTGTAATTGTGAATTATCAGAGAAAAGACATATTATAGTTGACAATAAATATAAAATTTATATTTTTGAATCTATTTTTTGTATTTATACATGCAAATCTTACATCTATATATTAGTGGCTGAGATAATGTGTACTAATAATAATACACTATCTTGTATACATGATAGAATATTTCTATGATTTTTTTATAGAACATCATTGTTCAAGTATTAGGTATTTATGTGTTTGTAATCAATAAAAAATCTATTACTTTTAATAAAAATATATTCTATAATTAAACCTCATACTTTATTTGATCATAGGAATCAAAGAAGGGAGGTTAGATCAAGTGTTAGTTTAAGCAACAAAAACTTAAAGAAACAAACTAACACTAACACTTACAAGCCTAGATCTTAGGGGTGAGCTTAGTAACAAAACCAAATGAAAATCACAACTAAAATGTAAAAGACACATAATCCTTTACCTTACTTGGGAACTCCAAATGCATTATTGAGTGGATTACTTAGTTTGTGCTCAAGAAATCTTTGGCAAATGAAGCTTGTTGGCTCCTTCTCTCCTTGGCACCATGGCTTGTGTTGGATTGAAGTAGCTTGGTTCAAGATTTTGACATTATAACACTAATCTTCTAAAATATTTAAAGTCATTTGTGCATGATAACTTTGCACGAAAATAGCTTAAAATTCAATAAGCAAGGTATTGCATTTATAGGCTTAGGAACTAACCCCAACCCAAGGGGAGTTAAAGTGTAGTTTAAACATGGAATGGGTTCAAACCTAATCTAAGTGGGTAAATATAACCCTAGGAGAGTTAAAAGGTATCAATTACTCATGATTTGTAATGAATAGGCATGGGTATCTAAAATGAGATATTTTAGAATATTTTCAAAGAGCTTGACAACTCATAAAAAGTCATGGTGAAAGGTTAGGATATTTGCATTTTTTTTTTTAGCTATTTATTAATTACACATGGATAATTTAACTAGTCATTTAATTTCATTTAGCTTGTTAATTAATTTTGATTAGGCTTTTAGCTCTTTCAAGATTTGATTTTTTGTTCATGTGCCCCACTTAATAGGTCTATTAGTCAAATTAATTATTGTGATTCTATATGATGTTTAAGGATGAATCCATGAACGATTATTATTACATATGATAGGATACCCCAATTAGGGATCCCTCAATGTGATTATGAGCTTTGATGAATGATACACAAGAAAATTTGAGATGTTTAGTGATTCCTAGGCTTAATTTGTAATAGTTAATAGGTATCGGTCTAAAGTCTAATTAGAATTTAATTGTGGCTAGTTTTACGTGTCTATAGTTTTCCCCTATTTGGGAAGATGTTGTAAGCTATAGGAATAATAACATCTTCTCAAATAATGAAATAGGTCAAAAAAGATAATGATTGAAGAAGAAGCTCTAAACAATGTTTGGGAAACCTATAATTATTCCCCCTCCAGGGACTGGTTGACACATATAATGGATGGATGATCCCTTGAAAATAAGCAAGAAGGAGAATCCTATAGTTTTCCCCTGTTTGGGAAGATGTTTCAATCTATAGGCATAGTAACATTTTCTCAACTAATGAAACAAGTCAAAAAAGATAATTATTAAAGAAGAAGCTCCAAATAATGTTTGAGAAGCCTATAATGATTCCCACTCAAGGGAGTGGCTGACACATACAATGGATGGATGATCCCTTGAAAAGAAGCAAGAAGGAAAATGAAATTAACCCATGTGTGAGATTAATATAATCGAGATAATGACTACATACATTGATTTAAAAAGTACTAATTGCCCAAAGTTGGTTATAATCAGTAACAAAGGTTGAGACACTAATTTACCCAAAGGTAGTTATAATTAGTGGCACAGGTATATGCCCTAATTAGGGTTGATGATTCAAAATAATGATTTGTGCATATATAGTTATAATAATTAAGATAACTTGGATTGAATAATAATTTTATTTTTGCTTAGTATGGTAGAATAGTAAGCATAACTCAAGGATATAATCTATTGTATAAACTAAATATTAGTGGGCACAAATGTAGAGGTGACGGTCTAATGACTGAAGAAGCCAAAAATAACTAGACATAAAAGGATGCATAAAGTGACAAAAGAGATGAATAAAAGAATAAGAATTGATCAATGGAAATGATTTAGTTGTACCTTCTAATGTGGATATGCTCATCATTTTTAGCATTAATACAACTAGAATGGTCAATGTGTTGATTTTATCAAGGGTGGGAGGATTTTGCCAAGGCTACTAAGGAGAAACTTATATGGCTCCATTGCTTGTAAGAATTCTCAAGATAATTTTTACTATAGCATGTGATGATATGCCTCATGATAGAACACCATGAGGACTTTGCTAAAATATGCATAAGGACTGACTCTCAATCCAATAAAAAATTCAAAATAATGTACCAATTATAAAAACCATGATGATAATGTTGACATATGAGTATGGATGGACTCAAGAATAATTCACAAGGAATCACCTAATGAACACATATAAACTAAATCGAGGCACATCAATGAAAGTAAACAAATAGACAAACAAACAAATAAATAGCCAAGCAAATAAACACACATAAAACTAAAAGTAAAAGAAATATAAAGCATCCTAACAATGGATTTACCCTAGTAGGGTGGATCATGGATGACTGACTAGGATTAAATAAGATAAATGTTTTTATATTTTGATAATTTTAAATGTTTTTAGAATTTTGAGATATTTTAACTTATTAAAGATTGATAATATATCACTCACAAAATGGTGAGAGTGTTGGCTTAGGTTGCTCACCAAATGGTGAGAGAATATGGAAAAGAGGGACTAAGTTTACCTTAAAGTGAATCGAGCATGGCTTACATAGTTCTAATAGAACTTCAAGTCACAGTACCTCTACCCACATAAAAGGCAATGAGAATTGATTAGGTCACACTAAGTTTTCCAATTGGGGAAAATGGCCAAGCAAATGAGAATAATAATGGTAAGGTGATACCACAATGCATGGTAAAGGTGTTGTTTCTAATTTTTCCATAGGTGGTTATAATTAGGAAATAATGACATAGGTCTATGCTATTAGTTTTCCCACAGGTAGTTATAATTAACAACATAAGGTGGAACATTGATTTTCCCATAGGGAATTATAATTAGTGGCACTGGTCAATCATAAATGAAATATAACGTGCTAGATCTAATGTCACACTAATTTCATATACTATCATTTAAACATGTAATTTGAAAATTGTTGAAACTGGATTTTAATCCCCTTATGGAAGGTGCGGGAAGAACCAAAGGAACCAAGATAAAAAAGGGGTAGGTAGGGTGGATAAAAATAGGCTTTGGTCTAATAGGGATGGCATGGTAAAATGACATATGGTATTTTTTAGGATGATGATGGTATGAAGACTAGATAAAATGGTAATAGGGTTATCCCCGAGTGATAAGGTGAGGTAAATGGTAGGGTATGAAATAATAAAAAGGGAATGACAAAATGAAAATGGCAAGGTATATGGAAAATGACAATGATAATGGTATGGTTTTTGGCAAGTATATGATTTCATTGTTATTATTGATTTGGAGATGCACATCCTAATCAACATATGACACCAATAGAATAATCAATCATGTAAATTTCTAGCCCACACTTTTTTTGAATAGCTACTCCATCAAGAACCTACTGTAGATTTGGATGCTAAGAAAGTGTGGCTAGGGATGGTAAATATGGATAAATGTTGGATGATATGTTGGATTTGGAAATGTAAAGGTGGATGATTATGGAATGTTTAATGGTTGGGTGATAAATGAAGATTGGGATTTTTAGGCACACACAATGTTGTTAATTTTAGATTTAATGTAATTTTGGTTGTGGCGGGGCCAAAGAATTTTAAATATTATCTTGATAAGATCAGTAGATTTTTATGTTGTTCGGGCCTAATAGTAGCTACCATCTAATTATGATATAGATTGGAAGTTATATTGATTTGATATTTGATAATGTCATCATCAAGTAGTGAAGGACTATTATGCTTAGCTATTGGTGCCTCGAAGAGGTTTTCACCAATGAATTTATCTTGATTATCATGTAGTACCTCTAAGAGGGTTTCACTAAGGAACACTAACCTTTGACTTTGATTGTCTTCTAGCACTTCAAATAAGGTTAAACTAGAAGATGTTGAGTTTGGACTTTGATTGTCCCCTAACACCTCTAAAAAGGTTTCACTCAAAGATGGTTCTTCTTCTGCATGAATTTGGCCTTAGTCCCCCTAATGTTCTTTAACTAATATGTTACCATGGATGCATTTCAACAAGGTATGATTCTATCAGTCCCAATCAACACTTGCAAGAGGTGGAAGGTCGATATAATGGCTAGGTTGATTGGTGGTAATGGCATGTGGAATAGTAATAGAATGGAAAGAGGCAACACAATCCTCATAGAAGAAGGATAACTTGTGTCAAAGCTAAAGTAATCATCCTCAAATATATTAAAAGGGTCATAAATGTATTTAAACTGATCTATGAGGCATGTGTAACCAATACTATAACAACCATAAATGTATTCAGATTCTAAAGCTAATTCCAACTCAAGGGACTTTGAATCTAATATTGAGACTGACATTGATTTTACTTTTGATGCTAAATTTGATGTCAGTTCAAGAATAAAACATAACTTCAATTTTATTTCTTTATCTTGTGTCGATGCTGTTATAAAGATGTTTTGTTGAATGTTTGTTCTTAGACAAGTAACGACCTATGATGGCATGGGTTCCATAGAGACTGGTTTGTCAAATTAAGAATCTTCTATGAGGGGAAAAAGTTTAAGAGACAACTCCATAGATACTAGCTTATCAAGGGGAGTATCTTTAAAAATAAGACAATGGTTAAGGTAATGATTTGCCCAAAGGATAATATAATAAGTAAGAAGTGACTCAATAAAGACTGGCTTGTTAGAGTGAGACTCCTCAATAAAAGGTATAGGATTAAAAGGTGATTCATCATAGGTTGACTTGTCATAAATGGTTGGTTAAAAAAAAACATTGTAGATTGGTTGGTTTTTTTGGCCTTTGTTTACAAGCAGATGTAAAATACTAGTTTTGAATATATCTTGGTCTTTGAATGATTGGATCAGTTTGAGAGGTATTGATTGGCTCTATTGGGGTTGGACAATCAAAAAGGGTTTTCTAAAGTGGGGAATGGTTGGTAGTAAATGAATAATGGTTGGTAGTCAGATAATGATAGGCTTGATAAAGGCTAATTTATGGCCTAGGATAGTAACTGTGACCAGTCGAGTTGTGATTGAACAACCTTATTGGGATAACAAGTTACTATATATAAAATGGCTTAGAATGGTAATGGTAGGGCATTAAGGAGCTTGTTTTCTTACATAATCCAAAGGATGAGGTCTTGGAATGGTAATGGTAGGGTGTTGTGAATCTGGGTGGATCACACAAGCCAAAGGATGAGGTCTTAGTATATAAATGGTAGGGCATTATGGATCTTGGTTACTTGCATAAGTCAAAGGATGATGTCCTAGTATAAAAATGGTAGGGAATTTGAATCTTGGATGATTGCACAAGCCAAAGGATAAGGTCCTAGTATAGAAATCATAGTCCTTAGATGTTATGGAGCTTGGTGGCTCATGCAGTCCAAAGGAGGGTTAACGATATAGGTGGAGGAATGGTCATCATGATTGGTAAGAAGAAGAACATCATAAATTAGCTGACCAAAAAAATGTGTCACCAAATATTGTGCTTGAGGATCTTGGCTTTGTTCCCCAAATTGTGGATTATAATGAGGATAATAATCTATCTCACAAACAACTTCTTTACCATAGGCGTCTCAAACAAAGTAAATTTACATGGATACTCTATCATAACTTGGATTTTACCTATTTCCACCATAAGTGTAGTGAGATATATCCATATCAATGACAAATGTTCTAAAAAAGGGCTAGATATCTAGAAACTCTAAAAAATAATTTCCAAAGGAAAAATGGTTAGAACTTGGTCTAACTGGGTCGAAAGAATGGAGTTGTATCTCCAAAAATGGTTCATGTTAAAATTTGGTACAAAATAGTCCAACATCAAATGTCTAACATTAAATGTCTCACACAAAAAATAAAGTGGCTAAATAAAAACCAACATGGTAAACTCTATGTCCAAAGTGTTCCAAATAAGTCTAATCTAAATAAACAAAATTTGCTAGGTCTCTTGGCCAAATGCGATGTTAAAAGCTAGGCTCAAAATAGGCATGTGCTAGGATTTTTGGTAAAACAAGCACAAAATCTAGACTTTAAACAAAGGTGAAATTTAATCTAACAAATTTGAAACACTTTGACATATAATATGCATACCGAATCAAACATTAACCTGGTCAACTGACATAAGGCATGAAACAAAAGGCACAAGGAAGATAGGTTATTTCTCTCAAATTTAGGCATAAACAAATAGTTTTAAAATTGGGTAAAGAATTAAGCTAAGTTACACAACCCAAAAGAGAAATATAGATGCATAGGCCCAAATTACATAAGGCATAAACTTAAATCAATCAATTTTTGGATTTGAACTCGTCAAGGTTAATTGAAAACTCAAATTAGGAAACTAGGCTTCTTTGATAAAACATAAGCTAGATAAAGGTGAATGGCATAACGACACTAAACAAAGATCCAAAAATGCACACTTGAATTGGTTTCAAATTCAAACTTTGGACACAAGGCAAGACAAGTCTATGAAATAATTTGAGAAGCGTAACAACTTTATCGTGCTATAAAGATGTGATTGGTGTGTTTCTATTCAAAATTCTGCTTTTTTCAGATTCAAGAGAGAGAAGAAACTAAAAAATAATGGACAAGGCATGTGAATTACCTAGATGAAGATCGTGCACCATAATCCAGACGCTTGTGAGCACCCCTCTTTGGTTGTGGAGGAATGACACCTGCAAAGAAGAAGAACATGGACAAGAAAACTTTAGATGGATAGGCGGTGGGTTGCCAAGCGAAAGCTTGTTCCCAGAAGTGTGAAAACTTCCTCAAGGGAGGTTAACCCACTGATAACAGACAGATAAAAGATCAAGGAAAAGCAGAATGCCAGAATACAGAAGTGATAAGCAAGTTAAAAAGGAAAGAAAAGACAAAATGATTACCTGAAAGGAGCAGTCGGGCTGATGACAGTTGCCGAGGTCGAAAATGTTGCCGCTGTCGGTTATCGGGTCTGCCGATGTCAGTTATACTGCCGACGTCGGTGGGGGTAATGACCGGCGTCGATCGATGTTGTGGCCTGTGGTCGGGTCTGGGTTGGTTCTGGGCGAGTTTGGACAGAGTCCAGGCCGGGCTTGGTCTGTGGACGGGTCTGAATGGTCTGGGAGAGTTTGGTTTTAGTCAGTTAGGGGGTCAAAAGGATAGAGAGGGATAGAGAGAGGAAGATGCACAGAGGACAGGGCCTGAGAAGGCTTTTTAGCCTCTCAGGGAGAAGAATAGAGGGAGCAAGAAACAACAGATATACCAGATAACTGGAAGCTAAAGAAATGAAACAAAATGAAATAAAGACTGTGCTTACCTTTTTGTTTGCCGTATGAAGAGTGGGAGAGCCATTGTTGGAGCCATAGAACGCTTGTTGCAAGAGGAGATTCCTGGTCTAGAGCCTTTGCACCTGTTGTTACTGTTGCACGAGGTCCAAATGGAGAAGAGACGAATGCCAAAATGCCAAGAGAATGTTGTTTGCGAGCTCAAGGGTCCAGGGGGCTGCAACGGATGCAGAAAGGGGTAATGAAGGCTGCTGATGCCGGTAGTTTCGCCGACGTCAGCCGAATGGTCGCCGACGTCGGCGGTCACAGAATGGGGATAGAGGCTAAAAATAGCCTCTGCCCATTCTTGCACGCTGCCGAGCGAGGGGGTGTGGGAAGAACGGTTATGAAGACACTTAAATGGGCGTGGGGGGAAAGATAATGAGGGGATTTGACATAATAAATGCTAGGGGGAAGGTGGAGGGATTCAAGGGAGGATCCAAGGTGGCAAGGGTGAGGTGGAAAGGGGGCCACTCAATTAAAATACTTAAGTTTATTTTAATCAAATGGATGGAGACCAAGGCCAAGGGTTAGGATAGGGGTTTAAGGCGAACAAGGGGGGAGGACCAAGGTGCAGACACGTTTGCGGTGTCTACATTTGCCCCTTTTTGTCTTTTTGGTTGTTCTTGACGAACTGCAAGACAAAAATAGGAGTTGGTTGCCCTAGGAAAAGGATGAGGTGTTCCCCCCTCAAAGCGATAGTCGAGAGAAGGGAATCGAAGATCGAGTGTCGATTTGACAGAGAAATGGATAGAAGAGAGTGAGTGAGAACGCTGCAGTAGTCGTGATTGCACGTAGTCCACTTCACGGGAGGGTCGGGTCAAATTGTCGCATGGTCAAGGGTCAAGGAGTGCCAAAATTGAGGTAATCGGGCCCCAGCATTTAGTCATCTGCTGATCGGGTCACTCAATCTAAGCCAAAGCTCCAAATGGTCATCGTGTTCTAGGTATCCCAGGCTCAGGAAGTGCTCCCAGAGACACGAAAAAGCCACAAGTAGTAGGGATCAACTGGCTCGCGATCCTATACTTGTGAAGGGTCAAAAAGAGTCTGCAGACAATTCTGCTAACCAGCCGTGAGGTAGCACACACGCAAAAACAACCAAGGCAACATTGTCTTGGAAGTGGTCGAAGGTCGAAGGATGGTCATTGGTCAAGGGGATGGATGGACGAAAGGATGTGGCCGAGCTAACCTCAGAAACATCATGTGATCTGAGTGCTACCTACATAGCCCTTGTGTGAAGGGCCTCAGGCCAATGTAGTTCTCCCTAAAAGGGAGGAAGGGTCAAAGAGATTGATTGGTCTTGGTCAAAGAAAATGATTGGTCTTGGTCAAAGAAAATGATTGGTCTTGGTCAAAGAAAATGATTGGTCTTGGTCAAAGAAAATGATTGGTCTTGGTCAAAGAGAATGATTGGTCTTGGTCAAAGAAAATGATTGGTCTTGGTCAAAGTTGTCGATAGACTGGTCGTGGTCAAGGTCAAGGTCGCAGAAGAGAAGGTTTGTCCATCAAAGAGACGAACAAATAGGGGTGGTCGAGCTAACCTCAGAGGATGTGTTATCTGAGTGCTGCCTACATAGCCCTGGTCATAGGGCCTCAGACCAATGTAGTTCGGACTAAAGGTCTGATTGATCAATGATTGGATGTGGTCAAATGTCAAAATGATGAGGGAGAGATGATGCCATGGATGTCATATGGGCCAAGGGGCTTTCATCCCTAGCAAGTTTCCGTAGTCGTGATGGATGCATGCTAAAAATGAATGGAAGTCTATTTATGCTTCAGCAAGTATTGGTTTATGCTTAACATAAATTGGGTCTGGTCGGTAGTTTCCATGTGTATTGGTGTCCATAGAAACTATGTGAAATGGACTAGGATGATGCTAGCTGAAAATGATGAAAAATGGCTTGGTTTGAGTTGAGTCGCCGATTGATGCGGTTAAATGTGACCAAAGTGTAGAGAAAAGATGAAAGGCAAATTGCTCTTTCATTGACAAGGACCAGAAAGGAAGCATAGATAGGGGTTATTAGAACAAAAGCCCCGTTCATGCATTACGTCATTGACCAGTGTGGTGTTAGAAAGGTAATCGAATCACTTTGACATTAAAGTGAGCTCGAAGTCCCCTGAGCAGGTGATAGGAGGAGGATAGGGTAACCCAGTTTAAGAGCAAGAATAACCTTGCCCCTTTTTATAGGAGACCCTGAGACAACTACAAGCCAAGTCCATGACCCATTTTTTTTTTTTTTTGGTGCAGGCTGATCGATGCGGGAAGCCTACATAGAGATGTCTTTTGATGTGGTGGTCATGTTGCGAAGCTGATCAATGCGGGAAGCTTCTAAGAAAGGTTGCTGTTTGATAGCAAGATTTAGTCATAGCCATCCTTCGAGGGAGTGGTCTATATTTTTGCTTTATAATGTTTGATAAGTTGGCCTAGCTGTCCTTCGAGGGATCAGTCTAGTAATACAGCAATGATAGTATAGCTATCTTTCGAGGGATCAGTCTGTCTTTTTGATTTGATTTTGTGACCTTGGATATGTTTTGACATCTTGATATATATATTTTGATTTTTTTTTATTAGAGTCATGGACGAGGCTATAAAAGTTCAAGGACTCCCCTTTTATTAGGAAAAAGCATCCATGCATCATAAAAGGGTTGTAGAGGAGTTGTTAAAGGGAAATATGGTTGAAAGGGATGAGGATCAAGAGGACGAAGATTGCTCAGGGGACGAGCTCAAGTTACGTGTCAAGTAGGTGAGTACTCGACTAACAGAAGAATGGTCGAAGATGCAATGCATTAAGAGGCTCAGGTTCTGGCCGTCCATCGAGGGAGGACAGACGATAAGTCCCTGACCCATACTTGTGTGTGATGATAAAAGGTCCAAGCCAATTGGGGGCGAATTTGCCTCATTTACTTCGCTCCATATTGGTCACGTGCTGATTCTCTTTGAGGATGAGGTCTCCGATGTTGAAGTCTCGTTCTCATAGATTTTTGTTGTAGGCCCGCTTTATGCAACTTTGGTAGACATGGAGATGATTGAGGGCAGCAAGACAGTGCTCGTCAAGTAACTCAAGTTGAGCTAAGTGATCTTGACGAAAGTCGTCGTTGGAGAGAATGTCATGCAGGGAGATGCGGAGAGACGGGATCTGTACTTCGAGAGGTAAGACAGCCTCTATTCTGTACACGAGGGAGAAGGGAGTAGCACCCGTAGAGGTTCGGATGCTGGTGCGATAGGCCCACAAAGCGAAGGGAATATGAATGTGCCAATCCCTTCTTGTATCGTTGACCACTTTCATGAGAATTTTGGTGAGAATTTTGTTGGAAGCCTCTGCCTGCCCATTTGCTTGTGGGTAGTAAGGCGAAGAAAAGCTGAGTTTGATGCCAAATGAGTCGCATAGTTTTTGGACAGTCTTGTTTTTAAAGGACTTGCCGTTGTCGATGATGATTTTGTGAGGGACACCGAAACGACAGATGATGTGGTTGCTGATGAAGTCGACAATTTTGTCAGCTTTCATGGAGACAAGAGGAATGGCTTCCACCCACTTGGTGAAATACTCAGTGGCAGTGATGATGGACTAATGATGAAGAGACGAGTGAGGGTTGATCTCACCGATGAGATCCAAGCCCCACTGAGAGAAAGGCCAAAAATCCTGAGTGACTTGCAAGGCGTGGCTGGGGAGATGAAGCAGGTTAGAGTGCTGCTGACACTTGATGCAATGTCGAACATAGTCGCTACAGTCTTGATGAAGGGTGGGCCAATAATAACCCAGGTGAAGGATGCGCTTGGCAACTGAGTTTCCACTGAAGTGTCCACCACAAATCCCGTCGTGGACTTGCTTTATGGCTTGAGGAGCTTCAGTGGAGGTTAGACAGCGAAGAAGGAGGCTATCGAAGCCTCGTTTATAGAGAAGACCCCCTAGCATGGTATAGCGAGCTGTGCGCTTGATGAAAGCTCACCGCACATTGCTAGAGAGGTTGGGAGGAGTGACAGAAAGAGACAAGTAGTCCACGAGTTGCTTATACCAGTCATCTCGTGGGCTAGAATTGATAATGTTGATATGGTCAATGTGAGGAGAGATGTATGAAGGCAAAGGTACACGATGCACTGTGACAAAAAGGCGAGATGATGATGATGAAGATGGAATATGCGAAGCAAGAGAAGCCATGGTGTCGGCAAACTTGTTCGTAGAGCATGGAACAGTCTGCAAGAGGTAATGGTCGAAAGATGCTAAAAGAAGGTCAACACGATTCTTATACCTCTGTAAAACTTTGTTTTTATAGAGATATGAACCGTTAACTTGATTAACGACGAGCTGCGAGTCGCCAAAGATGTTGATAGACTTGATGTGGAGAGAAAGGGCAGTCTGAAGTCCCAAAATTAAGGCCTCGTATTCGGCCATATTATTGGTATAATCAAAGTCAAGCTTGAAAGATAGAGGCATGGGCTCCCCTTCGAGTGGGATGAGGATGACCCCCGCACCCCCACCGAGTTGACATTTGGAGCCATCAAAGAACATGGTCATTTGGTAGACGGTGTCGTCGGCAGAAAGGGTAGCGATAGACTCGTCAGGAAACTCACAGTGTGAAGGTTGGTTGTCAGAAAGAGGGGCATCTACCAGTTGGTCAGTGATGGTTTGCCCCTTGATAGATTTCTGCTGGATGAATTCGAGGTCAAACTCCGCAAGCAGCATGAGCCACCGAGCCATACGTTGATTCTGATATGGCTTGGAGTGCATGTACTTGAGAGGGTCGGTGTGAGTGACGACAAAGGTTTTGTGGTTGAGAAGATAGTGGCAGAGCTTGGTGGCAGAAAAGACTAATGCCAAATAGAGTTTCTCGGTATGAGTATACTGAGTTTCATAGTCGACCAGTGTTCGGCTGATGTAGTAAACCGCTTGCTCACGATGATGCTCGTCTCAGTGCGCGATCATGGCACCTAACGAATGGTTGGTAGCAGAGATATAAAGGTAGAAGGGTTGGTTGTCTTTAGGTGGAACGAGGACTGGTGGAGAGACCAGATAGCTTTTAAGGGCTTCAAAAGCCTCTTGACAGTCCTTATCCCATTTAAAGGAGACGTCCTTCTTAAGGAGGTGATGGAAAGGTTGGCAACGGTCTGAAAGCTGCGAGATGAAATGGCGAATGGACTGGAGCTTCCCTTGTAGACTATGAAGCTACTTGAGATTGGTCGGGGGTGGCATTTCGAGGATAGCGCAGATCTTGGAGGGATCTATCTCGATACCACGGAAGGAAATGATGAAGCCGAGAAGTTTGCCTGAGAGGACCCCAAAGACACACTTCTTGGGGTTGAGGCAGACATTGTATTGAAGAAGGCGAGAGAAGATGATTGTGAGAATGGTCAAGTGGTCGCGGTGAAGTTTGGACTTGCCGAGAAGGTCATCCACATAATCCTCCATGATCTTGTGGAGGAGATCGTGGAAAATGTAGGTCATGGCGTGCTGATAGGTGGCACCAGCATTTTTCAAGCTGAAAGGCATGACTCGATAGCAGAAAGTCCCCCATGGGGTGATAAAGGTAGTCTTGTGCTGATCTTCTGGTGCGATCAGGATTTGATTGTATCTTGAAAACCCGTCCATGAGAGATAGCATCTCATGGCCAGCCGTGAGATCAACAAGCTGGTCAATGTTAGGAAGAGGAAAGTCATCTTTGGGACAGGCTAGGTTAAGGTCACGATAGTCCGTGCAGATCTGAATCCCCCTAGTTGCTTTAGTAACTGGGATGATGTTAGAGACCCACTGTGGATAATCGATGGGTTGGATGAAGGAGATAAAAAGAAGGCGTTGAAGTTCCTCTTTGACAAGGAGCACAATGCGAGGGTGCATCTTTCGAAGCTTTTGCCTAACAGGCTTAGCCTCTGGTTTGGTGACAATGTTATGGGTAGCAATGGTGGGGTCGATGCCAGGCATGTCGCTGTAAGTCCAGGCAAAGGCCTTGCTATGGTTGGAAAGGAACTGGGCATAGTCAATCTGCTCCTGAGCGTCTAAAGATTGGCCAATCTTTAAGACGTGAGGAACATCAGAAGAAGAAGGGAGGTTGATGTCAATGGTGGATTCATTTAACATAACCTGGGTCTCGGAAGGGAGGAAACGCTGGATGAAAGAGTCGTCGGCACCCATGTAGGAAAGGATGGCGTCATCATCAACGCAGTGGACAGTGTGAATGGTTGCCGATTCATCCTCTACCATGCTAGGAAAAATGAGAGGGAGAGACCTAGACACCCCATTGAGCTGATAGGTCAGGGGTTCCAGGCGGACGGTGTCTATGAAAAAAAAACTAGGAGGGATGGAAACCACCGACTCCGTAGGTGACGAAGGAGAAATGGGCGAGTCTGGAGGAGATTGGTCAATGGTTGGCTCGGGACAGAGGTCGAAAGGAGCCTGAGTGGGGTCATGATATCCCAGGCCATACCGTTTCTTGACATCGTGATCATTGAGCAGCTCGATGGGCTGATGGGAGCCCTACTCATAATGTCTGAAACTAAAACCCTTCCATGCACACCTATGAAGGTAAGTGTGTGCAAAGGCGGGGTTGCCAAGAAACAAGAAATCAGATGTGAAAGGTTGGGGTGAAGAAAGGGAATTGGCGTTGGTAGGAGCTTGATTAAGCCCCCCATAGACAAAGTTGGTTTGGAAGGGAGGAGGACCATAAGGTACGACCATCCCGATCTGATGGTCATAATTGGGACTGAGGTGAAGGCATCCATACTCTTGCAGAGTTTGGAACATGTCTAGGGTCAACAAGCGATATTCCCCAAGTGATAGTCGTTGGAAGATGTCTTCCATGGGGTCTTTGGTCGGCGCTTGAAGAGGAGGGGTGAGGGCGACTGCCGATTGCAAATTGGTCGAAGCTTTCGTAGATGGAGGCGGTGCCGGAGTTGATGATTTGATGGGAATGAGGACATCGTTGGGACGGTAAGTTGTGTTGCAAGTCTTGAAGGGTGAAGGGTCAGCAAGGATGGTATGGACTTGCCTGTCATGCTCAAACTTCACACAACAGTGCAGGGTGGAGGGTATACAGGCCATGGCATGGATCCAAGGTCAGCCTAGTAGAAGGTTGTATTGAAACTCTCCTTCGATGATATAGAAGAGCTCTGGGACTGTGCGTGGACCAACGCAAATGTGAAGGATGACTGTGCCAATGGTCGTGGCAGTGGTGTCATTGAAAGAGCATAAGATCGCATCAGTTTTGGAGACGCAATTCTTGGGAAGAGCTAGCTGATCAAAGGCGTGGGTAGAGATAATGTTAATGCTAGCGCCGCCGTCGATCATAACGCATTTGATGCGTGTCCGATCAACATAGGCAGTGATGAAGAGGGTGGCATCCTGATCTTCCATGTTAGATGTGGGAATCTCAGAATCACTAAATGTGATGGAGTTGATAGGAGATAAAGAATGGATGAGGGCAGGGAGTGGTTGGGGGTCCTCAGGTTGGACCTCCGCTGCTTGCAAGGCTTGGATAAGGGCTTGACGGTGCTGAGGCGAGGTTTGGATAAGGTCATAAAGAGACATCTTCATAGGTGTCTGATGAAGCTGCTTCAGCATGGAGTCATGAATTGGCCCAGAAGAGGAAGACGAAGAAGGTTGGGACGCGCCAAGGATAGAAATTTTAGGCTTGGGCGCAAGAGGTGGCTTGACGAAGGGATAGGTCCAAGGAATGGCAGCTTTTTCTTTTGCCTTGTCCTTCTGTGACCTAGTGGTTATACGGATAACATTGATTTTGAAAATAGGAGGTGAGGAAGGGGTCATGTCTTGCTGGTGAGATGTTGGCATGGTAGAAGAGATTGGATGGGAAGGAGTTGGGGTCTGGTCAAGAGTGTCCTCAAGGAGAAGAGTGTCTTCCTCCATATGGCGGCGGATGACGGCCTTGAGGGCACAACAAGTCTCGGTGTCGTGTCTTGGTGTACGATGATATAAGCAAATTTTTGTATCGTCGAACCAGGGGGGCTTAGACCCGAGAGGTTGGAAAGGCTTGATGGGCAGAAGGGTTATGTCAGAGGTCTGCAGAAGTCGGTGCAATATCAATGAGTATGAGCCCAATAGAGGGTCCATGCTATTTGATATGCACGAGGTTGGTGACTTTTGCTTTGGCGAGGCTAGAAGAGGTTTCCGTACCACCTTATGGGTTGATGGCGCGGTGACAGATGGAGACGGCTCTTTTTTGGTGATTGGTACCGCTTTTTTGGGAGAGGGACGGTTGGAGGTAGGCAGAGGAAGCAAAGGAGGCAACGAGTTTTGTTTGAAGGCCGGAGTGGGAAGGATGCTGGTCAAGGTCGAAGGATGGGGGCCCAAAATGGATGGCAATGGTGACGGAGAAGGAGGCATTCATTTCTGTGGTCTGGCAGTCCTCTTCGACTTGGTTGGAAGAGTACTGCTGGTCGAGGTCTGGCCTAGGTCCACCTTCACTTGCAGGTGAGTGAGGGTGGAGACAGGACGAATGCCAAATGACTTGATGGGTTTAGACAAGGTAGATGTAGGTTTTGGTTTGGACGGGTTTGGTTGAGGTTTGAGAGTCTGGTCTTTGTCAAGAGTCTGACGAGATTCTACCTTGGGAGGATTAGCAGCATGTGATGAGAGGGCGCGGGTATGTTGAAGGGCTTTAAGACGCTCCCACAACACCTGAGGCGTCACTTTCCTTGAAGGGAGAAGCGTGATTTTCTCCACTAACCGGGAAAATGGATGAGAAGAAGATGTTGATGGTTGCGAGGTTGAAGACGAGATGGGTGTAGTGGTCTTAGATGCATGGTGTGGTGAAGTCATGACAGATTTAGATGAAGACGAAGGGGAGAGAGGTTCTTCCTTGGGTGGAGAAGAATCCGAAAAGCGAGGCTCCCCGAGCGGGTAAAGGGCAGGGACGATGGTGCCCTCCACTTGCGGCTGAGGAGGCGGAAGGGTCTGGTCCTCCATAGGCAGTAGAACGGAGGATGGCGAGACCGGTGGTGCTGGTAAAGCTGAGGCATCCTCCAAGATGAGAGAGGTCGATGGAGAACTAGCCGAGGAAAGAGGTTCGTCCACATGTGATGGACTAATTGATGGACTAACCTCTTGAGGTTGATTGGGGACGAAGGGAGAGACCGTATTGACTGTTCGAATATTATGCTCATGATTGTCGTCAATTAAGGTCTGAACATTGTTTTGAGTTGGCGGATGATTGGGGAAAGGTTGTTTGAAGATGTCAATGGCCTGATTAGGGGGTGCATTTGGATTGTCTAAGATGAGATCCCCATTTTCAAGCATGTCTTGAATTATGTTCTTAAAGGTTTTGTAGTTTTCTGTGTCATGGCCCTTAACACGGTGGAAGCTGTAGAAGTCATGCTCCCTATACCACGCAGGGATGGCGTGTGAGGGATCGAATTGTGGAGGAGGTCGGGCTTGAGGGAGATTGAGGGCCCCCTGTTTAACAAGCTTGTCCAGCACAGACGCATATGATTCTCTGAGAGGAGTATACCGCCATTATACGTATCTCTGCTGGAACTGGCGAGTGGCACTCTGAGATGTGGATGGCTCAGGCTGCTTGGTCGAAGAAGAGGAAGGTCTAACAACCACAGCATTAGCTGAAGCCTTAGATTTAGAATTGGATGATGATGGCTTAGCAGAGGAAGAGTCATTGGTCTTAGAGCTGGGATTCTTGTTCCGCAACTTGACTTTATTCTCCTCGATGGCACGTAACTCAAGTTTGTGGGCCATCGTGAAGGCCTCGTCAAAAGTGCGGAAGGTTTGAACCCTCAGGGTGGAAGAGATATGTCTGGCACAGGCTTGGGAAAAGAGTTCAATAAGCTCGGCCTGGGGTAAGGAAAAGGAGAGTTGATTGATGAGGCCTCTCCATCGAGCAATGAAGTCGGCTATGGACTCATCCTCAAATTGTCGGATAGAATAGAGGTCCGTGATTGAGACCTTCTTGGTTATGTTGATGGAAAAGTGATCGAGGAAGAGCTGAGCCAATTGTGTGAATGAGAAGAGAGAATGGCTGGGAAGGGAGCTGTACTAGTCGAGCGCAGCACCCGAGAGAGACATAGGAAACGTGCGTAAGAGCAACGCATCGTCATGGCCAATGAGGTAGCAGGCATGTCTGAATGCCCGCAAGTGTTGCTGTGGGTCTTCCTTGTTTTGAAAGTGAGAAAACTTTGAAAACTCCCACTGGCTAGGATATGGCCTGATTGGGACAGAAGGGTGAATGGGCTCGTTGCAGATCTGCTCATATGAGAGAGCGTTGCACGAGCCGGAAACAGAGGTCTCTGGACTGGTCATCTTGTCCATCAGCATTTTGATGATGTCTGCCGATGAATTGACGGGTGGCGCGCCCCCTAAGTTGTAGGGCGCTTGGAAGAGGCTAGGGGAGGTATGCGACATAGTCGGTTGTACAATGTACGGATGACTAGTCACAGGGGCAGAAGTGGAGGCTAAAGGTGGTTGAGTAGAAGACATAGCCAGGCCCGATGTTGCCACGAGAGGTTGAACTGTGGTAACAGGGGCCAATGGATAAGAGGCCATCTTGGTGTTGATAGGGGCCAGGGTAGGCGGAATAGAGATGATAAGGTTTTGAAAAGGAGTGGATAGCGGTTGAGCGGGTTGGGGTTGACAGGGGGCCGGAACCCCAGTGGAAGTGGGCCCAATGATAGAGGGAGAGGCCACACCTGGAGGATTGGTCAAAGTTTGGTCAACGGTCGAAGTGATGGCTTGAGTGTCCAAAGGTTGAACTACGGATGCTGTCGATACAGCCGTAGTTATGGCAAGGGAGGTTGGCATTTCGTAGATTAGATTGCCCAAGGAGTCTCACATTCGTCTATGCACGAGATAGTGTTGCAAGGCCTTGATGTTGAGGTCCAAGAATCATTCGAAATATTGGTCCCCTTCTTGGACAATGGGAGTCTGCGGCGGGGTTGGACGAATGGGAGTTCTTTCGGTCTTCGAGTTGAACTCCATTGTAGGCTTGGTCGCGGATGGGGTAGACGGAAGTGGTTGACGGCTGGCGTGGTTGACAAGAGCTTTGGCTTGGCTACGAGTCAAAACCATGTAAGGCAAAGAAGGTTCAGGTTTTAGGAACTGTGTTGTTTAATTCCAGAAAACCAGGATGGAGTCTTTGACAGAGAAGGGACAGGTTTTGGGTTGCTGGTTTTGAAAAAAAAGAACAGTGACAGAGACTGACGTCGGTTGAAAAACCGATGTCGGTTAGAAAGATGGCCGACGTCGGTCAGATAACCGATGCCGGTAATAGAGGAAAACCAACGTCGGTAAAAGAACCGATGCCGGTGACAGGGTAAATCCGACGTCGGTGGCAGAACCGATGCTGGTGACTGTGTTTTCCAGAGAACCAAAAAGATTTGAAGATTCTTGGAAAAACAATGAAGAAAGCATCCTCACTCACTCAAACAAACAGATGAGAAGAGGAAAACAGAGAGAGACAGACAAGCCTAAGCGATAAATCCTAGGAATTAACTCTAGAAGCTGTGGCTTATGCCTTAGATGAATGTTTGGGGAGATTGGCTGCAAGAAGGGTCCTAGAAGAAGGTAGTCTAAAGATGGTTTTAGGTGTTGTTTTAGGTGCTCAAAAATCTGTGTTAGGGTCTGGTACATGGCCTGGTGCTAAGGAGCAAGCTCCCCTCACTTCACGATTCCAGTGGTTAGCTGGTCTCGCTTAGCCAAGATATACCTCGCCTAGAGTTTATCCTCCGCCAGAGAACGGAGTGGGCTTCCCCCTTGGTGATGAAATCCAAGTAGGGTCACCGGGACGGGTAAGGTATCCGCTGGGGGATGAAATCCCAGTCGGGCCTTGTCTCAAGTAAGTTTTATGTTCGTTTTAGTGCATGTGGTTTGGTAGTGTAACATCAAGTGTCTACGATTTATTCAATATGCGTCTAAGTTACTAGATGTGGACTACGAAGATGCAAGCACAAGCAGAAATGAATGCAAAGTGTTTTAATGCCCAAGTCGAAATGTGATGTTTGCTATGAAGACAAGTTTGAGAAAGGGTTGAGAGTATGATGTTTGGACTAGTCTAGAAATGCAAGGAAGAAAGATTCGTTTTAGTCCTGCTTATAGTGTCATTGAGAAGAAAAGAAGGAGGAGAAAAGGTAAGAACCTAATTCTCCTAAATGAATGAAGAAGAAAAGGAACCCAGGAGGAACCTAGGGTCCCACCGGGCGTGCTAGAATGTTTCTATTCAAAATTTTGCTTTTTTCAGATTCAAGAGAGAGAAGAAACTAAAAAATAATGGACAAGGCATGTGAAGTACCTGGATGAAGATCGCACACCGTAATCCAGATGCTTGTGAGCACCCCTCTTTGGCTGTGGAGGAATGACACCTGCAAAGAAGAAGAACTTGGACAAGAAAACGTTAGATGGATAGGCGGTGGGTTGCCAAGCGAAAGCTTGTTCCCGAAAGTGTGAAAACTTCCTCAAGGGAGGTCAACCCACTGATAACAGACAGATAAAAGATCAAGGAAAAGCAGAATGCCAGAATACAGAAGTGATAAGCAAGTTAAAAAGGAAAGAAAAGACAAAATGATTACCTGAAAGGAGCAGTCGGGCTGATGACAGTCGCCGAGGTCAGAAATGTTGCCGCTGTCGGTTATACTGCCGACGTCGGTGGGGGTAATGACCGGCGTCGGTCTATGTTGTGGCCTGTGGTCGGGTCTGGGTTGGTTCTGGGCGAGTTTGGACAGAGTCCGGGCTGGGCTTGGTCTGTGGACGGGTCTGAATGGTCTGGGAGAGTTTGGTTTTAGTCAGTTAGGGGGTCAAAAGGACAGAGAGGGATAGAGAGAGGAAGATGCACAGAGGACAGGGCCTGAGAAGGCTTTTTAGCCTCTCAGGGAGAAGAATAGAGGGAGCAGGAAACAACAGATATACCAGATAACTGGAAGCTAAAGAAATGAAACAAAATGAAATAAAGACTGTGCTTACCTTTTTGTTTACCGTATGAAGAGTGGGAGAGCCGTTGTTGGAGCCACAGAACGCTTGTTGCAAGAGGAGATTCCTGGTCTAGAGCCTTTGCACCTATTGTTGCTGTTGCACGAGGTCCAAATGGAGAAGAGACGAATGCCAAAATGCCAAGAGAATGCTGTTTGCGAGCTCAAGGGTCCAGGGGGCTGCAACGGATGCAGAAAGGGGTAATGAAGGCTGTCGACGCCGGTAGTTTCGCCGACGTCGGCCGAATGGTCGCCGACGTCGGCGGTCGCAGAATGGGGACAGAGGCTAAAATAAGCCTCTGCCCATTCTTGCACCCGCCAAGCGAGGGGGTGTGGGAAGAACGGTTATGAAGACACTTAAATGGGCGTGGAGGGAAAGATAATGAGGGGATTTGACATAATAAATGCTAGGGGGAAGGTGGAGGGATTCAAGGGAGGATCCAAGGTGGCAAGGGTGAGGTGGAAAGGGGGCCACTCAATTAAAATACTTAAGTTTATTTTAATCAAATGGATGGAGACCAAGGCCAAGGGTTAGGATAGGGGTTTAAGGCGAACAAGGGGGGAGGACCAAGGTGCAGACACGTTTGCGGTGTCTACATGGTGGTTTATTTCAAGACTTTAAGGCATAAAACTTGAAATGAATTGGGCAGTGTAATGTTATCTTTTTCAATCAAGTGACACACACACAAATATTTTTTAAAAAGACCAAGGAAAAGTTATGATGTCAAATGGACAACATAACGCCTCCTCAAATAACGGAGTGACATATAAACAAAACTCATTTAGATGTTGTATAACAAAAAAAAAAGGACCCAAAACCATGTAATAAATGATAAAATGACATAAACATCTGAATGTAACATCCTGTATCCTAAAACTGATAAGGTTGTGTAATACTATCAAATTCCATCTATGGATATGATCTTGAGAGGATTTTAAGTGTTAATCCAAAAATAAAAGTGCATGAATTAGTAGGGTTTTTACACCCCCTTTCTCTCAAGAGATTGTATGGTGACATGGAACTTCAAGATACTCACACAACATTAACATTATGTCCATGATGAGTGGGGTTATTTTAAAACTAATTTTTTGCACATTTCTAAATGGTCCCAAGTGTGGATAACACAAGGTATGCTCACATCATTTGGATCCACATAAACTAGCTTATTATGATAAGGTCTTGTCCTTTTCACAACCACTACGTCCATCACTTTCTCAGTGTAGTGCAATATTTGAAATTCCCCTATGGTCTGAGTATCTTACTAATGGAGTTTGCTTAATCGCTCAAGAAAATGTCATATTAAATCAACCTCAATTTATATACCCTATCATGGAGTGGGGTTGGAAAGATGTCAGGAGATGAATTCCTAGGTCAATTCTTCCCTAAAGAACCCATGAGGAGGTGATGAACTCCCACTCGTAAGCCAAATTAAATAAAAATAAAATACTGGTAAATAGAATTTAGGGTTGTGTTTAGGTCACCCACACCATACAAATTTGAGGAAAGCCTTAGCGAAATTATTTGCATGCCTTTAGATAAGGAAAAAATTCAAAGAAAGAGAAATTATGGTCACCTGAGTTCCCTAAAGGGGATGGGGGGCGATCATACACGCATTAATTGGTTTTCTTAAACAAACAACTTCAAATAAACAAGGCATAAAATGAACATTCTCAAAAACATGTAACTAAGTGTTTAAAGTTCATTTTAATGCACCAAAAATGAATTTTTTTGTGAATTTTTTGGTCCCTTGTTATTTGTTGTTAAAATTTTGAAACAAAATAAAAATTATTTAAACAAAATATTCTTAAAACACCAATTTGAAATGTGAAAATTTCAAGTTATAAGTGTTTTAAATGTCTCTTTGTGGCCTTTGGGTCCTGTAAAACATGTTAGAGGGTTTTCTAGAATTTGTGAAACATTTATGAAATTTTAAGATAAATTGATAACATATTCTAAAAATTTGGGAGAAAACATGTGGTTTTAAAAAAAAATCATAAACAATGGAGTCTGAATGACCCCAAATGAAGCTCTAAAATATGGCCTATTAACCTAATATTTTGCACAAAGACTGATGTCAATTATGGGTGATGCATATAGACACTGACATCAATTCTGGGTGGACCAATGTTGGTTTTGGGTGATGCACATATAGGTTAATTTTGGTTTTGGGTAGATTGATGCTAGTTTTATAGGATTGATGTTGGTTTTGTTAGAATTGATGTCGATCTTTGTGTAAACTGCATGTCCCTAAAAAATAGAATACATGAAAAATAATGCTAAACTTAAATTTTTAAGATTGTCAATCAATATAAAAACTAAGAGCATCATTTTCATCTCATTTCTATATGGGATGCTTCAAAGTCACTCCAAGCATGTCATTTGTGATTATAGGAATCCAAGAAGGGAGGTTAGATCAAGTGTTAGTTTAAGCAACAAAAACTTAAAGAAACACACTAACACTAACACTTACAAGCCTAGATCTTAGCATTGAGCTTAGTAAACTAACCAAATGAAAATCATAACTAAAATTCAAAAGACACATAATCCTTTACCTTCATTGGGAGCTTTGAATGCATTGTTGAGTGGTTTGCTCATTTTGTGCTCAAGAAATCTTTGGCAAATGAAGTTTATTGGCTCCTTCTCTCCTTGACACCATGGCTTGTGTTGGATTGATGTATTTTAGCTCAATATTTTGGCATTATAACACTAATTTTAAGGTAATCTTTGCATTATAACACTAATCTTCTCAAAGTTTTTAAGTCATTTGTGCACAATAACTTTGTATTAAAATAGCTTTAAATTCAATAGGCAGGGAATTGCATTTATAGGCTTAAGAACTAACCCCAACTCAAGGTGAGTTAAAGTATGGTTTAAACATGGAATGGGCTCAAACCTAACCTAAGTGAGTCAATATAATCCTAGGAAAGTTAAAAGGTGTCAATTACTCATGTGAAAAGGCATGGGTCTCCAAATTGAGATATTTTAGGATATTTCCAAAGAGCTTGACAACTCACAAAGGTCATTATGAAAGGCTAAGATATTTGAATTTTTGAATTTTCTTTTTTAGTTATTCATTAATTACACATGGATAATTTAACTAGGCATTTAAGTTGGTTTATCTTGGTAATTAATTATGATTAGCCTTTTAGCTCTTTCAAGATTTTATTTTTGTTCATGTGCCCCACTTAATAGGTCCATAGGCCAAATTGAATATTGTGATGCCACAAGATGCTTATGGATGAATTCGTAAGAGATTATTTTTACATATGATAGGATACCCTAATTAGGGATGCCTCAACATGATTATGAGCTTTGATGAATGTTGTAGAAGCAAATTTGGGGCATTTAGTGATTTCTAAGCTTAATTTATAAGGGTTGTTAGGAATCAATTTGAAATCCATTCGAAAGCCAATTGTGGTTAGTTTTAGGTGTCTACACTTTAAAATATTCTCTCAACTATTAAACCCTGCTTAATTATTAGATCTTTTCCTTTAACTCCGATACACAAATCATATAGAAGAGATAGATAAATTTAATGCCCACATGTCAAAAAAATGAAGAATGTCTATGTATACAAGGCCACCCCTATAGAGATCCACAAGATGAAAATATCATATTCACATTAATTTTAATGTATAGAATTGATTTTAAAAAAAAATTAAAATTAGCATAGAGAAAATCATAACAGATCACAAAAACCAATTTAAAACAAAACCATGGGAACATAAGAAATAAAAATATATCACACATAAATTGAAAATAATGCCAACATCTTCCTTCAAAAAAATTCCTTACAGCACAAAATGATGACCTAAGAATGAAAACCATAAATTTTTTCTAAAGAGCCACATCATAACAAAAAAAATGTAAACCCTTAACAAATGGCGACATGCACAATGCAAATCCTACCAAGTTTTTGAAAGGCATTAATATTCAATAAAAAAAGGTGAAATCCAAAAAGAAAATAACCACATAAGTGAAAATAACCCTTGCATATCGCTCAACACTATTTTCAAAATCACAAAACATAAAAATAAAATAAATCATTTAACATGATTAACAAAAAATGTATACTTTAAAGAGAGTCATGTGAAAGGAGAAAAAATACATGAAAAAAGTGTTTTGAATGAAATTATGATAAATGTTTAGATGAAGAGATATAAATATTTATGACATCACCATTTCCAAAAGCACAAATCATAAAAATAAATCATTTAACATAATTTAGGAAAAATGCATACTTTAAAGAAAGCCATATAAAAGGAGAAAAAATACATGAAAAAAGTGTTGTGAATAAAATTGTGATAAATGTTTAGATGAAGAGATGTAAATATTTATGACATCACCATCTCCAAAATCACAAATCATAAAAGTAAATCATTTAACATAATTCAGGAAAAATGCATACTTTAAAGAGAGCCATACGAAAGGAGAAAAAATACAAGATAAAAAGTTATGAATGAAATCATGATAAATGTTTAGACGAGGAGATGTAAGGCCTCAACTCATTCCAACACACTTTATGATGGCTAGACATCACACAAAACAAAGACTCTATCCAACTGATGCATGACAAGTGTCCACCATGAGTTAGCTTTTCCCATTGGTGCATACATATTTTGAATATCCAAAGATGTGAAGACCTCAAGTGATAGAGAAAATAACTAAATTAGCTAGCTATGTTATTAAATTATATATATTTTTTACTATATCATTTAAGGATTGAAGTGTTATATATGCTTCTTATAGTAGTGGTTGGCTCTTTTAATCATAGGAATGCATAGGCATGGCTTGGAATACAATGTGGATGCATGAATCTTAAACTTAAGATATAGTATTATGATTATTTTAAATTTAAGTTAAAAAAAAATTATTTCATAGTTAATTAAAGTTAAATTATAATTAGATTAAGGTAGTAGAGTTGGAGTAATTAATTATGTAATATTAATATGTCTATAAGAAGAGCTATGGACGTGTTGGTGTAGGTTTTATTCACTTTTGATTTTACCTATATAATTGTTATTCAATTTATTTAAGGTTGTTAAGGTTATTAGGGAAAATATACTCAATATGTTTTCTAATAGTGAGTTGAGTTGTTACCTTTATGGTGACCTAATATCACACTATATAATGTACCTTTTTTTATACGTTTTGGTTAATCAACTAATAATCAATTAATGAAGCTCATTTTTGCTTTGCATATTACTCTCACCTAATCTTAGGGTTTGGTGTTATCTATGACATTCAAATATCTTGGAGTAATTTAATATGATATCAAAGCTTTGATCTGACGATCATTTTGTCATTTTTGAAATACTTAGTGAGATCTTTCTTGTATGCATTCCATTGAATTTTTTTTTGGTTTTCATAGATTTGGTGGGATTTAATAAAAATCCATGTAAATTATAAATCTTAAGTCTCCTATAGCAAAATGGATAGTGTCATTAGATTTATAAGGTGCCAAAACCTTAGAATCAACTATAAACATGACCTAGATTTGTGATAGTCATATTTGGAGGGTTTTGAGAAAATTTTAGTGGTTTAATGTATTTATGTACAATGGAATTCTAAAACCAATAAAATTTTTTTTGATTTTTTTAAGGCGTTTCAAGTTCTAAAATGGGTCTCTCTTAGTTTTTGGAGGGGTCGTACTAAATATGTAGATTTCAAGGTTTTCCCATTTCAATGAAGTTTTCAACCATTGCAGGCAGATTTGGCTATTTTTAGACTTTTGGCATCAGAAAAAACAAGGCTTATCAGAAATTTCCACCTTAGCACAAACATTTTAGTGCATATTTGAAATCCCTTTAGATCTTGACCCTACTCAACACATTCTTTCATCAAAATTTTGGAGTTCATTAGACATTTTATGATTATCAAACATTTCATGTTGCCCAAACACATGTTGAAACTTGACACCTACCCAAGTAGCCATTGAATCCTAAAAAAATTATAAGCACAACATCAGATACTGATAAGTACATGAACACTACCCAAAATTTGATAACATGATTGACACACCATCAGATCTTGATGAGTGTACAAACATTGCCCAAACTCTAACTCTTACACAAACATGCCTTGGACTCCACAATCTATCTAGGAAAGCATTGGGTTCTACCTATTACAAAAACACACCATGGGATTTGGTCAATATACAAACACCCTTAGAGAACTCTAACCACTATAAAAATATCTTGTGGGTTCCACCACCCTTTTTTACATGTTGTGACATCCACGAGCTCATCAAATTTAATCAGGTAAAAAGTGTTATTATTTATTTAAAATTTGGAGACATTTTTTTGTTGATGTCACTCCAACATCAATCACATTAATAAAAATAAGGAGGGGGGAGTACTAAGAAAAACCTTATCCCCCTGGTCATATAAAAAATAAACCCTTGGTCACTCCCAACCCAAAAGTACTTAATTTTTTCTCAAAAAGGCCTTAAGTTTTTTTTTAATAAATTAATTCATAAAATTTTCAAGCTTTTGCTCAAAGGATGCTCAAGGTTTTTTCTAGGAAGTTGATTCAAAATAGTTTCTACCTTCACCATATATCCTCCAAGCTTTTATGCATCATTACCATAGTGTCTTTATGATGCAACTATCATCTCCTAATCATGAGGTTACCCTCTCTCAATGTCTTGTTGTGGTCTCTTGTAAGCTCTCATAAGTGTAGAGAGTTACTTGTGATAGACCTCTCAATATCAATTACCTTAAATAATCTATTATGTAGATGGCCTCTAATAAAGCCCCAAGTATTGAAGGCATTTTCTATGAATTTTATCAAACCCTATGGGATACAGTTGGACCTGATCTCCATAGAGTCTATTATGAAGCTATTCTAACCAACTCTTTAGGTCATATCATCAATCGGTACAAAATCAAATTCATTCTCAAGGTAGGGCACCCTAAGGTAATTACCAACTAGAGACCCATCACTTTGCTCAATGTTTCCTACAAAATCATAGCCAAAGCATTAACTCTCAGAATCAAACACTTGATTCCCTTGATTGTGTGAAGTGATTAAACTAGTTTCATTCAACATAAATATATTCTAGATAATGTTATTTCTATTTAGGAAGGTATGGAATGGGATATAATATCTAACCAAAAGTCATTTTTCATCAAGATTAATTTTGAGAAAGCCTATGGTCAGATTGAGTGGCCCTTTATCATAGATATGCTACAAGCTCTAAGGTTTGGTCCCAAGTTTGTTCACACTATCAATATGTTATTTTAGGATGTTGGGACCTTTATCACCACAAATGAATCCAAATCTCAACACTTTGAGATCCACATATCCATAAGATAGGGTTGTCCCCTTATTCTTGCACTTTATGTTTTAGCTAATGAAGGTTTTAGTTATATATTGGTCAGTTTCCAAGGGAATGGTCAAAGGGATTTCTCTTCCTAATTCAGATCACCAGTTAATTAATGGGAACTTTGATAATGATTCCTTACTCACTTTTTAAGATGATGAAGACTCTATCAAATATGCAATTAAATGTTTAAAAATCTTTTGCTTTACATCTAGGTCATCTATTCAACAACATAAGACTTAGTGTTATTGCCAATATCTATCACCCAAACCTCCTTGGTTGGAGGGATATGTGTGGTAATGGATCCTTCCTAGGGTATAATTTAAATTCTTAGACATTCCATTTATTTTTAGAGTCTCTCCTATAGAATTATGGTCTTATGTGGTCTAAAGAGTTAAAAAATAAATCTCATTCTCAATCACTGAGCCTTTAAATTTGGTTGAAAAAATCTAGATTTATTCTAAGGTACTCACTGTTACTCATGTTTACTATTCATCTTTTTGGGATACTTCTAATGCCTCATTTGTGAAGCTTGAAAATGTTATGAAAGACTTTCTCTAGGCCAATTCTGATGGGAACCAGAGTTTTCATTGAGTATTCTAGGCTGTCTATTGTCAATCTAAATAAGATGGTGGGATGGAGCTTATAGACATTAAGCTTTAGGGGATCACTCTTGGGATTAAATATATCATCAAAATCCTAGAAGGAGATGAAGATTGGAAAATTATGTTGAAGCACTATATTTTTCAAGGTTGCCCAATTGGCATAAAAGCATGGTAAGGCATTGACTTTCACATTGTGCTTATCTCACCAGTGACAATCAAAGTAAGGGGCACATTTGTCATGAAAAGTATTTATAAGGCATAGGAGAATCTCAAACCCCAACTCATTTGGGCAGGTGATGGGTTTAGATGTGGTCTTTCTCTAGTCTCCTAAGCATTATGGTGGTCTCCCCAAATGATCTTTGATAATGTCCTCTTTTCCATGGTCTCTTGGATCAAAATATTGAGGGTTTTTAAGAAAAGTATTACTACAGTTGGTTATATATATTTTTTAAACTTTAGGGACTAGATTCATTGGCCTATGATAAAATACAAGTTCCATATTAATAATAAATATGTAGAATCCATTTCTAAATTATAGAGTTCCATACCTAATTAATACTTATACAAAATTGGATTTCCCTCTCTCACATCATGGTGGAAAGAATGGTCCTAGACTACATCCACACCATTTCATCAATACTCTCCTTAGTTGGGCTACATTTTGTTAGCCCCTCAACATATTGACACTAATACCCTTAACCATCGGTGGTCTCTCTAATTCCTCCATTGAGTTCGGGCCTAGAGATTTGATAATATTTGGGTAGCTTGTATTGAGCCCAAAAAATCCCATTTCATTTGGTGTATTCTATACCAGGGTCTACCTAAGGGGAATAAGCTCAAGCATATGGGGGTGTTAAATCCCACTTGTCTAATTTTTCATCACCCAAAAACTATTAAGCATATCTTTTGTTTTTTCCCTCATATGGATCTATACCCTTTTCAAATCCTTTAGGCCTACAATGTTCACTTAGAAAATAGATCTCATGGGGGAATTTTCCCTGTTGCTTGTAAGATATAATATATTATGTAGATTTTTTGTACTGATATTTTATTTTAGATTTGGAAATCTAAAAATAAAACATATTTTAATAATTAAATTATGGATTTTTTTCTATAACTAATAAAGTTGTAATTATTAATGTTACCCTTTAGATTTAGATTCAAACAAATAAGGTTAGATCAAGCTTCATCATCTATAACTCCTCTTAGATTATGAGGGGAATGCTCCTTGTGATGGCATTCATGAGCTAGCTGATCCCCCTCTTCACCACTCCCCTCTTGGGGATCATGGGTGTGGGGGGAGGTGTCACCACTCCCACAACTAATGGTCTTAAAGTTGGATTAGCCCCTCTCCTCTCTCTCACTATCCATATCCTCTTAAAGGATCTAAAAAAAGTAATAAAGATAGTGGTGATAGGGGGTGGAGACCCCCTCAATATGATAAGTTTCTTTAGTTGGCATTATCCATCTCTTGTCCTTGCCAATATTCTCAGATGCAACACGATTCTAAAACTAACCATTAGGTTGATTATTAAGACCTCCTCCTAGTTGATGATGATTCCCTGACCTAGGATGGCTGGGGAGGAAAGCCTTAGAACCCTTTGCCTTCACTTCCTCATGCAACACGATTCTAAAACTAACCATTAGGTTGATTATTGAGACCTCCTCCTAGTTGATGAAGATCCCTTGCCCTAGGATGGCTGGGGAGGAAAGCCTCAGAACCCTTTGCCTTCACTTCCTCTGCCAACCTCCATATTCATAACTACTACGTAGTTATTTCCTTATTTTTTATGTTATATCATTATCTTTTTGTGATTAATGTGCACTTTATTTAGTTTAACTATGGTTATTGGCCAAGTTGTGGCCTTTATTGAACTTTTATTTCTCCTTAGGCTCTCTTAGCTTGGTTTGGATTCTGGGGGGTGAATTTTCCACCCATTTTTAAATACAATTAGGGTTTTACTATAAGTTTTTAAAAAATTAATATAAGTCCACTTTTTAATTAAAAATAAATAAAAATACAACTCTATTTTTGCCCAAATTTTTCATACAGGCTTAGATTTTTAAATGGCTATACATTTTGATTGATAACTTAGATTTGAGTCTCGTCTTCTTCAAAAGTGCTTTTTTTTCATGCTATATGTATTGGTGACATTTTTTAGCACTCTAAAACTTCATTTAAACTAGTAATTATACACTCTTGGATTCATTATTGGTTGAGCCCGATGATCCTCTAGTTCTTTCATACTTATGCACAAATTGCTCAAGACACATTCTTAGCTGTGTCTGATATCTATATGAGAATTATTATATTTAAAATTTTAGGGGGGGTCACTCTGATAGTTTTAAAGGGGTACTTTATGGTGTTGTGTACTTTTCTTTTCTGAATTTCTTCTATAATTTTGATAATAATTTTTTTTCTTACATCATAGATTGATAGTTATTTCTACCTTTTACGATAATCAATTATCATGAATGGAAAAACAACATGATACTTAATCTAAGAAAATAAGGCTTCTATAGGATAGATATGAATGAGTAAATTAAACTTGTAATAAACGCAAAGAAAAATAAATGGTTTAATATATGTGATCAAGCACATGGTTATCTTAATTTGTCTATTTTCCTTGACTTACATTTTCACATTAATCTATTAAAAGACTGAATGAATTATGGACCATACTCAAAAAAATCTTTGGGAAGTAGGATGTGATGAGAGGTCATGAACTAGAGAATGAGTTCATCAGTTTGAGCTCAGATGACTTTGACACACTATAGTGTTTATTTACTAAGTAAAATATCTAAGGTTATAGTTAAAAGAATATGGACTAGATAAGAAAGATGATCAACTTATTCTATATATACTCTCCAAACTAGGTCCAAATTATTCTATGTTTGTGTTCAGTTTTCATGCCAAAAATATGCTCTTAGCAGTACATGAAATATGCCTTCTTTAGATATATTTATTACCAAATTGAATCTAGAGCAAGATAAGTTGATATAGATGGGAACAATGAATTTCTCAAAATATCATGCACTTTTTGCTAAGAAAGAGAAAGCTTCAAACAATAGAGAGAAGAAACAGAATAAAAAGGTTCAAGAGAAGGATGTAAATCCTTCCACATACAAATAAAACAATGAGACCTCTGCTTCCATTATTAAGCCTAAGAAAGATTATATTAAATGTGAGTTTTACTTAGTAAAAAATGATGAAATAAAATATTTGAAGAGGCTAATTGACCAACTAACTAAGATGCTCAAGAAGCACAACATTAGTGTCCATGATTCTATCAATCAGAATTCATCAACCCATGAATTATCTAAGGTAAATGACAATGGTAAAGAAAAAGAAAAAGAGAATAGTAAGGGGAAAGTAAAGGTCAAGGCCTTAGTTATAGTTTTAACTTCATCTCCTACATAGGTCATTAACTCTAGTGTTTCAAATCACATGGGCTCTTTAAAGATAGAGTTTAGTTCCTTAGAACCATGTGACATGTCCTCTATATAATTAGGCGATGACACTTATAAAAGTGTTATTGAGAGAGGGTTTATTGAAGTGAGTGGTGGAACATTCAATAATGTTCTAAGTATTCCCTCACTTTTAACTAATCTCTTATTAGTTTACCATATCACTCACCTTGGTCTGGGCATATGATTTGAGTTCACTTTAGATTCAATGTATGTTAGACAATTGTAATATAATATTATATTGGTAGTGGGAATAGTTTATCATTAGACTCAACTATATAACTTCTCACACTTTGCTTCCGAATCTCCTTTAGATTTTTCTTCTTCAAACTCTCTTAAACTTAATGACATTTTTTAGCTTAAGCAAACCTTTGATATTGATGACTCTTATTTTAAAACATATGACTACAGTAGTTATGGGGACACACCTCCACCATATCCTTGTCACCTTTTAGATGTTGATGATTTATTTATTTATCAACCTACCTCTAGTCCATTTTAAATATTATAGGGAACATGTATACTAATCTAGGACACATTAGACATCAAACAGTTTATCCCATAGTTTCAAAGCATTTAATAGTCATTTATTACCTCTACTCCCATTATACCATCATTGCATAGAGAAGTTGATCCTAATACCTTACATGAGGATAACATTTCCTTATATAAGAATCACACCTTGGTTTAAGATCCATCAGGCACTTGATGGACACATTCACTATTTCATGGTGATCCACTCCTCACTGTATCTAATTATAATCCACACTCATTCCTGAGAACTTTGTTTTAAGACACAAGATGGCTATAGGTAGCTATAGAATCTAGTGGTGTTTTTTAACCCTATTCTCTTCTTTGATCTCTTTTTGGAGAGGAGTTTTATCCTACATGTTATCTCATTTTCTCCATTTTATGAGAGTTGCATTGTGCTTGGATACCTCAACAAGGCCCATTACTGGGATCCAATTTTTCTTACCCACCTAAACTATGATTTAGGAGGTGTTAGTGTAGTTTTTTCCCTACTTTGGTTTTACCTACATGGTTGTTAGTCAGCTTGCTTAGGGTTGTTAAGGTCATTACGGAAAATATACTTAATGTGTTTTCTAATTTTGAGTTGAATTTTTACTTTTATGGTGACCTAATATCTCACTATATAATGTACCTCATTTTTAATTTTTAGATAATCAACTAATAATCAATTAATAAAACTCACTTTTACTTTGTATCTTACTCTCACTCAATCCTAAGGTTTCATGTAATCTATAATGTTCATATATCTTGGAGTGATCCTACAGTATGTTCAATCAATTTTTATGTCAAATGTCATTTGAAAATATGGTTTCTATGAGCTCTAGAGTTGTTTTTGATAATTTATTTGCATTTTGTGTAATTATTAATATATATTTTTCCACTATAAATAGTATATTTTAATCTTATAACCTAGGTTATGTTATTATTATTATTATTAATAAGTTGAAAATGATTTGCATATCAAAATGAAGTGAAATAAATTTTCATTTTGATTTTGACTTTAGCTATTGAAATAAGTACATGAAATTAGCCTTATATTCTTAGGCAATTGAAATACATACATTTATAAATACTTTTTTTTAATAAATTTTGATATTTAATTCATCTCCTGAAAAAAAAAGTGTATGCAATTCCACTTATATTCTTAGTCAATTGAAATAATAATATTAAAAATAACACTTTTAATTTTATTTTAGTTAATGCAATTACATTTTTATACAAATAAACATGAAAAGACAATAAAACTGAAGAATAAAAAAAATTTAATTTTTAATAGATATTGAAACATATAAATGACAAACTAAAACATTGTTTTTATAACATTGATGATGCTTTAGAACATAACAACATTTTTTTATTTTTAAAAAAATATAAAGCAGGGCATTATTTTTTTGACACAATCAAAGTGTTACTACATTTTCCTTATACATAAAATGAACCAAAATGATAGATTAAATCATATCATGTTTACACAATGGAAATTTAACTACAATGTCTTCATATGAGCATAAATTTCATCATGATATCCTTTATAATCTGTATAGAATACATGAAAAAAGTATATACTTATATAGAATGAGAATTTATATAAATGGAAACACACATATAGATGAAAATGGTTTATAGGGTGACACATTTTGTATTCAGTGGCTATTAGAATGGAAAACTATATCAATTTTTCTATGTTTTTTTGTACAAAAAATGCCTTCACTTTAATAGAGAGTCATTGACTCAAAAATATTCAATATTATTTCATGATATAGAAACCTTATTTATGGTCATTTGAACCATTATTCTATAAAAAAGTTAGTGATGATAGTACTTCAACTATTTTTTTAAAAAAAAGGAATAAGTCAATTTACCAATAATTGTAGTAAATATTTATTTAATGCAATAAGTTTTTTAAGAAAAAAATAATTCAATGTGTAATATCTTTAATATTATATGGCCCAATCATTTTCCATTATAATTTTTGCAATGAAGTGTTCAAAACTATGTAAATCAAAATTCATGAAAATTATTATTAAAAGCAATTAAGATTGGAAATCATATATTGGTATGGTTGAAATGCCATATGAAAAAGGTGGGGTTGAATGTAGTAATTTATGATTTCCATGGCTATCAAATATTATAAAATCCAAAATTCAAAAATGGTCAACAACAAGTAAAATCATTCTTAGAATATGTTGCGATTACTTGCAGCTAAAGAATATATATATTCATTTAAAATAGAGTCAATACATATTCATTTAAAATAGAGTCAATACATATTCATTAGAGGCCATTAAAAATAATCCAATGCCAATTAATTTCAAGTCATCCGCCTCATGTTTCTATCCATTTATTTATTTATTTTAAATCATGTTTGATGAATCAAACACACTAGACATAATCAATTCCAAATGCACTGAAACAAATGCCAAAATTTTGTTACAATAATTCAATGTTCAACTACTGAAGAAATAGAAAAAAAAATGGAAAATATGTGAGCAAAAACTAATGTTACATAATATAATTTTTTTTTAACAAAGTTAAATAAATGAACATTGAACAACCTTTAATACGTAAAACAATGGAAAAAATATAAAATAAAAAACATAAATAATTGCATTATTTATAATCAATAATACGTAGACAAAAAACAATTAAACATGTGCAAATTGAAAGTGGCAGGGCACGGAAAAATAATTACAACATATCTAGAAACAATTAAAGACATACCTACTTATGCTTGTATGCTTTGTGAATGTATACATTTCTAAAAATTCATAATTAAAATTGATAATACTATTATTGATATTTTCTCTTCACTTATTATTGCTACAAAAAATTTATAAAAAAAAATTATGACAATAAATATGTTAACAATACAAAAGTGTTTTTGACAATGAAAAACTTATTCTATTTTTTACTCTTTTTCACATAAGAAGAAACACAAAAATAAAAGTGGTAATAAGTTGAGTTTATTATAATAAATATTAGTTTGTATGCATATAAATTTTGGCTAAATAAGATAACATGGGTATAAAAAAGTACAATTAGGCTTTTTTGGAAAGGTTATAAATGTTCATGTTGATTTTAACTATGTTGAAAAAGTATTGTTTAGAAAACTAAATGAAACTCAAATAATTGCAATTAAAACGAAAATAAAATAATAATATAAAAATGATTACGTAAGAAGAAATGTTATACCCATGTATGTCATGAATGAATTAGTCAAACTTCTCAAAACCCCATTATAAATTAAAAGAAAAATTCATTATTGAAAATGACTAGAAACATACATTTGAATATGAAATAAAAGAAATAAAAAAAGACATTAATAACATAGAAGACATTTATCAAGATCCAATTCAAATTGAAATAGAAATAATTACAAAATCAGTTGTAAGTGGATTTGAATGTGCACATTCAATAAAAGGCTTCAAATAAAACATTATTGAAATTACACTATTTGAATATTTTAAACCTTTAATTAATATTAAAAACACATTTTAAAAAAGAAATGGACTTTCCAAATTTATATTATTGGTACAGTCTCTCTCATAATATTATTGGTACAGTTTGTTTCTAAATTGTTTGCTTGTTGTTGGCTTTATGTGTGTTTTTCTAGGTGGTTGCCTCAATTTTCAAACTAGCCATTATCCCAATGGTGTGCTCAGATTAACATTCAAAACTTTATCTTTCCTCATCCTTCTTTGAAATTTGTGTTTTCCTTGGTGTTTTAATGACATACTCCATCTTTCAAAGCTTGACCAAGTTGTAGTTCTAATCAACTCTCCTAGTCCTGGATAGGTCTTGGCAGATTCAAAAACACCTTCATTAAAGATTTGGAGATTCTTACCTTTGCTAATCAGGTTTTTATTTTTTGGTTAGGTCTTGGTTTTGCTTAACATCTTTCAATAGTGATAATCGAATGTAAAATGTCTAATTAGGCCTTCGCCCAAGCTTCTATACTTTCACAATTCTAATCAAGAATCATTTCCTTGATTAGGTTGGTAAGCATATGACTTAGAGGATGAATCTATAATTAGGGTTATTATCTTGATTAGATCATGAATGCAATGAAGGATAAATCAAGTGCTATTCAGGTTTCATTTCCTGATTGGGTTGTGAGCAAAGTGGTTGAACCAAGCCTTTGCTAATCAAGATTATTTTTTCAATGTGGTCTCAATGTTGAACAAAGGATGTACACAGTTATAATAAAATATTTGAAGTCTAAACAGGCCTTGATTTGTCATGAAGAGTATTCTTTTGCTAATTGGGTATGAATTTACTGATTAGGTCTATACTCCACCAAATTATTTTGATAGTGGTATTTGGATCTCAATATCCTGAAAAGGTATTGGAATATGACTAAAGGCATTTGGCATTTGTAATTGGGTGTAGTTCTATGATCAGGGCATAATTTATTAACATGGAAGTATATTTTTTAACTAGATTCTAAAGCCCACATAGGCTTGGAGATATCATCTAATTAAATCTAGAAATGCCTATCAGGGTTCAAAGCTCAAATAGGTCATAAACTTGACATCTCTCCAATAGTTATATTCAAAGTATTTTTCTTGAATAGGTCATGGTATTCATAAAATGACATGGACACTTATATTTGGGGTTATATTTCCTAAACATAACTAAGGCTTTATGTGGTTTGTTTTCTCTTCTATATAGGAAGGCAAAGCCCGATTGGGTCTTAGCCTAGTTCAAAATGGTTTTAGCATTCTTTCAAAACCTGAAAGGGTCTAACATTGGTAAATTATCCCAAAAAATCCTATCATGGTCTTGATATAATCTAAAAACATTTGATTTCTCTCTCTTTCACCTACATATTCTGATTTTATCTACGTTGGGTGCAAAAACACAAGCTTTTCTCATTTTATAACTTTTTCTTGATCTTTAACATCCTAGAGGATGAAGGGATGTTGGAGGAAACTGAGAGATCAAGTTATTCCTACTATTTATGGAAAAATGGATTTATTTTCAAGATTCCTCATTCTGGTACAGAGATATGGTGGTTTATGTAATGCATTTTATTTTTCTCTCCATTTGCACTTAGTGAAATGTTATGCTACTAAAATTGTTGCACAAAATTTGTCATTGAAACTTGCTATAAATATTAGAACTCCATGATAAATACAAGGAATGGATTCATGTGTTGAATCCATTATTTCATTCTCTATTTTATTTCTCATTTTGTGAGTGTGTTTTCACAAACCCTACAATGTGATCAAAATGGCTATCCTTAGGTGGAAACCTAGACTACATGTGCATCATTTGGTATCAGATCTTCATTTCATTACTGGGATAGAGTGTGCATAGAGGAGAATAAATCTAAATCCTAAATCCTAAAATTAGTAAATGAAACTCCAACTCTAGTTTGTAGGAAAATAAATCTAAACTATTTATTAATTGAAGATCTCCTATTGGTATTTACAACATTAACATCTAGAAATTAAATATATGACATAAGGCATATAATGTCCTCACTCGACTTGCCTAGTTGGGTAGGATAGTGTGATGTTCCAAAATTTGAGAATGTTGTCTATTGTCACTTAAACATATTCTAACAAATTTTGAATATGAGATGAATTAACAAACTTACTCTAGTTTAAAAAATGCACTCATGCATAAATTAAACATACTTGTATTGAAATGAAATAACTCTTGCATGTAAATGAAACACACTTGCATTAAAGGAAATTCACACTTGCTTTTAAAAAGTAAATTCACACTTATTTTTAAAAATAATTACTCTTTGCTTTGAAAGGAAATCACTCTACATTCAAAACAAATCACTCTTGTAGTTAAAATAAAATTACAATCTACAGTAAATGAAATTTACCTAAATTAAGAAATAATTTTAAACTATTAAAAAGTACCAATTTATCTTGATCTTTAGAGAAAAGTGGGCCCTTTCTCCTTCCTCAGAATAGGAACTACTTTACTCTGCAATAAAGGGAAATGTTGAACTCTATTTCACTCAAAGTAACATTTACATATATGAAACATTTCTGCTGATTTCTAACTTTTCCAACTTTTTCTCTCTTTTTCTACCTATCTATAATGAGAAGGAGATGTGTATTTAAGCACACCTCAACATATAATCACAAAGTACAAAATATTGGTGATCAAAATGTCCAAATCTATTTATTCAAAATATAGACAATCTAGGAATCAGATCCCATGCATTTAGGAAGGTGTGAAAACTGACTCAACTAACTAAAGATATAAAATAACTAACATGGACTAAAGATAATTATCCAATTTTATAAAATAGAGGTACAATATAGTTGAATTGTTTTAGACCATTACCATAAATGGTAATGTCTAAAATAAGACATCTAAATATATAAAGTCTAGTTATAGACAATAGATGTTATTAGATCTACTATCTCTATTAGTAGGATCCAACTTGATGTATTTGGAGCATGCTTGGGTATCTTCAGAGCATCCTGTACAAGTCTTCAGAGCACTCTGTATAGGTCTTTGGAGCATGTCTAGATGTCTTCAAAGCATCCTATATATGTATTTGGAGCACTCTTAGAGCATATTTGGAGAATTTCTAGAGCATCTTTAGAGCATCAAATCTTCAAATCTTGCTTGCCAAATCCTCAAAATTGTAACAAAAAAGAGTTGCCAAAATTGTTTGCTATCTTCTCAAAATTACCCCACCAGTGGGATGTGTTTTTGTTCTCAAAAGTGTGTTATTCATCCAAGTTAGACATAATAACAAGATGAATAACCAATAATAAATTACATACAAATGAAAGACAAATTAAATTCAATTCCTACTTAGATATGACCTTAACTATTAAATATAATGCAATATATAACCAAAAGAAACACTTTATGGACAATTTATATAGATATGATGAGTTATTTGAAATGCTTATCATTTCACCCCCAGACTTTACCTTTTGCAAGTCCTCTTGAAAATAGTGGGATGAATGATATTCAATCCAAAATTTATGAATCTAGCCTCTGACTAAGATCATAAACTTAAAAATGGTGGCCCCAATCATGGTGGTCTCTTGGAAAGAATCCAAACTCACTTACAGTTGTATGCAACCAAGCTTGAAACTTAACTTCTACCTGAGTATGCCAAGTCTACCATGGAGATAAAGGACAAAGAATTATTGGAGGCCTAAGCCTCATTCTAATCCATACATCTAAACCACCTTCATCTAAGATCTAAATTATAATCTAGGCAATTGCCTTGGCTCTCCTAAGACTCCATCTAATCGTGGTAGGGGTCCCCTGTGTTTCAAATCAATAGGTAAAGTCTTCCACATAGTAATGTCAACATTAATGGAATTGGTAGAATATTGGTTTAGAAAAACTCTAAAAGCTAAAATATTGGATCTCAATAACCCATGGTATTTATTCTTCATATACATGTGGTGCATTGGTTGAAAAGCAACAACAAATTTCCTTGCCTCTAGAAATTGGGGTCTCATACATAGCCAATGGTGATTTTTAATTCCAAAAATTTATTATTGGCTTGCTACCATGTTGTCTGGTTTCTTAGAGTGGAGAAGATGGCACATAATTTTGTCTCCCCAACATATAGAGTTATTAGAAAACTAGATTGATAACCTAACATCATATTAAAGGTATAAAATTCAAAAATTCTATCTTTCCATTCTTCAGTGCTTTTAGAAAAATTTCCATAAACATGTGCTCATATTCAATAATGTGTGGAAAACTAAGGGAAATAAGTTGAATTTGCCACTTATAAAATTGCTCATGGATAAAAAGAACATAAAAAAGGAAGGTTGCCTACATGCTAACAATTTATCAAAAATAACACAAATATTTTAGATGGAGGCTTGGGCTTTTTACAATTGTTTTTGAGACTCTGCCAATTGCTCCTAAGATTCCTATTTAAACTTAGCATTCTCATCCTTCAACTTCTGAATTTTCTTCTGGGTGATGTTCTAGACTAAGATCATGTCATGGAGTGGAATGGGAAAAGAGGGAACAACTCTTGTAAGTCCCTTAGTCTAGACTACTATTTCTCTTGTCTCTCTCTCTATTGCTTGTATAGAGGCTTGTAACTCAAAAATTTGAGTGGTTAACTCTCTTACTTTATCAGTGAATTGAACAATCAAAACATTTCTATCAAAAATAGTGTCTTAGATTATTAATCTAATTATTTTTATCAACATTAGCATTTTATAAATCAATAATTTGGGTGTCCTTAATACCAAGATAATTTTTAAAATGACTCAACTCTTGAGTTTGTGAAAACATCAAATTATGGACACTAGTCTATTCAACTTATATTACTTGAAGAATTATCTTGTGTACTAACATGAATGATAGATTCTTCATATAATTGTTTTAAATTAGAAACAACCAGGTCCTTACCTCATAAGATTGCATGAATAACATCTAATTATGCTTGTTTCTATCAGATTGTTTTTCATGGTGAGATAGAGCCATGACATGCTACAATTTTTATTTTTCATTAATAGAATGAGGGGAAGATGGATCTTCTTCTATCAATTGTGCCTTACCATTATTAGTGATAGAGGGTAAATGTTACTCTGCTTATTGAGTCATTAATTTTGTTGCAAGGGTTTCTTCTTCATATACAATTTTTTATTCATGGGGTTATTTTACAATAAATGCTTCAAAATTTATAATGTCAATGAGGGAGCTTAGGCCTCCCAAAGTCTTAGGGCCTACACATCTTATTCTTCCTATAAAATAAGTCAATGACTATGTTAGAGATTTTCTAGAGGATTAGGGTTAACTGAGGAAATTCCCATTTGTCTTTTTGATCTTTAACATAGTATTTTTGGAGCTAAAGGCAGTGATTATGGGCATTATTTAATCTATACCATGGTAGAATGAGGATAAGTAGGGTGTGGTGTTTTCTTGAAAAAAACTTATGATAATTTTTATAGGAAGGAGGACTAGGTCTTTTCACCCCTTGGTTTACTTAAAAAATAACGTTGATAGATGAGTGTAACCAACCCATGGTGTTGAATAGACCCATTACCTCTTTTCATCTTTTAAGCAACATTCATTAGGGAATTATGAAGGAAAGATGGAAGATTTACCTTATATTCTTCTCTAGTGGCTATTTTCCTCAGGTGAAGAATAAGTCACATGGCATCTCCTCCAAATACTATAAATTGACCACCACAAGTAAAGTATTTCATTATATAGAATACAACATTTTACCATGGTTGTGGAAGGTTATTTATCATAATTCCTTTGGCCACACCTTATGGGGATTTGGCCAATCTAGGGTAAGGTTCATTTCCTTCAATAAACATGTGAATTAAGTCAACAAAACTTATCTTATCAATAACAACTTCACCCTCCTTAGAAATTTGAGAGAGTGCATTTATCATAAAAGGATTCAATATAATGTGTTTATCTTTGATAACAACATAGTCTTCATCAAAATTCTCAAAGAATTCTTGCATAATCTCTTCATAAAAATCCTCAAACATTTTCAAGAAATTTAACCACCTTACTGGTTCATTATATCTCTAACTACCTCATCCTACAATAATGCATCTAAAGATTCTGGTTCACTTTTCTTCTTTCTTCCACACATCTTCAAATCTAACACTGTTTGATTAAAAACCTGATTACACTGTGAAAACAATAGAGCTTGGATTTGCATAGGAAATTAGGGAAGATAAGAGATTAGGGATATGGAAGAATAATGGATAGCGGTGATGATACAATAATGAATAGAAAATTAGGGTATATTATGAGATTATGACAAGAATTATGGAAATAATTATGGTGATCACTTTGGAGCATGTGATATTTAGTGGGAAGGTGATTTATTAGATTATTATTAATGATATGGTATAAAGGTCATAATTGAAAATACTTGAAACATATATGCAATTAATTGCACATCACATCAAATCTCTTTAAAATATCTATTATTTAAAACACCATCACATAAAATCTATTTAAAAAATTCTTTTAAAAACACTGTCACATCAAATCATTAAAGGAAGTGATGATGCTGACTCATATATCTTTTTGAAAAGATCTCTCACATCAAATCTTTGAATGTGATGATGATGCTACTGACTTCATCATATTCACATGACATAACCAAAACTTGTCCATTTAAAAAGTACTGATTGCCTAATGATTACACATACATGACATGAAATATAAAATGCCATACCCTTTGGGAAAGAAAAACAATCGTATCTTTGCCATAAAAATCCATGCCTATCTTCTAGATGTGCCATGTGTAATGGCCATTTGCAAGATTGTTGTGGTAGGATGAAGCCCTATGAGAGATAAAGACTCTACTATGTTGACAGTCATTATGTTTATGGCAGCACCTATATCTACAAGCACATTTGGAATAGACTTGTTCCCAATTATCACTATCATCATAGGATTGTTAGGATCTCCATATTTAGGAACAAGTATGTTTCCTACTAGTAAATCAAAAAAAAATCCCATTACCTAAATTATTTTGGGATACTACTTCTTTCTTCTTGGTTATTTAATATACAATCCCTTAATGAATTGATTCAACTTAGGAATGTCTTTAATGAATCTTAATAGTGGAATTTATATCTTCATTTATTTTAATACATGCAGTAATTCAAAATCTTCCCTAGGTTTCTCTTCCTTAAATATCTCAAAAAATGGAACAATAGGGGGATCTTGAATTGTGGTTTATGTTGTTGTGGCTTCTACCTTTTCTTCAACTAGTTTTTGAACTATAGGTGCCTCAAGATTATTGTCATCATTGGGAATTTAAATTATGGTAATGGGTGCATCTCCTACTACCTTTGATGATCTAAGTTGAATATTATTACATTTAGTCAAACCACTTATAATATTACTTTCTTGATCAGCTCCATAGATAGGTGCATTTTGCCAAATCTTTAGATTTACCATTGGTTGGGTAGGTAACTCTGGTTGGTTAACATGATTGTCAATTTGTGGTAGATAAGGTTATGGAGGCATCAAGTCCTATTGTGGAGGAAACCTTTTTTGTGGCTAATACTATTGATTTGACCATAGAGGTGGTGGTTATTATACCTAATGTGGTTGGTTTTATTATTGTGCCCAAGATTGATTTTGAGGCATTCCCCACATTTGTGGTATTCATTCTTGAGTACCCCATGTTGTGGATGTGGTTTCCCCTATAGACATTAGAAAGCTATACATGATGGTTTTAGATGTTGAAACACCCCTTGATTAGACCATTACCTAGCCTCTAACCATGACCTTGAGTCAGTTTAGCTAACTAGCTAAATCTAACTTAGTAACTTACCCCTTTACCCCACTTAACCTTTAACCCTCAACTGCTAATGGTTACCTTGACCATCGATGGTCACCTTGACTACCAATGGTCAAGTCTTCCACATCTAAACAAAGATAACTCTAGCTAACATGGAAAAATTTAATATATCTACCTTTTCTATTCTATGAAGCATCAAAAACAACAACCAAACCTTCTATGGAATCTTCCACCTCCATCTCTCTTTGCCTATAAAAGTAGTAGAATAAGTGATGAACATAGTCCATCTTCAAGCATCTAGGCAAGAATCAAGCATCCATCAAGATATCAATCAATAGTTATCAAGAGCTTTTTCATCAAGAAATTCTTTACAATCTTGCTTATAGCTAGCCAACAAACACAACAAAGACCTTTTAATCTATCAAAATTGATTTAGGCAACCCCTAGGCACCACTATTCTACCAAAATTACTTCTCACTCTACTATTAGCCATCAAGCAATAAACTAGGTACATTTCTTGTTCAAGTTTTATTTACTTATTTTTTGACATCCCTACCCTAATCAGACCCTTCTACACTATATCTCCTAACCTTCAAACCTTAACTAGGTCTCCTAAATCATTCTAAAACCTTTTGTGAATATCTTCAAAATACATAACAACCATCGATGATCACCCTGACTGCCAATGGTCACCTTCAACTATTGATGATTACCCAATTACTGATAGTCATCCAACCATCGAAGGTCACCCTAACCACCGACGGTCATCCCAACCACTAATAGTCACTGTGGTAGGAAATAAAAATAAGCTATTTCCACCTACTTATTCCCAACTAAATTCCACTTTTTGACCTTCTACCTATTCACAAAGTCCCTACCTATTTTTTAAACCCAACATGACCTATTTAGCATTAGTATTGACCCACTATTTGTTATAATTAGTCTATTTTCTTTATCAAGCATTTCTTTCTTCTTGCATTTCCTTTCAAAAAAAAATTCATTTGATTCAATTACTTATCTTCATTTCTTTCAACTTAATTATTTTAAGAGTGTGGATTGACAACCTCCTATAAGCTCATGCTTCTTAGATCTAGCTCATTCTAGGTAATCCACCATGTTATCCATATAATAACCTCTTTGATTTAGTGTTTTTTTATCTATAGGTCATTCTTCCCAAAACAAAGAGGAACTCTTCACAATCATCTAGATTATGTGCACATAAACAAACATGTTCTTCTACCATACCTATTATTTTTTTTTTTAACTTTTTCTTTCCAAGAAAATAAGATAAAATTGAGAGAAATATTCTGGCACACCTAGTGGGATACTTAGTAGAATCTAGGTTCCATTTTATTATTTATTCTATGCTCATACAAATAAATTGAAAAGGTTCATTTTTGGGCTTAAAACAAACTTTGCATGCACTAATTTCTTGCATGATTAGCTCACTTAGTTAAATTAAAGCAAATTAATTCAATCATAGTTTCACTTCTTTATCACACACCATACCAAACCACTTAAATCAATCAAAACATCACAATAATTAACATAAGTCTCGACTAGGGTTTCATCTCCTAATAGATCACCTTTACCCTTTATATATCTTACTTAAAGGTCATTACCAAAAAGAGAAACCAAAACTTAGCTCTCTGGTTGAGTCTAAACTCTAAAAATTAGTATATACTGGCTAAGCATCTGACACCCTTATCATTGCAGTGTGTGAAGTGAGGGTGTAGGCCCCAATACCAATCCATATATTTATTTCCAATATAGATCCTTTTGAGAGCCTTGAACACCTGAAACCAACCATATACTTCTTTTCTAGTACTTATTCTAGAAATTGAGTTCTTCTTCACACTTTTCAAGTAAGGCATAAGCCAAAAGTGAGATAAAAGCTACCCTAAGATTTTAAATTCACTCTAGTATATGTTTTTGATTTCCTTGAGATCTTTTTATTTTATTTGCTTTGTGTTTGAGTTGTGAGCTTTCCTTTATTTCTTTTTGTTCCTCATATGGTTTTTACTAGATAATAGTTGAAGAACCAAACCAACTAGGAGCCACCTTGCTCTTCTTCTTCCTCTATGAAGTATACATTACATATTGAGGGTTCCCTCCATCCTTCTACCCCCTACCATGCCTTAAATAGTTATCCAAGGTTATGCAAATTTCACCACTTTCTTTGATAACAATCTTATGACCCTCCAACATTACCTCAATACCTTGTCTTACCATACCCTTGCTTTGATTCCTCCTAGTGATCTACCATATGGGATGCCTCCCCATATTATTGTTGACACTACCTCTACCCAACCTATGATCACTCAAGCATCTTCCTCCACCAATAATCTACCTACTACCTCCACCCAAACTCAATTAAACAACCCAACCAATAAACAAACACCCCCTACCCCAACCAACAACTCCTCTAACATAAGGGAAACCTGACCTTTAGTTACCCATACTCCATTCACCATGGGCATACCTTATACCCATATTACCACTATTCCCCTTATCATAACCAACCTACCAATCTCTACCCCAATTCAAAGTGTGATGCTTTCTATACCTTCTACCCTTCCATCTATCAGTACCTAAGTCATCACTCACCCCCAACCAATTAACCCATCCATACCTCTAACCCAAACCATATCAATTCCCCAATATACCAATATGATCATACCTCCAAACCAACCCACATTAACTCTTCAACAAATACCTATGATACCCTACCCACACTATGTTCCTAATCCATAAGGATACATATCTCCATTTTCCACCCAACCTTTTATGCCCATTAACCCTTATGTGGCATGATCTTAACCCTTAATAACCACATACCAACATGTGGCATATTCTCAATGTTATACCAGTTATCCATATATTGCATGCACCTAACCACAACAAAACTTACCACATAATTATGGAGCTCCCCAACCCCAAAACATATTTGTTCAAGTCATTGATGGATAAAATGACCAACCTAGAGTCATCTATCTCTGGGGATCATAACCTATTGTCTTATGATCAAATATGTAATTAACCTATTCACCCATCCATCCCTATCCAACCTTACCCTCCCAAATGGGAACTATCCAAATTTTCTAAATTCCAAAGCAAGGAGGACCCCCAACAACACCTTAGAGCATTTCAACATTCTTGCTACTTGATTTCCTATGACGATACTCTTCTGCTTCACACCTTTCCTATGTATTTATCTAGACTAACATTATATAGGTATAGTGATATCACTAAGCACTCCATTTTTTCCTTTTCTAAACTTGCCCAAACCTTTACAGACCAATTTTTGATCAATATATCTAAGAAGGTCTCCATTCCTGACCTCTACTCCATCAAGAAATTTGATGATGAATCAATTGTTGATTTCATAGCCTGATGGAGGTGTCTTTTCAACCAACTCTCTTTCTCTTTACCCCAACTTGAGTTGATTGAAAATTTATCTCAAGCTTGTGCCAAACACATTGCCCCTACTCTACATGTTCAAACCTTCATAACTTTTAATGAGGCTTTCAACATGGCACACAAACTAGAAATTAGAACCATCAATGAGGGTAAGTTGAAACTAGGAAATAAAAAATGCAACTTTAAATCTAATGACCCTTTCTCACCTAAAACCACTAACTAATCTAACTACACTAACACCAAAGAAAGATAGCTACAAACATGGTCATCCTTAAAACCTCTCCACCTCTAGTTGTCAACTAACCCAACCAAACCAAATCCTCTAACCCCTCCAATCAATAAACTTGAAATCAAAACTAGGATATCCCAAAATAATACACTCTACTATGGGAGTCATATTCTTCAATTTTGGATAAATTTATTAAATCTCACATCATACAACTTCCCCACATCAAACCTCCCTAATAATTCAATGATTTTTACCTTGTGCCTAGTTGGTATAATGAGAATCATCTTTGTGCTTTCCATTATGTCATTATACATGACATTATTAGGTGTAACACCTTCAAAACCATTGTCCAAAACTTTATTGATAAGGGAGATCTTACATTAGACAATCACAATGCACTCTTGAATCAGTCACTCGACATCTTTCAATAACCTTTTCTTAATCATGCCCCTTATACCAACCATGATAAAAATAATCCAAAATCATCTCACGCTCATGAGGTCCATATGATCAATATAATTATTAGTGTATATATTGTTAAGGAAACAATTTCCTCAACTACCTCTTCCTCCACTCCACCTATTGAAGTGGTAGAATCACCCTCCATTCCTTTGGATACCCAAACAAAGGAAATAACTACATCCTTCTCTTCACTTGATGAGATTTCATAATTACCCACCTCTCCATTGATATAAATACCAAAAGAGATAACCATTTATATCACACCTTCTTCCCCCATCATGGAATCACATATCCTCTCTTTGAAAACCATCTAACAAAGAGAGATCACCTTAATCACTCCTTATATGGAGGAAACATCTTCCTGAATCTTGGAACCTTTCACCAAAGATAAGAGTGAGGAAACCATTTCCTTACATCAACCTATGGGCCTAATCTTTGAATTTTATTCCTAAGGAACCAAATAAGTTTACAAACCCTTTTCTAGACTAGTCCAAAGCCTAGAATTCTCTTCTCAACCCAATTTGGATTGAGCCACCTTTTGGCACCATCTTGGGATCCCCTATCAAAATAATCATGGACCTTCAACCTCACTTTCATCTACCATTAAACCTATCATCACCTCAATCCCTTCATCAAACACCTCTCCCTCTAAAAATGTGGAAGAACTAACCAAACCATTTCCATCCAGAATTATCAAATCAGCTTACACCTCTTTAATCAAACATATCAAGAACCTTGGGATACTTCCTACTCCTAGCCTTATCCACCCATATTTGAAGATAGATTTTAACCCATCCATTCCACCAAAGAAAACCTTAACCAAACCAACCAAGATTGTGGAGCCACCCAAACTCCTACCAATTGATGATTGGAATTATACTATCAACAAATCAACCTTTTCACCTATTATGAAGGTCAAATTAGAATTGTACTAGTCTAATCATAGGGGTTATAAAGGTTCATCAAAGATCCTAAAATGTGATGGGGTTTTTATTATAAATTTTGAAAAATAATCAAGTTATCAAGATAACTTATTCCATTATAACAACCAAAAATCTATTTATCAAATCATGAATCAGTTAAGATAAGAATTTGTAATCTCTATTTAACAGAGAAAACCTATGAGTTAGATAATCTCGTAAAGAATAGAAATATGATTCTATAATATATACATATTTAGATAATATCTTTACTTCTCACTTGCAATGTTTTCCAAGCTAACTCTAACAAAAATCATAAATAGAAGAGAAAGATCAAAGAGAAGGAGAGAGACAAATATGTAAGCAAAGGAATAAGACTAAAAAAAACCAATTAATAAATAAGGCAAACAACTAAAATTAAAGCAAAGAGAGTAATAAACTAGGAAAAATAACAAACTAAGAAAATAATTGAATCTAAACAAGACAGAAAAAATAACGTAAGAATCAACTAAGAAAACACTTCTAATAATAAAAGAACCTCTAAAGAAAATAACATAAATTAATCTAAGTTAAGAAACAAACTACACTCAATCTAAAGCAAGCAAGACTAGAAAATCCAATTAAAATAATCATTCTACATAAAGCCAATTATAGATAAATAAAGACTGAAAGACAATATTAAATCTAAAGAAAACTAATTAAGAGAAAACTATAAACTAGGAAAGTAAAGAGAAAATAATTAATCTAGGAATTAAAATAGACTTATAACCCATTTGAGATAAAGTAAAATAGATAACTAAAGGACATAAACTATGAGAAAATATATCAAAAGATTAACTTAGAAGATATAAATATTATTGAACTAATAACAAACTAAAATGGATATAGATCTATATACTTAAAGATATCAACTTATATTAAAACAAAGGAAATAATAACTTGAGAAAATCTATAACTATCTAAGATAAAGAAAAGAATAAAACTAAACTAAGAACTAAGAAAAGAGACAATCTAAACTAATTAAAATAGAAAAAAACTAAAGATTAAAACTATGTCTAAGAAAGTCAAAATGGAAACCAAAAACCAGGTTTAGAAGAAATTTGAAAGATCTATTTTATTAAAGTTAGAGTCAAATAATTACAAAAGATGTGCGAGTCTCAAAAGGAGATTCATCTTAGCAGAAAAAGATAAATTTCATTGAGAAAACCAACATTTTTTTATACAAAACTTTGAATGATAACTTTACAATCAAAATAGATCAATGAGATGTCGAGAATAATTACATGATCATCATTATTCAGGTTAAATACTTAAAATCTATGCATAGGACTGTAAATAGAAATCATCAAAAGATATTAAGCTTAGAAAAATTTAGAAAATAAGTAATATATGATATACAAAATTGGATATACCTGTGTTGCATAAGTAATTATTCAACCATTAGATTAAATACCATTGGGTCTATCTTCAAAAGCTATACTATCTCATAGAAGTTGCAGAGAAAGAAGAGATAAATGATTGACTTCAGAAAAGACTTAACTACTCAATACCTATTGTGCTTCTATCTTCAAATGAATGCTTGATCTCTTTTTATACCTTCAATTTAGTTGTAGACTAATCTATAACTAACTTTTATTAGTTATTAATTAATGTTATCTATTTGACTCTTAACAAAGTCAATTAAATATAAACTAAAATTGGTTAAGGATATATTAATATAGACTTAAAAAGTATTAATTTGATCAAGATATTAAAAATAATAGACTCGGGGTACCTATCTTAATGGGTGGGGACCCATATTAACTAATAATATAATAGAATGCATATCAATCATAAAATAAATAAGTCAGAAATTGATAAATTCCATTCATATTTAAAACATAATGCATATTTAATTAACTTAAGCATATATATTTATATCAAACTCCAAAATTGTTGTATTTATCAGAATTACCAAAAAATTTCAAAGTTTGAAAATTAAAGTGTTAAACTAAAATATCAATGTCTACCATAAAAGTTCAACATTAAACAAAAATTATCCTTTGGATGACCAATAGTCATCTAAATCTGAAAAAAAGTCAATCACTTGTTTGTCTTGATCATGAAGATATATGTTATACTCCATTTCAGTAGTAAGAAATAGTAGAAATCTAGTTCTCAAATTAGTTGTGTTGTCATCAAATTTTAGCTTAGTCCTTTTTAGCAATTTGACCTCTCTTGGTGCTTCAGGTTCAGCTTGAATAGTAGTCCTCTTTTTAGTAGTGTTTTTTTCAATAGTCTAAGGAAAGAAATCTATGGTTTTCATTCTACTAGCATAACCATGACTCCCCAAATTCAATCTCTTAGACCTAAAAAAGGGTTCACAATGAACACCTGACAGGTTCAACTTTTTACATTTTCCAGCAAGGTCTCTATGAGAAAGGGAAGGTGCATATGAAGAAATAGCCATCTTCCTAAGATATTTGGCATGGGTAGTTTCTAATTCAAGTTGTGTTGATTGGTTAGTAGGAAAATGATCATCAATTGGTTTATCTATAAAATTAGGGGGTTGGATAGGCAAATACTAAGGATCATACTCCAGATGGTGAGATAAGCTACTTTGGGAATGTGCACAGGCTCCAATACTATAGACATAAAAACTCCTATAACCTCTATAACCCCTATTGGATGGGTTAATAGGTAGATTAATTAGAATATTCTAAAACTCAGGATCATAAGCATTAAATTGAATTGACATTCTTATCCCTCTATGAAACCTAGATCCACAACATCTTGCATAGAATCCACCCCTATTAAAACCTCTGCTAGAATTTGACTAACTAACTCCTCTATTAAAATTTTTACCTATATTATATCATCATTAGTTAATGTTGGATGATCCCACCCAAACATAATGAACAATCTAACACATAATAACAAAACTTAAGATTGATAAATAAAACAAATTATAAACTGCACTAATCCATCAAGTAAACTGAAATTGTATCATGACTAAAACATATTGTATATGAATCAAAATCTAAATTGAACCTCAATTACCATTATGATTCCAAAATTAACTCCCATTATGAAAGAAACTTAATCTTAATATCCATTTTCAAAGAAAAATTTAAAACTTCAACATTGAGATTAAACTTCAAATAACCCTTATGTTCTTCAAATTAGCTTTGCATCTATTCAAAAGTATCAAAATTTATTTATATAAATTCATGCCATTACCATTTCTATATACATGACTAATTTGATTTATGTTTTCACATAATAATTCCAATTTTCATATTGTCTATCACATTTTACACTGAAACTAGCCATCTATTGAAAAACTTTCCATGTATATAAATTTTATATTTTCGCAATAAAACCACTATTTATTTCCCTTTCAAAACTCAAAATAAAACTAAATACCATATGCTTAGGATGAAAACCCTAAATTGTGTTATATCAAACTCAAACAACTGTATACTATAGAATATCATATGTTATATGGACAAACTGACCTTTTTCATCCAAACCTATTTTGGACAACTAAAATTTAACCACATATATAACTTATGCATTGGAATTTCTCACTATTTTTTGGGTCCATACCATTACTATTTTCAAACCCACTTATCTCTTATCTAGGAAATAATTTAAACATTCACCACAAATATAAACCCTAGGATTGATACCAATTTTAACCAAAAGATATTTGTGTTCTAGTTATCCAACAACATTCTTAAAAATAAAATAAAAAGTTTTATGCATGATGATAATCAACAAAATATTTGGAAGCTTTTAAATGTTTATACAAGTTTGTATATAACTATCAACAACTTCAAATCAAATAAAAAAGACAAATAAAACATCTTCACACTAAAGAGTTATCCAAGTATATGCCATAAATGTGAACCCTAAAAATTCTAGGTTTTAATTATGACAAAATATCAAAATCTTCAACATACCACATGCAACTAGGCTAATAATCTCTCAATTTATTCTATACTAAATTTGAAAAGATAAATTTAATTTTTCATTTTAAGACTGATAAACATGCACCATTATCAAAACTAAATACCCTCTGAAATAATGTTCCAAAATAGTCACTTGAAGTTACCCAAAACCCATGCCTTGTACTTCAACATTCAACTAAAATAAAAAATTATTATTTACTTATTTCTCAGAAAGGCATCATAATTTCTATTCATAGAACCATACCATTTATGTATAGTAAGATAATAACTTTGAAACTTGAAAAAAAATCATAAACCCTACTGTATACAATTTTTCAAGAACTCTTATCTAAACCTTTGTCAAATTTGTGGATAACAAAACTTCACTCAATCATGCAAGGGTTATGCAAATTATGAATACATATTATATATTTTTTTATATGACTACATGCAAATAAATTTATAGAAAACCCAAGTCATGCAACTAACTAATATAGTTTTGCAAACATATCCACATACTAAAAACTTTTGAAACAAATCATGCTGCTTTCCAAAAGTCTACATGCGTGAGACCATATATTTTCACACTATAGTTTTGACCCTCAACATTAAAATAAACCCATAAACAAATGATATTGACTTTCAACCATGCAAAAAATAGAATATCAGACACTTAACAAAAAAAATTTACAATATTTATAACATCTGCATGCAGGAGGATTCACTATAAACTTCAAACTATTTTCCATATTTTCCACAACTAATCAAAATAAAAGCTTAGAGATTTATTTCATGTGAACCAAAAATCATTTAAAACTTTTCTTCTTTGGTCTGAACTTTCATATATTACTAAAATATTTTCAAAGAAAGATTGATCAAAAACTGTCATGTGCATACCTAGTATTCTCATTTGAATCCTTTGCTAAAATATTCTCCCTGGATCTCATTCTCCAACTCACCCACTATCCCACCAGGGCTTCGCTCTTGCAAAAAAATTGTAAACAAATGATCAATAATCAAGAAAAGATAACTTTTTATTTACCAACCTGAGTCTATAACCAACCAAATAATGTGCTTATTCTTTATTGGTTTGCATTAACTAATTGCATACTTAGCAATCTTACTATGTTACTTATCGACATTGACAAGTTTATCCAAGACTATCTCTTCATACTATCTCCTTAACTAATTACCAATTTTTGAGGAATAGACCATTTTAATCAATGCCCTTGCCACTAAATCTCCAAGTGATCTTGAAGTATCAAAATTATGTTTCAACATTTAATACCATGCCAACTCACCAAGTTAAGTCACAAGAATATGTGGGTCCTTGAAACTTAGTGTTAAGCTATTCCCATGAAAACTTTATATAATGCAAACAAATAGGCTCTTTGCTTATTTTCTAGTGAAGTGAACCTCTCAAAATAAGTCTATGATGTTTTCAAATAATTTATATATTGTATCTATCTCATCAATCTCCTTATCACATCAATCTTCAAGATACAAAAAATGAAATATATATTTTTGAACTATGATTACCAAATTTAACTATTAACTCGAATCTTGAAACAACTAAACTTAGTATGACAATTAGGTTTCCATGAATTGAGACATGTATTGGTTGCAGAATCAAAACAAAATAGACTACCAGTTGTATAAAATAGGATATGAGCATTACTAAACCATCCAAATTATATTAGTATTTCAAATAACCATCACATCAAGTAGTGAATGAAACTGAGCTATTCATCAAGTATAGATTTTTAAAATAACTTTTGAATGTACCAAAATTTATTGCAATGTTTTTCAAAGTATCATATCATCATTATTATCTAAATCATAAATCTAATCCACTTATGAAGATCAAACAAAATCAAAAGTTAATTACAATGATAGAAAATTGAAAGTCCATGTATCAACTAAAACCATCAAAGTGTACTGAATCTGAATAGTAAGACAACTGATCACATCTATAACTATATATGCATATTTTATTCATTTATCCACCATGTTCTTAAAAAATAATTAAAATATAAATAAAATTTACCAATCACTCATTATCATTTCATAATCAATAATGCATCTAAAAATACTATCAATCAATAAGATCCTTGACACAGTTTTAGGCTTGATGACATGGTCATTTTTATGGTAGCAAGTATATATTTTGAAACATTTAGGGGGTGTAGAAAATAGGCATAACACTAGAGACCTTACTAGTCAATTTTATGAAATAGATTTGAGTAGCAATAAAATTACCTATTATAAAATAGATTTTTGCCTTAAGAGTGTGATCCAAGAAAATCATTTCTCAAGTAGTTAAGTGCGAACCCCTTAAATAATGAATTCAAGTAAGGGATGGATTATTCGACTAGTGTGGCATGAAGAAAGGGAAATGAATAACAAGGAAGTTCATGATGGATGCATAATCAATTACAAATGCCTTAAGCATAAAATTTGAAAATAAAGTAATACTTTTACAACCCAAATATAAGTCAGCCATATTATTCATTTATTATAAAAAATTAAATTTGTAAGAATAATTTCTAAAAATAAATGATACGACACTTTCACAGATTCTTTTCATTCTTCCTTCGTAATGTAATATTCTTTATTCCACAATCTTCATTGATCATTTTTAAAACAAAGAACAACAAATCAAAACATAAGACAAAAACAAAACAATAACAAAATAGCAAAACAAATGAAAGGAAAAACAAATGAAAAAGAAAGCATACAACAAAGTAAAAGAGTAACAAATAGATAACTAATCCTGAAATAATTTCAAGTGATGGCCATTTACTAAATAACATAGCCAATTCCCTTCAAGATCTTTAAGATGAAAATCATTTAATCTAAGAATTGTAATAATTCTGTAAGGTCCAAGCTATAATGTATCAAACTTATGGTGTTTTCTAAGGTCTTCATGGGCTTTATCCTAATATAAAACTAAGTCACTGACATTAAAATTTTTACTAAAAACTTTTTTATTGAATTTTTTTAAAACTTTTGGTTAGCCTTTTCTAATTTTTGTAATGATGTTGCTTTGGATTCATCAAGTGCTATCAAATCATGCAACCTTTGTTCAATTAAATTTGTATCCTCAACTACACATTGTAAAATAGTCCCAGCTGAAGAAATATGAAGTTCTATTGGTAAAGTAGCTTCAAACCCATATGCTAACGTAAAAGGCAAATACCAATTGATACATTAAAAATATTCCTGTCAGTCTATAAGGCTTCAAAAATCTTAAGATGTCAATTCATTTTATTATCATAAACTAGTTTTTTCATAATGAAAATCATATTTTTATTAGTAGACTCAACTTATCCATTTCCTTATGGATAATTTTTAGATGAATGACTAGAAATAATATAATATTTTACTAAAAATTCTATGAACTCATTTAAAATGAATTGAGGTTCATTATCTAAAATAATTTCATATGAAATTCTAAATCTAGAGAAAATTTAATTTTCTAGAAAAGAAATTACTTCACCTGTTATTCAACTTTTAAGTGCTTTGGCCTTAGGCCACTTGGTGAAATAATCCATGTTTGTCAAAATGTATCTATGACCTATAGATGAAGATGGATGAATATCTGCAATAAATTCAATGCCCTATTTAGTAAAAAAAATTTCAAAAATAACTGGATCTAAAGGCATTGCAAGTAGTTTATCCCTCCCATAAATAGTTGATAAGGTATACAAGAATGAACTAACATATAAGCATCTTAAAACAAGGTAGGAAAATAATAACCGACCCTCAAAATATTATAAGCTATTATTTTTTTAGTGTAATGTCCACCATAGTTTCCTTCATAACAACCCCTAAGAACTTTATGAGTTTTATTATGTGTAAGACATCTTAATAATACACCATCATGATTATGATAAAATAATAATTTTTTTAATAAATAAAAAATTTAAAACTTTTGACTTTAAGGAATGCCTTTCTTTGTTATTTAACTTATTAGGACAAGATTGATTTTAAAAATAATAAATTAAGTCATGATATCAGTCATGTTCGGTCAATAAACAATCTCATTCATTCATTTCATGAGCAAACTTAAAATCTTTAGAAAATTCAATAGTTTTCATAGTTTTCAAGTGTGATTTTGTATTTAAATTTTTATCAACTGATAAAACTAAGACATTAATATTCAAGACAACATTTTTAGCTAAGTGTTTTGCTAGTTTGTTACCTTTAATAGTTTTAGAGGTTTCAAATTCAAGATCAAATTCTTGAATGCATAAGATCCACTTAGCACGCCTTCATTGAATAGTTGATTGTTTTAAAAGATATGAAAAAATAAGTACATTATATCACATAAAAACTTTGTTTCCCATTAATAAATATCAAAACTTAATAAAAAAAGAAACAAGTGAGAAAACAAATTTCTCAATAAGGGTGTACCTAGTTTCTACATTTTTTAAGACTTGGATCATATAATCGATAGGTTTCTCTTCATTATTTTCAAATTCTTAAGTTATAACTGCTCCTATAGATTTTTCAATAGCATTAACATAGAGAACAAATTCTTTCTTCAAATCAGGTTGAAAAAGGATATGAGTACTTGCGATTGAATTTTTGATAGAATTAAAAGCTAACTCAATATTTCATCCCAAATATATATTTTATCTTTCTTAAGAAATAATTGTAAAGGATTAGATTTGTTAGCAAAATCAAAAATGAATTTTCTAACAAAATTAATCTTGTCAAAAAAAGATCTTAAACTTGATTGATCCTTAGGAGGAGGTAGTTCCTTTATATATTTTACATGTTTAGGCTCAATAGAAATACCTTATTTAAATATTATGTGACCTAATAACTTACCCTTATTCATGTCTAAAATATATATTTTTAGATTTTAAAAAATGCCAAACTTTCTATATCTTGTGAATACTTCACAAAGATGGTCTAAATAGTTTTTCTATTTTTGGAATGAACGATGAGATCATCTACATAAACCTGAATAACAATGACTATTAAATCATGAAAAGCAACATGCATAGCCCTTTAAAATTAGCTTCTACATTCATCAAACTAAAATACATTTGATTGTAAGCAAAAGTACCTTTATGAGTGATAAAAGTATTTTTATGTCTATCATCAAGATTTACAAAGATCTGATTATAACCTAAAAAATCATTTAATAAAGACATCATTTCAAATCCTACAATCTATTATAAAATTTGATTTATGCTAGGTAGAGGAAAATTATCTTTTATACTTGCTTTATTTATATCTCTAAAGTCAACACAAAGTCTAATATCATCATTTTTCTTTCTGATCAAACCTATATTAGCTACCCATTTTGAACATATTATAGGAAAAATGAAACCAACATCAATCATTTTATCTAGATCTTTTTTAATGGTGTCTTCTAATAAAGGATGATTCTTCATTTTTTCTACCTAACAGGTTTGATACCAAGTTTAATAGGAATGCCATGTTTAATAATATTAGTATCATATCCTTTAAGGTCCTTGTATGACCATGTAAAAAAGTCAATAAACTCTTTAAACAATTTTATGAACTTAACCTTTTCATTTTCAGTCACTTAAATTCCTAAATAAACATACTTAAGATCTTCTTCAGTGCCTAAATTTATGGGAGTGGTTTCACCTAGGATTCTTCTAGATGGTTCTTATTTTCTAAATATTCTTGGTTGATCATTGGGTGAAAACATAGATTCTAAGCTTACTAAACTAGTAGGTAATTTTTTAGTACTAGCTATATATAATCTTTATAATTAAGTACATAGTCATAATGATCAAAGTGATTTTATGTAAGCAATGAGTTTATATGTTTATTACAGTTAAACATAGGACAACTATCATTCAAATCAGGAATCTCAGGATAAAAAAATTCAATTAAAAGAAAATCAATAGTGGGCTCAATTTCACTCAAAATTGGATTAAAAGCATAAATTGTAAGCTTATCAGCCTTACATTGAATTTTCTAAGAATATGCATGATATTGAAGGATTCAAATTTATCAAGTAATGATCAAAATTTTTATGTATAATGATGCAAACAAGTTTGATTGGTATTATAAATCTTGTGAACTTGTCTTACCACTAACTTTGAATCTCCAAAAACTTTTAAATGTTTAACATTCAATTCTATGGATTTTTCTAATCCTAAACATAATTATTAAAATTCTATTGTATTATTAGTGTTTTCAAAAGACAATTTGAAAGTATAAAAAATGATTTTGACAACAGGAGATATGGGACAAATTATAGCACCACTACCTTGTTGAGAGCAAGCCCCATCAAAGTAAGGAGACTATAAAATATTTCTTTTAAATATTTTTTCATGTTGATTTTTTGGTTCATCTACATTCAGTAATTTATAAGTTCTATTACCATTTTTAATGTAAAAAATGTTAGATGAAGAAGGTGATTCAATTAGAGTACCAAAAAAATCTTTCCTCTTAATAAATACAATTTCATTATTAACAGGAATCCAAGTTTTATCTTTTCTAATGAAAGATCCATTGGATTTAGACTAATCCCTTCCTAATAACATTACTTAATTACTAAGAATATCTAAGACTTGAATATTAGTCATATATCTAATTTGTTCATCCTACACAATTTTAATATGTCATGAAACTTACCACAACTCTTGATTTTTCTAACATCAAAACCAATAAATTTTATATTGTCTACTTCATAAGAAATACACAATTGATCTGCAATGCATTTAAGTATGATATTCTTTGAAGCACCTGTGTATACAATATAATTATGAATTATTTTATTTTTAATCTTAACTGTGACATAGAAAGGAGGTATATAATCAGCATGAGGGTAAATTTGTTGAGCATAAATATGTTCAAAACTATTTTCCTCTTACAAACTCACATCAAATCTTGGATCTTGTACTACTTCATTAATCTTATCTAACTATCTTAAAAGACTAGTAGCCTACAACATAGAAAATCCAACTTTAATTGTTGATAAACCATCAATTATATTATAAGTTTTAGCATCGATTTATCTAAAATTCTTTGATTTATAATGTTGATACTGAGTATTATTATATCCAATTGCAAAAATATTGCTTTGAGTAGCATTATTATTAGAATTATTTACATTATTTTGAACTAATTTACCTTTATCATCTAAAACAGAATTATCATTTGATGTTTTATTATTTTGTAGAGGATTATAATCTTATTCCTAGTATTTATAACATAAATATTCTCATTTTCTGAAGCATCATCAAGGGTATTTATGTTATAAGCTAAATCTTTAGTTATTTCATCTTTCCCTTCAAGAAGATACTTTTTGAATTTAATGACAGTTTGACATGTTTCAAGATTATGATCAAGTTCACACACATTAAAATAGTAAGAAATATCATCATCTTTCATGATTTTAAATGAATCAAAAGGTTTATCATTTAGCTACCTTTTAACAATGACCAACTCATTACCTAAACTTTATATTGATTTTAATATCTCTGTGTTCACTAAATTTAATCTTGAAACCTATATGCTTAAGTTTATTTTCATATTAAATACAAAATCTTATAGTTTCATCATATTTAGTGATATCTTTATCTTTTAGAGCCATTTTGTATTTCAAAGGTAAAATATTACAAAGATAAAGTCTAAACTTTTTTGAAGGTCTAAGATCATCTGGGATCTTTTGACATAGCTTGGTGAATCTAAAAACAAAATGATACATGGTTTCACTAGGATCCAAAGAAATTTTTGAAAGGTCATTAACTAAATCAAAATCTTCCTTGGCCTTACCAAAAGACAACTCTAACTAGCCTTCTACATCTCTTTAATTATCAATAACTTTAGCAATTAGACTTAAAAATGCTTGATAAGATTTTCCTTCTAATGTTTAGGAAAAAAAAATTCACTAGTTATCTCAAGAGTGACACAAATTAACCTAAAGGTTTCTAATTGATCTTCTCAAGATTCTCTAGTAGCACTAGAAAAGTTTGGTATATTCAATCCCTTAAGAGAAGGTAGCTTACCTAGATGATTTTAAACATTAATTGCATTAGAAAAAATCCATGGTATTATAGATATTTGATTTTATTGTTGAGATTCTTCTTCATATTCACCTTTAGTGAGTTCTTCCTATGATCTATTGTGTTTTAATCCATGAAGTAGATTTTCCAATCTCTATTCTAGTACTGGTTGTTCTCCCACCAGATGATTTTATGCTAGTTAGTTTTTGGCTAGTTGATTTTTTACTAGTTGATTCCTCACTAACTGATCTACCATTAGAAGCTTCAGTAGATTCTACCTAAAAAGATTCATTATCTTGAACCTAATTTTCTTGATCTAATTATAGATTTGTCAAAGCAGTTTTAGTAGGCACAACAAAATCATCGAATGAAAATAAATCAAAAAGAAAATAAGTTTTAGGCCTAAGACTAGTAGCTAAAACTCTATCTCTATCTTCTCAAATTCTTCTATTCAAGTTTAAAATATCACATTGAGTCTCATGTGTAAGATTTGAATACCAATCAGTTTCAAATTCAACAATCTCTTCTTCTTCAATTATGACTTCAATAACCTAATGAAGACTTTCAAGATGATTATACCATGCGTAACATGTTAGATTGAAAGAAACATCAACTTGATCATCTTCTAAAGATATTAAAGGTTAAATGATATGAGGTTTTTGAGCTCCAGTAACCATTAGCAAGAAGAAAAAAAACTTAAAACAACTTAGATTTTTGAATGATTTCCCTAGCAAAGTCACCAAATTTATTGATGATAAAAATTATACCATCAATAAATCAACCCTTTCACCTATTATGAAGGTTAAATTAGAATCGTACCAATCTATTTTTAGGTGTTCTAAAGGTTCATCAAATATCTTGAAGATGCAAGGGAGTTTTTATTATAAATTTTGATAAATAATCAATAAGTTATCAAGACAATTTATTCCATTATAACAACCATAAATCTATTTATCAAATCATGAATTAGTTAAGATAAGAATCTATAATCTATTCTATTTGATAGAGAAAAACTATGAGTTAGATAATCTTTTGAAGAATAGAAATTTAATTCTATAATATATATGTATTCAGATAATATCTTTACTTCTCACTTGCAATGTATTTTCAAGCTAACTCTAATGAAAATCATAAATAGAAGAGAAAGATCAAAGAGAAGGAGAGAGACAAACACATAAGCAAAGGAATAAGACTAACAAAAAACCAATTAATAAATAAGGCAAACAACCAAACTTAAAGCAAAGAGAGTAATAAACTAAGATAAATAGAAAACTAAGAAAATAATTGAATCTAAACAAGAAAAAAAAAATGTAAGAATCAACCAAGAAAACACTTCTAAGAATAAAAGAACCTCTAAAGAAAATAACATAAATTAATCTAAGCTGAGAAACAAACTACACTCAATCTAAAGCAAGTGAGACTAGAAAATCCAATTAAAATAATTATTTTAAATAAATCCAATTAAAGATAAATAAAGATTGAAAGGCAATATTGAATCTAAAGAAAACTAATTAAAGGAAAACTATAAATGAAGAAAGTTAAAAAAAAAAATTAATCTAGGAATTAAAATAGATCTATAGCCTATTTGAGATAAACTAAAACAAAAAACTAAGGACTTAAACTATGAGAAAATATATCAAAAATTAACTTAGAAGATATAAAGATTATTGAAGTAATAACAAACTAAAATGGATATAGATCTAGATACTTAAAGATATCAACTTATAGTAATACAAAGGAACTAATAACTTGATGAAATCTATAACTATCTAAGATAAAGAAAAGAACAACACTAAACTAAAAATTAATAAAAAAAATCTAAACTAATTAAAATAGAAAATAACGAAAGATTAGAATTATCTAAGAAAGTCAAAATAGAAACTAAAAACCATATTTAGAAGAAATCTAAAAGATCTATTATATTAAAGTTAGAGTCAAATAATTGCAAAAGATGTGTGAGTCTCAAAAGGAGAGTCATCTTAGTAGAAAAAGATAAATTTTATTGAGAAAATCAATATCCTTTCTATAAAAAACTTTGAATGATAACTTTATAATCAAAATGGATCAATAAGATGTCTCAGAATATCGAAATGATCATCATTATTCAAGTTGAATAATTAAAATCTACACATAAGAATGCAAATATCAATCATCAAAAGATATTAAGCTTAGCAAACTTTAGATAATCAGGAATAAATGATAAATAAAATTATATATACATATGTTGCATAAGCAATTACTCAATCATCAGATTATATACCATTGGGTCTATCTATAAAAGTTGTACTATTTCAGAGAAATTGCATAGAAAAAGAGATAAATGATTGACTTCAAAAAATACTTAAGTCTTCAATATTTGTTGTGCTTCTATTTTCAAATGAGTGTTTGATCTCTTCTTATACCTTCAACTTAGTTGTAAAATAAATTATAGCTAACTTTAGTTAGTTATTAGTTAATGTTAACTAATTGACTTCTAACAAAGTCAATTAATTATAAACTAAAATTGGTTAAGAACAAATTAATTAAGACTTAAAAAACCTTAATTTGATCAAGATATTAAAAATAATAGACCTGGGGTACCTATCTTAATGGATGGAGACCCATATTAATTAATAATATAATAGAATACATATCAATCATAAAATAAAAAATAAAAAATTGATAAATTCCATTCATATTTAAACCATAATGCATATTTAATTAACTTAAGCATATATAATTATATCAAACTCCAAAATTGTTGTATTGACCAAAATTACCAAAATTTGTCAAAGTCTAAAAATTAAAGTGTTAAACTGAAATATCAATGTCTGCCATGAAAGTTCAACACTAAACATAAATTATTCGTTAGATAACCAATAGTCATCTAAATCTAACAACACTTTAATCTCTTATTTATCCTACTCATGAAGATAAACGTTATACTCCATTTTAGTAGCAAAGAAATGACAGTAATCTAGTTCCTGAATCAGTCATGTTGTCATCAACTTCTAGCTTAATCATTTTTAGCGATCTAACCTCTTTTGGTGCTTCAAGTTCAGCTTGACTAACAATCCTCTTTTTAGTAGTGTTCTTTTTAGTAGTCTGAGATATAAAATATATGTTTTTCCTTCTGCTAGCATAACCATGACTCCCCAAATTCAACCTCTTAGACCTCAAAGGGGGTCGCTATGGGCACCTGACAGGTTCAAATTTCTACCTTTTCTAGCAATGTCTCCATGAGAATGGGAAGGTGCATCTGAAGGAATATCCATCTTCCTAAGGTATTTGACATAGGTAGTTTCTACTTCAAGTTTTGTAGACTAGTTAGCAGATAAAGCATCATCAATTAGTTCACCTCTAAAACCAAGGGGCTAGATAGAAAAATACCAAAGATCATGCTTCAGATGGTGAGATGAGATACTTTAAGAATGTGCATGGGTTCCAATTCTATGACCATAGAAACTCCTATAACCTCTATATTATGGATTTAAAGAGTCATTCGCATGATTTAACTCATGCACAAAGAGTTTCAATTTCAACACACAAAATATTCTTTACTATATTCATTAATAAAATTATTCCATGAAGTTACATATATATAGGAATAACATCTTATATCTTTTTGAATATTCTCTCACATGAATCCTATAACTAAACACACACCTATTATGATATATTGTTATAACAAATAATAATATATCATAAGAATAATACATTCTAATTTACCATATTAATCATATAGTTATAACCACTAACTAATTACTATTTATCATCTCGATAACTATTAACCTTATCATTTACCACTTGATAAATACTTAAAACTAACATGATGTAAAAGCTATTCTTAAAACTCCCCCCATAATTTTTACATGGTGCAAAAATATTCGCACTCTTATCTGTAGTATGCTCACCCATTGTAACATGCCAAACTATGTGGCTCATGACCTTTATACAAAGAGAGCTTCACTCCTCCCATGGTTTTACAAATTTACCACAAACCTTAAAATGAATAGGAACACCATCTACCTCCAAGAATTAGCATAAATAAAACTGTATGCCACTACATATTCATAGGTCTACATACTACTAACACAATCTTACTACACATGACCATTATATAAGAAGAAATGCATCCCACATTTATATTATGTGATCATAACAAACATGTCATTGAGGGCCATATTCATAAAGAAGTAAGGTAGTCATGGGATCTCTACAGTAGTTGCTCTCCTAACTATTGCCAAAACATTGTTCACCTCTCATAGTTTTCTAGATCTACCACAAACCCTTTCAAGATCCATGAACTGACTTACATTGGTGCTTTCTATCTTTTTACAATGTCTTCACCTCAGGGAATCAAGTTTGAAATTACACATAATTACATATAATGAATAGGTACATTCTTCTATTTTTATTAAAAATACACACAATGAAAAATGAAATACACACCATACTGAAATTAACACACCACACTATGTCATCACATCATTGGATAGCCCCATCATTTGTGTCTGATGAGAGGTTATTGAAAGACCTCCATCCTTTGTGTATCATCTAGCCTCTAGTATCTGATACTGCTTACTCAAGTTTTATATTGATGAAACTCAAATGTATTAATTTTTGAGGGAAATCCCCTTCACAATATGGATGTTGCGTACAAGTGAAAATGCATTTGTAAGGCAATCTTTTTTATTTTTATAATTTTAACTTTTGAGACTTTTGACAAAAAATCTCAATACTGACATAAATTTTTTTTACAATAAATATCATACAAGACTCATTATTGACATGTTGACACTTTAGTGACTAACTAAAATACTACTAAAACCCATCCACTAGAAAGTAATAAAATATTACTTTATACTAATAACTTAATAAAATATTTGATTTTAATAATAAAATAAACTATGACCATACTAATCTCAAGATGGATATTGATAGTTTTGATATTCACTCCATAAATGATATTATAAACTAACATTACATACTAAAAGAGAAATAAATCAAACTTTGAATTTTTAATAACCCACTTACATCTAACTCGATAACTTATGATGTAATTTTTGATTTTATAATGACTTACTATTAATAGACAAAACTGATCAACAAAATCAAATACTCTGAATTGTGCTATACAACAAAATCAATAATACAATGATTTTAAAAAAACTCACTCAATTACAAACATGCATAAATTGGATAATACAAAAAACATAACAAAAATGGTAAGAAGCTTTATGAATTACCAAATTGAGGAACCTATATCTCGATGTTCTAATTGGTGCACTATACATGCAATGCAAAACTCATTGAATGCAAGGATAAACCAATCTATTACATAGTTATATAACACAAATTTGTCATAGCCAATTAATGATGCTTGTATCTAATGTTGTAACATAACATATCAAAATAAATATAATGAGGGAGCATCAAAATGTAGTATATAAATGCCTTAAAGTCTATAGGTCTTGTAATGATGTTAACCAAAGAATATGGTTATTTTATATAGAGTATGGATCTAATTAATGTAATCTAAACCATCAATTATGAAAAATGTCAACCAAAGATCAATATAAACTTGACCAAAAATTGAATTGATGTACAAAGTCATTGAAACCAAGTATTCAATACAAGCAATTCCTTCTCAACATAATCTTGCATTGATCTTGAAATATACAGAGACACTTGGATAGAAGAATTGCATAACAATGATCAAGTTTGAATACAAGATAAAAGACCAATGTGTATCAATATTTTATCATTCCAAATTTAAATGTTGATTCAACATAGATATGAGCTTGTTAAAATTGAACATATATCACTAAACTATGATAAACAAACTTTTTAATATGTATAATTTACATTAATGTATTCATCAACAAGATCTCTCTCATGAGCCAGGGTAGTCAAGAACCGTTAATGGATTTACCACATATAATGTCTCAGAATTCCATAGATACTCTGATACCACATTTATGGATTTAAAGAGCCAACCATAAGATTTAACTCATGCATGGAGAGTTTCAATTTCAACACACAATATTTTGTACTATATTAATTAATAAAATCATTCTATGAGGTTACATATATATAGGAATAACATCCTATATCTTCTTCGATATTTTCTCACATGAATCCTATAAATAAACACACACCTATTATGATATATTATTATAACAAATAACAATATATCATAATAATAATAATAATATATTCTAATTTACCATATTAACCATACAATTATAACCACTAACTAATTACTATTTACCATCTCGGTAAATATCAACCTTACTATTTACCACTTGATAAATAACCAAAACTAACATGATGTAAAATCTATTCCTAACACTCTATAACCCTTATTGGTTGGGTTAACAGGTAGATTACTTAGAATATTCTAAAACTTAGGATCATAGGCATTGAAGTGAATTGACATTCTTATCCCTCTATGAAACCTAGGTCCAAAATGTCCTCCATAGAATCCACCCCTATTAAAACCTCTACTAGAATTTTATTGACTAACTCCTCTATTGGAAATTTTCCCCCATCCTCTATAATTATTACTTTATATTAGCTAATCCCATCTAGACATAATGAAAAATTTGACACATAACAACAAAAATTAAGATTGAGAAATAAAACAAACTACAAATTGCACTAATCTATTAAGTAAATTGAAACTATATCATGACCGAAACATATTGTATATGAATCACAATTTGTACTAAACCTCAAATACCATCATTATTTCAAAATTAACTCCCAGTATAAAAGAAACTTAATCTCAATATCCATTTTCAAAGAAAAGTTTAAAACTTCAACATTGAGATTAAATTTCAAATAAAACCTCATGTTCCTCAAATTAGCTTTGCATATATTCAAAAGTATCCACATTTATTTGTAGATATTCATGCCATTGTAATTTCAATATAGCCTACTGATTCAATTTATATTTTCACATAATAATTTCAATTTTCATATTGTCTATCACATTTTATACTAAAACTAGCCATCTATAAAAAAACTTTCCATGTATACAAATTTTATATTTTCACAATAAAACCACCATTTATTGCATTTTAAAAAACCTAAAATAAAATTTAATACCATACGTTTAGGATGAAAACCCTAAATTATGCTATATCAAACTCAAATAATTGTATACTACAGACTATCATCTGTTATATGGACAAACTGACCTTTTTCATCCAAACATATTTGTAATAACTAAAATTTAACCACATATGTAACTTGTGCACTAAAATTTCTTAGTATTTTTTGGGTCCATACCATCACTATTTTTAGACCTAATTATCTCTTATTAGACAATCACTTAAACATTCATCACAAATATAAACCCTAGGATTGATACCAGTTTTAACCAAAAGATATTTGCATTCTGGTTATCCAACAACAATCTTAAAAATAAAATAAAAAGTTTTATGCATGATGATAATCGACAAAAGATTTGGAATATTTTCAATGTTTATACAAGTTTGTATATAACTATAAACAACTTCAAATCAAATAAAAAAGACAAATAAAACATCTTCACACTAAAGAGTTGTCCAAGTATATGCCATAAATATGAACCCTAAAAGTTCTAGGTTTTAATTATGATAAAATATCAAAATATTCAACATCTCACATGTAACCAAGGTAATAATCTCTTAATTTATTTTATAATAAATTCAAAAAGATAAATTTAATTTTTCATTTTGAGACTAAAAAACATGCGCCATTATCAAAATTAAATACCCTCTAAAATAATTTTTCAAAATAGTCACTTGAAATCACCCAAAACCCATGCCTTGTACTTTGACATTCAACTAAAACCAAGAATTATTATTAACTTATTTCTTAGAAAGGCATCAAATTTTCCATGCACTTAACCATACCATTTATGCATAGTAAGATAATAAATCCAAAACTTTAAAAAAAATTAAGATTCTTCAAGAACTCTTATCTAAATCTTTGCCAAATTTGTGGATAACAAAACTTTACTCAATCATGCAAGGGTTATGTAGATTCTGAATAAATCTTATATTTTATTTATATGACTGAATGTAGATATTCTAAAAAATCCAAGTAATGCAACTCACTAATAGAGTTTTTCAAGCATATCCACATACTCAAAACTTTCAAAACAAATCCTGCTCCTTTTCAAAAGTTTACATGCATGAGACCATATATTTTCACACTATAGTTTTGACCCTCAACATTCAAATAAACCCATAAACAAACAATAGAGAATTCCAATCATTCAAAAAACAAAATACCAGTCACTTAACAAAAAATCATTACAATTATTATTACAACTGCATGCATGAGGACTCACCAAAAACTTCAAACTATTTACCATATTTTCCACAACTAATTAGAATAAAAGCTTAGAACTTTATTTCATGCGAACCAAAAAAAATTAAAACTTTTCTTCTTCCTTTTGAGCTTTCATACATTACTAAAATATTTTCAAAGTAATATTGATCAAAAAATCTCATGTGCATACCTAGTATTCTCACTTGAATCCTTTGCCAGAATATTCTCACTAAAACTCATTCTACAACTCACCCACTATCTTGTCAAGGCTTCGCTCTCACACAAAGCTTGAAAACAAATGATCAATAATCAATAAAAACCAACTTTTTATTTGCCAACCTAATTCTATAACCAACTGAATTATGTGGTTATTCTTTATTTGTTTGCATTAACTAATTGTGTATTTATCAATCATGTTAAGTTACTTATCAACATTGATAAGTTTATCCAAGACTATCTCTTCATACTATCTCCTTAACCAATTACCAATTTTTGACGAATAAACCGTTTCAATGAATTCCCTTGCCACCAAATATCTAGGTGATCTCTAATCATTGAGATTATTCTTTAGCATTTAATACCGTGCCAACTCATATGCCACAACAAACCAAATGACAACTCACCAAGTTAATTCAAATGATATGTGAGTCCTCGAAACTTAGTGTTAAGCTAGTCCTATGAAAACTTTATATAATGCAAATAAATATGATCTAGCATTGAAAATTTGAATTATGCCATGAATTCTAGGATAGGTCCCATTAAGTAATTTGAATGTGAATGCAAACTTTGTGATAAATAAAGTCTCTTTGCTCATTTTCTAGTGAAGTGAACCTCTTAGAAGAAGTCTATGATGTTTTCAAATAATTTGTATTTTGTATCTATCTCATCAATATCCTTATCACATCAATCTTCAAGATACAAGAAATTAAATATGATCACCAAATTTGACTATTAACTTGAATCTTGAAACAACTAAAATCAATATGCCAATTAGGTTTCCATGAGTTGAGCCATGTATTGGTTATAGAATCAAAACAAACCAGACTACCAGTTGTATAAAATAAGATAGGAGTATTACTAAACCATCTAAATCATATTATTATTTCAAATAACCATCACATCAAGTAGTGAATGAATTAGAACTATTCATCAAGTGTAGATTTTCAAAATAACTTTCAAATATACCAAAATTGATTGCAATGTTTTTCAAAGTATCATATCACCATTTTTATCTAAATCATAAATTAGATCCACTTATGAATATCAAATAAAATCAATAATCAACTACAATGATATAAAATTGAAATTCCAAATATCAACTAAAACTGTCAAAGTGTACTGAATCTGAATGGTAGGACAACTAATCACATATATAACTATATATACATATTTTATTCATTTATCCACCATGATTTTCAAAACCACTTGAAATATAAATAAAATTTACAAATAAATCATTACCATTTCACAATAAAAAATGCATCTAAAAATATTATCAATCATTAGGGTCCCCAACATAGTTTTAAGCGTCATGACAAGGTCATCTCTATGCTAGCAAGTATATATTTTAAAAAATTTAGGGGGAGTAGAAAATAGGTATAACACCACCTAGAACCAGAATCATACCACCTCCTTCCCTCTTACCTTATATCTTGGGACCCCATCCTTCTTCCATCCTAAGTTATCCTCCTTTTATCAAGAAGGTGAGCCCTCCCAAAACTACCCAAACTAAACTTCCTCCTTTTATTCTACCTTTTCCTACCACCTCAAAAACCTTAAACTACCCATCATTCTTAACTAAACTATCCAACTCCACCTACCTACCTATCTCCAAAACTTCATCATCTCAATCATCCACCTCTAAATCTTTCACCTTTAAACCTTCCACCTTAAAACCATCCAGCACCAAACAATCCCAATCAAACCCACCTACCAAAACCATTCTACCAACCACAACTTCTATGGTGAAGCCTATTTCTAAGAAGGCTCCCACCCCAAAAACCAACAACCCATCACCCTTAACACTTTTGATCAAATCTTATTTAACCATTTTACAAAGGTTGTTACAAACTTCTTCCTTGAACCTACCACCTATCAAACCTTTTGACCCATCAAGTCCTAAACCCTCTTGGTTCAATGACTACTTAATCTTCTCATACCATAAGACACCTGGACATGAAACATAGAACTACAAATCTCTCCAAGCACTTGTCCATAACTTATGGGATGAGGATAATCTTTTATTAGATGAACCTGCCTTAAGCTCATCATTAATTTGACCACCAAATGAACCTATTCAACATTTACTCATTCCACACTCCCATCTAAAAGTGAGGAGGAACTGAAGCAACCTTCTATCCCAACACTTCTTCTCATCCATATTATCCATATGGTTACCCAATCTTGAACCCAACAAAAGGATAAGGGGAAGGAAGTGTCTATTCCATGGACCTATCCTTCCATCCCTCAACCTTCTTACCAGACTCAAGCACTTTCACCTTTACCAAAACCCAAAATATCCATTTTGGGTGCCTCTCCCTCTAACTCTTAAAAATCTATCCAATGAGTAGTTTTAAAATAGTTTCACCAAACACTAGTGAAGATGAGTCTATATGAACTGATCAACACCTCACCCCATCATCGCTAAGCACTGATAAAGGTCATGCAATCTATAGAAGTCTAATATAAGACCCTCAACCTCTTGCAACCTTTGTCAGAGCTCTTCAAATCTCCACCCTTGTTACCTTCAAGGATTCAAAGATACCCTCTATCCACCCTAAAGATCTAGATCTACCTCTCTTCATCACTACATACATCAATCAAATTCACATCAAAAGGATATGATTGATGGAGGAGCTAGCTTTAATATTATATCCTCTTATGCTTATGATTGGTCAAATCTAGCTGCCAAAGAATATCACGTTAGAAACCACCATGATCCATTATTCCTTTAATGATACTATGGTCACAACCTTGGGAATAGTCATCCTCCACATCTATTTGGGACCTTGCACTCTTTTAGAGCTCTTCTACATCATAGAAGGTGAGTTTTAATACAACATCTTACTTGGACACCCTTTGATCCTCTCCATGAGTTGTGTCCCATCCACCTTGCATCGATGAGTCAATTTCAAACATGAGGGTCAAGTCATCACCATACAAGTTGATCCTAGTCCTTTTATATCTCTCAACATGACATATCAACCTAATGATGTTATTCTTACTTGATTATCCACTTCACCACCAACTAATAAAAATCCTACCTCTACCATTAATGAAGCTTCAGCTAGCTCATATATCCCTTCTTCTCAGATCCCCATAGAGGACCCCTTGAAACCCACATTCTAACATCTCTCACTAGGTGAATATCATTTTTTAACCTTGGATGCCTTCCCTACTCCTCAAGAGTATGGGAATCTTGACCATAATATAGATTATGATCCCAATATCATAACCATCATTTCTTATAGGCTACCAAATCACCAAACCAATTTCATCTATGGGGGACTTGATCATCTACTTCTTGGTTCCTCCACCACCTCTTCTACTTGACCATTTACCTTTGATTTCTCATATTTGGACAAAATAGAATTTGCCAAATTATACCTTCATAGGTGTGCCTAGAAGGGATTCAGCCTCAACCATTATGAGCATAGACCTTATGAGCTACCCTTGATCAAAACCTAAAAACCTCATGAGCTATTTGGCCTTGGGTTCATCCCATCAGAGGAACCCACTGATTCACCCAAACCTATCACCACCATTGAGGCAAACATTCCATCCTCACCAAGCCCATCTCTTTCAAAGTCTAAAGATTTCAAAACCATCCCTTCTAATTTTTTTAATCCAATACCATTAGTTTGGGCCTCCTGACCTATCAAAAGGTGACTAAACTAAAAACTTTCCTTTGATTCATCTTGAAATGTTAGAAAATAACTCTCCTACCATCCACACTATCCAATGTCAAGATGATTATTCCATTTTCACCTATCTTAGTGCAGGGAATTATTTTATCCACAAATCCCTTCCTCCTAAAAACTAAACCATGTTGAATAATCCACTATCGATGCCAATATGGGTACTTAGGATAACCCTCACATTGTAAAGATTGGTCAATACTTAGATTCCTTAGAACAACATGACTACCCTTCCTTACTTCATGACCAAAGCATAACATTTGCTTGGTCTTATCAGGATATGCTTGAAATTGATCCTTCCATATCTCTCCACAACATTGTCATCCATCCCAATGGTAAGCCTTTTAGACAAAAGCTTCATAGGATGCACCCTCACATCACCCTTCTAGTCAAAGAAGAGCTTCAATGTCTCTTGTCAGTTTATTTCATCTAACCTATTCAATATCCTCAATGGGTTTCCAATATAATTCCCATTACCAAACCAATAAGGGGACTTCACTACTATATTAACTTTCATGACCTCAACCTTGATTGCCCAAAGGATGACTTCTCTTTTCCTAACTCAACCAACTTATTGATCTTATAGCCAACCATAAGATGTTATCTCTCATGGATGGTTTCTTGAGATATAATTAACTATTCATTGCCCCTAAGGATCAACATAAGACTTATCTCATCACCCCATGGGGAACCTTATGCTATAGGGTCATGTAATTTGGTCTAAAGAATGATAGGGTAACCTACTAGCATGTGATGACCTACATCTTCCATGATCTCATCCAAAAAATAATAGAGGACTATGTAGATGATCTCTTTAGGAATAAAAATACCACAATGTGTAGACACCAACATTGTGTCTACCCTGCTTTCATCCCCTTCTAACTCTAACATTCCTAACCCACACTTTATTAATTTAAAATAAATTATCTATTTTAAATTAATCATCCCCTCACCTTGACACCTCACCTAGCCACCTCGCCTAGACACCTTACCCCAAGACCATTTCTTACCTTATGACTCACCCCAAGACTAATTCCTTCAAATCACAACTACCTAAGACCTATTCCAACTCTCTAACTAACTCTCGTGCCTAATAAACTTGACTTTTAACCATTCTCCAATGACAAATGCACTTGGCAAGTGGAGAAATGGGTAAAAGGCTAAAAATATCCCTTTTACCCATTCTCCAGCCACCAACATCAGTCAACTGTCAACTGACATTGGTAGAATCACTAACATTAGTTACTTAAACTAGCTTCTAACTTTGAGTTCCCCCTACCTCTTTGCATATCAACGCGCACAATTTGAGACAAAGCATCAAAATTCTATTATCACTCTCCAGGCTATAGAAACTTTGTAGAAATCACTCCAAACATTAGATTGGAAATATTGTATGAGATCTTCAACATCAACTGCAACAAGAACAAGCATCTTGACACCCTTCGATCTTTGACAAAAAGCTAAGTATTCTTCTGGTTTCTATTTCAAAGTTCTAGATTAATTTGGTAATTAGTTTCTATTTAATATTTTTGGATACTATGAAAGAAACTTGACTTCCTCTGTGGAAGGGCTGAAAAGCCTTCCTCTGACTCTTGTCCTATTCTCACACCTACCCTCTATCTTTTATCCTTCCTTAGACCCTATTTTCTTTCTCGTAACCCTACACAAATCACCCAACTCCCAGACTCTCCTGTCAATCACAGAAATAACCTGAAACCCATCCAAAGACTTATTGCCCCTATCAACATCAGTAGTATAACTGACGTCAGCACCTTTTACCTATTGACATCAATAGTATAACCGATGTCAGTGATTGTGTAGACCAGAACCTACTCATATAGCCCCTAAACTAGACAAAACTCTTTGACCAGCATTGTGAGACTCACAGATTATAGGAAATAGGTATGTAATATTTCATCTTCTTATTTCTATAAGTCTTTTATCATTTCAATTTCATACAAATATCTTTGTCTTAAATAGTGGACTATCATCCCTCACAGAGATTTACACTTTCGAGACCAAGCGCGTAGCTTGGCAGTCCACTTTATCTTATTCTAACATTTTTTTGTTTGAGTCTTCTTCTTATCTACAGGTGTCTTCCTCCATAGCCAAAGAGGAGCTCCTACAATGTCTGGATATGATGCACAACTTAATTTGGGTACGTACAAACCCCTAACCTTCAACCTTTAGTTTCTTCTTTCTTCTGAATGTAATTAGCACAAAAATGTAGAGAAACATTTTGGCACACCCGGTGGGCCTACTGCACTAGCATTCAAACCTCAACACTCCAACTACGACAATTACAAAACCCTCAAATAAATACTCCTACCTCATCTCATCATCGCCGCTGAGGTGGTATAATAGGTGCCACTAGTGGTGGTCCTCCCGCAGGGCCTCCTCTACCCTCTGCCATATCCATTTGTCTCATCTCCTCAATGAACACCTGGTGGCCACCAAATGCCTCTACAACCTCTAATCACACTCAACCTCGCTCACTTTCCTAACCAATCGCAATCTTACACCTCACACTAATGCATCGATTACCTAGAAGTCACTTTCACACTAATGCCTCAGAGCTCACTTTCTCACTTTTGCAATAGTCACAAATGACTTTTGGTCGGCCATCAATCCGGTTTTGTTAGGTTTGGCAGGCTGCTGACGTCAGCAAAACCATGCCATAGGCCACTGATGTTAGCTGATTTCCACTGACATCTACAGCTTATTACGACTGACATCAATTTTATAACCAACGTTGACAGACTTAAAACTTTAGTCTTCTTCAAAATGCCCAAAATCATGCCCACAAAAAACTAGCTCTCACAGTAGAAGTCTTCTTAGACTCCTCATGGGGCACATTAGAGATAATATACATCTTCGTAACCACCCACAAATAATTTGAGATCACTTATATCTCACCTAGACTCGACACACGACCTTAGAGATCACGATAATCTCCTCAAACCACGACCACTTTTGGGACAACTACACTTTGGTTGTTTTGATTACATATGATACCTCACGAATAGTTAGCAAAATTGTCCATGACCCTCACACTTATTGTTAGATAGCGCTCTAGTTGATCCCCAATCTTTGTGACATTTTCATGTTTTCCAAGGGCACTTCCTAAGCCTAGGATACTTGGAACATGATGACCATTAGAGCTACAGCTTTGATCATTTAACCCAATCAGCTACGACTAAAAGCTGGGGACTAGTTATTTCAATTTTAGCACTGCTCGACCTTGACCATGACAATTTGACCTACCTAACATGTGAAGTGGTATATGCACAATCTTAATAATTGTAGTGTTGACACTTAAACTTCACCTTACCCATCTACTACCTATCAAATCAACACCCAATATTAGGTTACCTTCCCTCGATTCCCACTTTGAGGGGGAATACCTCATCCCATACTTGGGGCAAACAACATCTATTTTTGTCTTGTAATTCATCGAGACAAACCACAAGACAAAAAGGGGCAAATGTAGACACCAACATTGTGTCTACCCCCCCTTGGTCCCCTTCTAACTCTAACACTTTTAACCCACACTTTATTAATTTAAAATAAATTATCTATTTTAAATTAATCATCCCCTCACCTCGACACCTCACCTAGCCACCTTGCCTAGACACCTCACCCTAAGACCATTTATTACCTTATGACTCACCCCAAGACTAATTCCTTCAAATCACAACTACCTAAGACCTATTCCAACTCTCTAACTAACTCTCATGCCTAATAAACCTAACTTTTCACCATTCTCCAATGGCAAATGCACTTTACAGGTGGAGAAATGGGTAGAAGGCTAAAAATATCCCTTTTACCCATTCTCCAACCACCGACATCGGTCAACTATCGATCGATGCCATTAGAATCACTGACGTCACTTATTTAAACTAGCTTCTAACTTTGAGTTCCCCTTGCCTCTTTGCATATCAATGTGTACGCTTTGAGATGAAGCATTAGAATTCTATTATCGCTCTCTAAGCTACAGAAACTCTACAAAAATCACTCCAAACATTGGATTGGAAATATTATACGAGATCTTCGACATCAGCTACAACAGGAACAAGCATCCTGACACCCTTTGATCTTTGACAAAAAGCTAAGTATTCTTTTGGTTTTTATTTCAAAGTTCTAGATTAATTTGGTAATTAGTTTCTATTTACTATTTTTGGATACTATGAAAGAAATCTGACTTCCTTCGTGGAAGGGCTGAAAAGCCTTCCTTTAACTCTTGTCCTATTCTCACACCTACCCTCTATCTTTTGTCCTTCCTTAGACCCTATTCTCTTTCCTGTAACCCTACACAAATCACCCAACTCCCATACTCTCCTGTCAATCACGAAAATAACCTAAAACCCATCCAAAGACTTATTGCCCCTACCGACATCGGTAGTATAACTGACGTTGGCACCTTTTACCTATCGACATCGGTAGTATAACTGACATCAGCGACTGTGTAGACCAGAACCTACTCAAACAGCCCCTAAACCAGATAAAACTCTTTAACTAGCATTCTAAGACTCACAAATTATAGGAAACAAGTACATAATATTTTGTCTTCTTATTTCTGTAAGTCTTTTATCATTTCAATTTCATACAAATATCTTTGTCTTAAATAGTGGACTATCATCCCTCATAGAGCTTTATGCTTCTGGGACCAAGTGCGTAGCTTGGCAATCCATTTTATCTTATTCTAACATTTTCTTTGTTTGAGTCTTCTTCTTATCTATAGGTGTCTTCCTCCATAGCCAAAGACAAGCTCCTACAACATCTGGATATGGTGCGCAACTTAATCTGGGTACGTACAAACCCCTAACCTTCAACCTTTAGTTTCTTCTTTCTTTTGAATGTAATTAGCACAAAAACATAGAGAAACACAATGATCATCTAAAAGTTTTTAGAATTATCTTTGAGTGCCTAATGCATTTCCATGTTTAACTCAACCCTAAGAAATGTGTTCTTAGGGTCCTATCAAGAAAGCTCTTTGGATTTATCTTCTCTCTTCAAGGAATCAAAGTAGACCATGCTAAATTCAAATCAATCCTAGAGATGCCTCCTCCTTCCCACATTAAGTAACTCCATAGCCTATAGGGGAAACTCCAATCCATCAATCACTTCATCTCTTAGTTTTCAGATATATGCCAAACCTTTCACCATCTTCTCAAGAAAGATACATCTTTTAAGTGGAGTAAGGCCTGTCAATAAGCCTTTGATTAACTCAAAGAGTACATTATTTCTCCACTTTTTCTTATCCCTCATAAAGAGTACCAACCCTTCTACCTATATATCTCCACTACTGAGCATTCTTTAAGGGCAATGATGGCTCACTATGATAAAAAAAAGGAGCAAACTATCTACTATATAAGTCAAACACTTATAGAGTATGACAATCGATACACCCATATCAAGAAGCTTTACCTCACATTAGTATTTGTGGATTCCAAACTTTGTCATTACCTCCTCAATAAAAAAACCTTTATCATCACCAACACTAACCCACTCAAGTACATGCACTCTAAACCATACCAAAACTAGCATATGGCTAAGTGGTTCATGCTCCTAGATAAGTTTAACCTTGAGTTCCTATGATAAAAGTTGATCAAAGGGCAAGTTATTGTCAACCAATTATCCAAAACTCCTTTTCTAGACAACTAACAATTTCCTCTTGCATTTCTTGAAGAGTCCATCATAACTCTTTCTCAAGAGGATGTCACTTACCAAATGACCATGTTATTTGATGGCTCAAAGTGCCAACACGATGGGGGTGCTAGAGTTAATCTAATTCCCCTCAATGATGAGAATTTCCCTCTTTATTTCAAGCTTGATTTTGAGTGTACCAACAATATGGCTAAGTATGAAGCCCTAGTAATAGGTATCTAAACTGTTCTAGCCTTGGGAATTAAGATGATTAGTGTCTTTAGTGATTCCAAACTTTTGGTCAACCAAATTAATGGATCATACCCATGTAAAAATGATGCCTTAAAAAAGTAAAAACATCTAGTATATGTACTCTTGACATCATTTAATCATTACCTTATATAATTTGTTTCATGATTTACCAACAAATTCATGGATACAATGGCTTCCCTTACTTCTCATATCCCATCTACACCTTCCAATTTTAAGCTCTTTGTCCCCATTCATAATTTTATCATGCCCTCTTATATTTATTCTGACCTCCCTACCATTTATAGTGTGGAAGAATCCCCATCAAACATTTGGTATGAGCAAAACTTTGACTACCTCAAACTCAAAATCATTCCTCCCAACCTCTTTAGGAATTCCTAAAGATCCTTTGTTCAGAGTACCTCTTGTTATACCATACTATGGGGAATAATTTTTAAAAATGGTTTTGATGGCTTCCTTATCTATTGCTTATGCATTCATGTAGCTTCCCATGCTATCAAGGAAATATATGATAGGATTTGTGGGGGACACTTTAGTGGTCTACCTATCACTAAATGCATCATTGACCTTGGACACTATTAGCCCACCCTCAACCAAGACTATTGTGATTATGTGAAGAAGTGTGTTAAATGTCAATAACACACCAATTTGCATCATGTGCCAACCTATAGCCTTCAAGTATCCAAGGACTTTTAGCCCTTTTCATAATGGGGACTAGATCTCACTAGGGAAGTCAATCCTCATTATTCATAATGACACCACTCCATCTTCACCGTCATTGAGTACTTAACTAAATGGGTGGAGCCTATTCCTCTCATCTTGACCAATGCTGACTAGATAGTCAACTTCATCAATCATTATATCATTTATCATTTTGGTGTTCCCCTTAAGATCATCACTGATAATGGCAAATCTTTAAAAAATAATGAAGTCTAATGTCTTTTGATGAATTTGGGATCAAGTTAAGCTTTCCCTTGCCTTAACATCCAAAAGAAAATATATAGGTAGAAGCCTCTAACAAAACCCTAAACAATATGTTAACCAAGGTGGTAAATACTTCAGGTTGGGATTGAAACTTACACATCCCCTTCAATTTATGGGCCATCACACTAGCATTTTAACCTATATGAGTGCTACCCCTTTCTCTCTGGTCTTCAGAGTAGAGGTAATCTTACCTCTCAAAGTTTAAATTCACTCTCTTTGCATATATCTACAAGACATCATTTCTGAGAATGACTATCATCAAGAGTGTCTAGCATGACTTGAGATACTTAACGAGTGCTACCTAGAAATGCTTAACCATCTTAGTATCTATCAAGAGAAAATAAAGCATGCCTATAGCAAGCACCTAAAAGAACAAGAATACAACATTGAAGACCTTATCCTGAAGTAAAATCAATGTGTGACCAATATGGAGAAAAGCAAGCAAGGCAAGTTTTATTTCAATTAGATTGAACCCTATATCATAACAAACAAGTATGGATTAAGAGCTTATTATTTATCCTCTCTTGAAGGCAAACTAGACCCTGAGTCTCTCAATGCTTTTCATCTAGTTCCTTTATTTTTTTAAACAAGGATCAAACTCACCTTTTGTCTAACTTAAGCTCATCCCTTCATTTATCAGATTTTCACCTTCCTCACTCTTTCATCCTATCCCTTTGAGGACAACTGATTACAACATAAAATCATGTAATTAACCCTCATAGTCATAGCCTAATCCTAAATATGGGTACCACATCTCTACCTATAGCATGGTTCTCATAAATACTTTTTATCCCTAATCAGATGGAATCCCATGGTCATTTGTCTCTTAAAACCACCCCTTTTACCTATCATTAACCTTCTTGTGCTCTACGTTTTACCCTCATAAAGGTAAAAATCTAAGCCTATATAAACTTGTCCCTATCTAAAAACTAGCATTAAAATAATTTGGGATACCAAAATATCACACGGGTCAAATATCTCTAGCATGCAAACTACTCTCTAGATGGACAACTACCCAAAATCTAAATTACTTAAAAAAATAGACCAATCCCTTGAAGGACAACTACAAAAAGGAATAAACCCAAACTTAAATGACTCCTTTAAAGGATGGATAAGTAAAATTTATCAAATCAATCATTTTAAGCTTCTTGCATCGATCAAATTCTCAAATCTATGCAAAGAAATGAAAGACCCCTTATTAAAATCAAAACCAAGCCCCAAGAAAGCTTCAATCAACTTTCATATAGATAGCATTAGTATAATTCCCACATCGATCAGTCTACACCTTGCATTCAAATATGAACTTGCCTATTATGGTTCTTAGGTCACTTATAGAAGGGGAAAACCAACCCTCAAAATGTTACACTACCTATCACTCATCACCTATCTCCCCTTTGCACCATCTATAAATTAAGGGATCTAAGCTTGCTTGAAACAATGTGATCAAGACACCTTTTTATCAACCAACACATTCTAATGTAAATCATTCGAAGGGCTTATGTTCCTTAAGCTAATCTAGCTTCAATTTTTTTTAGTCCTTACCAATGAAAAAACATCATGCCTTTTTCTTATCCTCTCATAATTAGTTCATGTGTTCACTTAGACATGTGTCTTATATTTTTCATCTCTTTTTCCATATCTAGTTTTGTTATCTAACTTACTCTATATGCCATCATCAACAAAATAACTATAATCATAATCATAAACCACATCAATATAGCTATAAACCATAAACATCACATCATTATAACATCACATACATAAATCAAAACATCATAACCACATCTAAGACAACAACCATAATCATAAACCACATCACACATCCATAAATCAAAACTTCATAACCATATATAAAATAAATCATCACATAATCATAATAATATATAACCATTCATAATAAGCATCATCCATAATCATCACGTGCCTAAGCTAGTGAGTATACATCTCATGAGCATAATCATAATACATATGAACATCAAAACCACAAACCATGAACCATGAACTAGAAAATCAAATCTATATATCATCATCACATCATATACATCATGTCTCATCAACATAAATCATACATATAATAATGTGCATATCTCTCTCTCTCTCTCTCTCTCTCTCTCTCTCTCTCTCTCTCTCTCTCTCTCTCTCTCTCTCTCTCTCTCTCTCTCTAAACATATACATCTCATTGCATTGACTCATAGGTTTCTATCAAAATCATATAAATATATACATATCATATTATGATCTATGCCCCTAGGGCACCACTACCACTACCATCTAGTGCCTACCACCTTGAGGTGCCTACCTATCCACCTACAAAATCAACCCACTAACCTGGAGTCACTGCACCTACACTACCTACCAAAATGGCTATGTACTCCCCCCGTCAGGGCTAATCAAGATGATATGTCAAAAATTTGGCCTCATAATAACATAATTCCTCAACTCTGACCAAGTACCATGTTATAGGTATACTACCTGGTGGTCTTACTGGTGTTAAAACTATTCCTCTCTATCTCAAAGTGTCCCTCTCTTAGGTCACCAAGGCTAGTGAAGTCCTCACCTAGTCCCTCCCACCCATCATAGTGGCTAGATGACCTTGTAATGTCATAACCTAGCCCTATAATGTAGCCACCTACTCTTATAAAGCTATGATTTGTGCCTATGTAGTGTCTAGTGCCACTCCTACCTATCCATTAGGGACACCTTCCTATACTTATACCTATAGATCCCCACTAGTTGGGTCTACATCCATAGCCTACCTTCCCCTATCATCCCATCCAAAATTTATCATTACATAAAGGGCCTAATACCATGCCATGTAACCATCAACAAAACCTGCATCATCAATATATACTCTAGTAGGAAAATCCTCATGATCAAGAACCATTTCCATCAAATGTGGATCTAAAATTAAAAACTTGGCATCCTCTCACCTATACCTTAGGAATGGACCCATAATCTCCTATATTATGTTGAATTGCCTATAAACCCTATAAAAAGGGATGAGCTCAGTCTCACCCTCTTTCTTCCCAAAAATCCACCTGTAGCTCTACATTGATAAAATATATTGAGTATAGTGGGCTCACCTAAAAAATATAACATATGGCCTCCAAACCATGTCTCTAACCACCAGGTCATCCAATGCCCCTCTGAACCAATCAATGCCCCTCACATCCCCTCTAGTTCCTATGAGCACGTAATCACTCCTCTACCACATAAAACCTATGCTAAAATCCATCTGGGCATAACCCTCCCAAGGCATCCCCATCAGTATCAAAACCTAAATGTGTTTATAGGCCCAACAATGTAACAAAAACCACACACTGATGTTGTATCTCTTGTGAGCTCTAAACTTCCATAGCTCCCTATATATCTCAGCCAACAAAATAGGTGCCCACCCAAAAACTATTTGACCTAGTAACATCTCCACCAATACTCCCAACAATAAAGATGGAAACCTCCCACTACTCAAATCCAACACTACAAAACTTGAGACTTCCATCATCATCATCATCATCATCATCATCATCATCATCATCATCATCATCATCATCATCATCATCATCATCATCATGATCATCATCATCAGCCTCTAGTCATCTTTGACTCTATGATATAGTGGCTTATAGCTAAGGCCTTCAGCATGCCACTTGGAAAACATATGATCATCACCATATACCTGCTCTATTAACTCATCCCTCTATTCTCTCTCAATATGATATATCAAGTCCCCCCAAATTGGTAGTCATGTAATCTTATGAATATCCTCTAGCAAGATAGTCATATCATTAATCGGTAGGATAAAGGTGTTCATGGCTAGATCCCATCTCTCAATGAGGGCCACAATAATCACTACATCTTATGACATGTAATGGTAGTGCATCATAGCTATGAGACCCACCTCTTCCATGTGTGCTTAGTCATCATCCATCATCCCTTAATAGATCTTCATAAAGATCTAAGGAACCTAATCCCTCATTTGGATTTGATCCTATCCTTATAAAATTCAAATATTGAAAACACACTTAGTTATCTATAAATTACCTTGCCCATAGATTTCACCCCCTTTTTCACCTCATTCATCCTACCTAACAATAATTATTTTCTTTTTCTTATACAAACTCAATTAACCTCTTTCCCAAAAACCTACCCCCTAAACCCAAATTACCCTTTGGCATTTTAATGCTAAAACATTTTAAACCCAAACTTGCCTTGGCCCTTTTTTCAACAATCACTATCTCATTTAGTCAACTACTGATGGTCACTATGACCATTTATGGTCAACTACCCATTCTATCCTTAGTCTTTGACCATTGATGTTTGATTATGACCACTGATGATTGGGTATGACTATTGATGGTCACTATGTGTGACTGCTAGTAGAAAAACCCAACCCTAGCCTACCCACAAAAACACTAAAACCCCATTTTACCCTTAACCACCCCAACCAAATTCTAGTACTACCTTCCCTTAACCTACATACCCTCCTAATTACATTTTCACCTATAAATTTTAACAATAACAACACAAAAACTTAAAACCTAGGGCAAAAGCCAAAACCCTCCTAAACCAATCATAAATAAACAAAATTCAATCAAACAATGACAAAATCAACCCAATCTAATAATTTAATATATCCCCTACCTCATTCCTTGCCCATTATTGAGGAAGAATCCTAGGTCCCACTACCTGGCCACATCCATGTTCACCCTACATCCTTATTCCCACAATGGTTAACTCAACACAAACCTTAATCAACAATCAACCCTACCTCATCAACACTCTTGCATAAAACACTAAAATTAGCAAGTGCATAAGGAGTCAAGATTCAAAAGCAAAAGTGAAAATGATTTGTCTTTTCATTTTTTATCCTCCACACTTTTAGGGTTTTACCCTAACCATTGATGGTTAGGGTCACCATTGACAGTCATTTTTGAGACCCCTAACCATCAACAGTCAGGATCTCCTCTTTTTAAAACTTTTGGCACCAATACCTTAGTGCCCACTTTTTTTGATATTACCTTTTTTGCCTATCATACCAACTACATCCACCTCAATGATTGGTCATTTTGGCCCAAACTAGCACACATTTGTGATGACCTTGCCTAGTTTTTTTTTTACCACATCAACTAAGATTGCCTTGTTGAACATTTGAACTTACACCACCTAGTGCACACTAGATCATTTATGTTTTCTTAGGAGTACTTCTTACCTTAGATACCTATGAACACATGACCCTATCTAAGAATAACCCAAGCAACTATGCCTAATGTTTTGGCCTAGTTACCCCATCATGAGTCCTTTTAGGACCAACCTTTTATTTTTACCAACTATGGCAACTTAGTCTATGTGTGATCTTGGATATCACACTTAGTCACATTTTATGCACATGTTTATGATTTAAATGCCCAAACCTTTTCCCACCAACCTCGTGACTTACCACAACTAGTTATCAAACCCACACCAAATTTTGCTTTACCTCATCGACTCTTAGTTTTAAGGGGAATGTCTCCTCCCATACTCAAAGCAACTAAACCTTCGACCCCTAAACCATTTATTTTTATAGCTTACTTACACAAACTACATAACAAAAATGGGAAAAATGTAGACACTAAAAAACCACACATAATGGTTTTAGATGTCGAAACACCCCCTAATTGAACCATTACCCAGCCTCTGACCATGACCCTAAGTTATTTTAGCTAACTAACTAAACCTATCTCACTAACTTACCACTTTACCCCACTTAACCTTCAACCCTTGATCACTAATGACCACCTTGACCATCGATAGTTACCTTGACCACTTATGTCATGTCTTCCCCATTTAAACAAAGGCAAATCCAGCTAACAAGGAAAAATTTAATATATCCAGCTTTTCCATTTTATGAAGCATCAAAACTAGCAACCAAATCTTCTAGGGAGCCTTCTACCTCCATCTCTCTTTACCAATAAAAGGAGGGGAGTAAGAGGTGAAAATGATCCATCTTCAAACATTCAATCAAGCATCCAACATTTAAGCATCCAAGCATCATCAAGTTATCAACCAATATTTATTAAGAGCTTCTTCATCAAGAACTTCTTTGTAGGTCTTCTTTCCAACCAACCAACAACTATGATAGAGACCTATTACTCTACCAAAATTTCTTCAAGTAACCCATAAGCATTATTATTCTACCAAAATTACTTCTCAGAATACCATTAGCCATCAAGCAATAAACTAGGTACATTTTTTGTTTAGGTTTTACTGAGTTTCTGACATCCCTTCCTAATCAAACCCTTCTACACCATATCTCCTAGCTTTTGAACCTTAACTAGATCTCCTAAATCATTTTACAACCTTTTATGAATATCTTTAGAATCTATAACAACCATCGATGGTCACCATGGCCATTAATGGTCACCTTTAACCATTGATGGTTACCCAACCACTGATGGGCACCTTAACTATTGATGATCATCCCAACCATTGATAGTCACTGTGGTAAGAAATAATAACAAGATATTTACACCCACTTACTCCCAACCAAATTCCACTTTTTGACCTTTTGCTTGTTCATAGAGTCCCTACCTATTTTTAAAACCCAACCTAACCTATTTGGCATTAGTATTGACCCACTATTTTCTACAATTAGTCTATTTTCTTTATCAAACATTTATTTCTTCTTGCATTTTTTTTCATTTTTTTTTTCATTTGATGTAATCACTTTATCTTCATTTATTTAAAATTTACTATTTTAAGAGTGTGGATGATGGCATCCTAGTAAGCTCATGCTTCTTAGATCAAACTCACGCTAGGTAATCCAACTTGCTATCCATCTAACAACCCCTTTACTTTAGTGTTTTCATTCTTTCTAAGATAAAGAGGATGTCTTCATAATCATTTGGATCACATGCACACAAATAAATAAGTTATTATACCATACCCATAATTAGGTTATTACTTCTTCCCAAGAAAATAAGTTGAAATTGAGAGAAACAGTCCCAACATTGGTGGTGTGACTTGTCCAACCCATGGTGCCATCCATGGACTAGGAATAAATCTTGGACCAAACTGATCTTGAGGTTGGGAGCATTAGTTTTGTTGTCTTTAAATAGAGTTTACTTCTTTAATGGTATGTGTTACTTGTTTCATTTGATTTATTATAGTAGGAAGGTGTTTACAATTCTTGGTATCATGATCTAGATCATAAATACCATAGACCTCTATTTTTTCTAATTGGAAATCTTTTACCACATGTTTGAGTCTACATCTAGGATAATAGATTGATAATTATCTAGTATTGGTAGCATTGGATTTTGCTTTAGGTCCATCTAAAGTAGATGTGAATTACACTAGAATGTCTATCTTAAAATTGGCAAAATCTTCCATTAATGGACCAATTTTAGGTCATTTTCCTAACCTTAATTTCCTTATACTAGGTCTTATCCTAAAGTAATTAGAACACAATTCTAAAATTTGATGAAAGGTTAACTTGTTAATGTCAATGTTTCTCATTAGGTTCAAAAATTCTTATGCATCATCATCTAACCTTTTAAGAAAGACTATTTTGACAACCTCATCAGTGAGTTGGTAATGACTCCATTTATGGGTAAATATAAACCTATCAAGGTAATCTTCTAAGGTTTCATCTTCATTTTGTTTGATCTTGAAAAAGTCTTCCTTTCATTCTCTAACTTAGCAATAATCTTGATATTTGTTTAGAAATGTAGTTTTCATTTCATCCAAAGGGGTTATGGAATTTCCCTTAAGTCCCATGAACCATCTAATGGTTTCATCCTTGAGTGTAGATGGGAATAATTTAAACTTTTGATTATTTGTGACATAATCATATGTTTGGCAGAGAACCTAAATTTCAAAGAGGAACTGATATGGATCCTTTGAATATTTACTTATGAAAGTAGGTAATATGGATGGTTAAATTTTTTTCATGGAAGTTATTTAATCAAGACCTAAGCTAATTGGATAATAAAAAGTTTTGTCCTATTAGGGTTATCGGTCAAGGTTTTCCACATGTCCATGTTCATCTCCCATGTCTTCTTCCTAGCTTTGGTTATCAATCCAATCTAAATCTGCTTTTTAGGTGCTCAATGTATGGTCTATCTCAAGAGGAGAATCTTTGATCAAATCTTCTTCTTGTAAAGCTTGTGAATCAAATACAACTATTAGATAAAGTTGATTTTTAGGATCAATTCTTCTCATAGCAGAAGATATTCTAAATAGAATTCTTCTTGTAGGATCTATTTGTGAGGATAAACCTTGGTCAAGAGAGGAATCATAAAAATGGTTTTCAATTGCCTTTATTTCACTTCATGATCTTTCTAGCAAGGATCAGACCCTCTCTTCTTCTTTATTTATTTGTGACCCATTAGAGATAAACCATCCTTGAGAATCTCTTGGGTGGTTCATGAAGTTAAAGGTTCTTGGATTGTTTTTGTGTTTTTGAGTTTTATGAATGTTTTTAAATTTCCTTGTATAAATATAATGTAGGATATCACTAACACTTATTAATTAATGTTTCCTTGGAAATAGTGCCAAAAATGATAGGATATCATTATATATTTCATTTTATCAATTAATGAATTGGTGTCATTTTCAACCAAGGTAGTGTCCAATGACTATTTTCAATGAGACTGTTTGATATTGGATTTGTACAGTTCATTGTTTGGGGGGTTTTACTTCTAATATGCTTTCTAAATCCTAAAATTAATAAATAAAACTCTAACTTTAGTTTATAAGAAATTAAATCTAAACTATTTGTTAATTTAAGATCTCTTATTGGTATTCACACCATCAACATCTAGAACTTAAACATCTGGCATAAGACATATAATGTCCTCACTCGAATTGATCAACTGGGTAGGATAATGTGACATTATAAAATCTAAGAATGTTGTCTATTTTCACTTAAATAACTTCTTACAAATTCTAAATATGATATGAATTAACAAACTTACTCTAGTTTGAAAAATGCACTCTTGTATAAAATAAACCTGCTTATATTGAATTGAAATAACTATTGCATGTAAATGAAATGCACTTCCATTAAAATAAATTCATACTTGATTTTGAAAATAAAGTTCACGCTTGATTTTTGAAAATAAAATTCACGCTTGTTTTTAAAAATAGTTACTCTTTGCTTTGAAAGGAAATCACTCTACATTCAACATAAATCACTCTTATGGTTAAAAGGAAATTACAATCTATAGTAACTAAAATACACCTAAATTTAGAAATAATTCTAAATTATAAAAAAGTATCAATTTATCATGATCCTTGGAGAGAATTGGGCCCTTTCTCCTTCCTCATAATAGGAACTACTTTACTCAATAATAAAGGGGAATGTTGAACTCCATTTCATTCAAAGTAACATATACAGATATGAAATGTTTCTTCTGATTTCTAACTTTTTAAACTTCTTCTCTCTCTTCTAACTATCTTGAATGAGAAGGAGATGTGTATTTAAGCACACCTCAACATATATTCATCGAGTACAAAATATTGGTGATCAAAATTCCAAAATCTATTTATTCAAAATATAGACAATCTAGGAATCAGATCCCACACTTTTAGGAAGGCATTGAAACTAACTCAACTAACTAAAGACAAAAAATAACTAATATAAACTGAAGATACTTCTCTAGTTATATAAAATAGAGGTACAAATATATCTAGACTATTTTAGGCCATTACCATAAATGGTGATGTTTAAAATAAGACATCTAAATATAGAAAGTCTATTTATAGACAATAGATGTTCTTAGAATTACTATCTCGATCAATAGGATCTAATTGGATGTCTTCAAAGCATGCTTGGGTATATTCAGAGAATCCTTTATAGGTCTTTAGATCACTTTGTATAGGTCTTTGGAGAATGTCTTGATTTCTTCAGAGCATCCTGTGTATGTCTTCAAAGTACCCTTAGACTATCTTTGGAGCATTTCTAAAGCATCTTTGGAGTGTCAAATCTTCAAATCTCACTCACTGAATCCTCAAAATTATAACCAAAAAGAGTTTCCAAAACTGTTTACTATCTTCTCAAAATTACCCAACCATTGGGATGTGTTTCTATGCTCAAAATTATGCTATTCATCCAAGTTAGACACAATAACAAGATAAAAAATCAAAAATAAATTACATACAAATAAAGGACAAATTGCATTCATTTCCTATTAAATAAGACCTTAAATGTTAAATGTAATGCAATATATAACCAAAGGCAACATTTATGGACAATTTGTATAGATATGATGATCTATATGAAATGCTCATTAGTGGTGAGACAATGATTATATCTTTGTTATTATGGATATATTTTCAAATATGGCTCACTTTTTGGCTTATAAGAAGACTAGTGATGCCACCCATGTAGCTAATTTTTTATTTCAAGAGATTATTAGGGTTGCTTGTGTTGCATTGGAGCATTGTCTTGGATAGAGATACAAATTTTATTGGACACTTTAGAATAAGTTGGGAGCCATATTAGACTTTAGTTCAACCTATCATTCCTAAACAGATAGATAAAAGGATGTGGTCAATTACAGTCTAAGTAACTTGTTGACATGTCTAGTTGGTGATATTCTAAAAAATAGTATTTGATGTTGGCATAGATTCAAGTTGCATAAAATGATTTAGTTAATTGGAGTACATTTATGAGTCCTTTTCATATTGTGTATGGGATCAAGCCTATAGGGGGGTGTGAGTTGAGAAGCATAGCTGAGATGAGTAGGAGAAGTGTAGAGGATAAATATTATGTTTAGGCTATGCATGAGGTGCATCAATAAGTTAGAAAAATACTTGAAGGGAGTGATGAAAAATATAAACAACATTTTGATTTGCATAATAAATAAGTGAATTTCAAAGTTAGGGACTTGATGTTGGAATATTTGTGCAAGGAGAGGTTTCTAAAAGGTCAATATAACAAGCTCAAGTGGAAAAATATTAGACCTTGCATAATTTTTAGGAAGTTATCAGTGAATTCATATTCCCAGATGGAGTAGGCATCATACATATCTTTAATTTGGCTGATTCGTACCCATACATTGAAGGGGACATAAGTGATCACATGGATTTTTTAGCTAAAGATTATAAGGATCAAATTACAAAAGCAACTATGGAATAAATGGAAGATATTTTAGACATTCACATTTATAGGAAGACACATGGTCATGATTACTATGAGTCTGTGGTCAAGTGGAAGGGTAGATTAACTAAAGATGCAACTTAGATGAATTTATCTGACGTTTCCAATCATGGAAAATCAATAAAGTAACTCACTATATTAATTGATAGTTGTATTTTGATTGGAACATGGAAGAATCCAATTAAATATAGTAATGCCTATCGATATTCAAATCCCAAATAGGTCATAAAATTGACACTTATCCAATAGTTCTATTTGGAGGATTTTTCTCGAATCGGTCACAATGTTTTCAAAACAACATACACATATATATTCATGGCTATATTTACCAAACATAACTAAGGATTCATGTGGTTTGTTGCCTTTTATATATGGGAAGGTAAATATTTATTAGGTCTTATCCTAGTTCAAAATGGTTTTGGCACTCTTTCAAAATCCGATTGGGTCTAGCATTGGTAAAGTATCCTAGAAAATCCTCAAATGATCTTGCTAAAAGCTAAAAAAATTCCATTTATCTTTATTTCACCTACATTATCCAATTTGGTATACCTTTGGTGAAAAAACATGGATTTTTTCTCATTTTATAACTTTTTATAGATCTATAATGCCTTCGAGGATGAAGGGATGCTGCAAGAAACTAAGAGGTCAGCCCATTCCTTCTATTTAAGGGGAAAATGGATTTTCTTAGGATTTCACATTCTGGTATAAAGACATGGTGGTTTTTGTGATGCATTTTATTTTTCTCTCCATTTACACTTGGTGAAGAATTATATTACTAAAATTGTTGCTCATAATTTGTCATTGAAACATACTGTAAATCTTAGAACTCCACGATAAATAAAAGGAATGAATTCATGTGTTGAATCCAATGTTTCCTTCTCTATTCTATTTTTCAATTTGTGAGTGTGTTTTCCCAAACCCTTCAACATGGTTGAAATGGTTATCCTTAAGTGGAAACCCAAACTGTGCATGCATGATAATGTGACAAAAACATTTTTTTATTAGAAGATATAAAAATGAGAACTTTTTTACATGATAATAATGACATTAAAATTAATATTACATTTTTTCAAATACATTAAAATTATCATGCAAGAGGTTTCTATTTGTGCATGGCTATGTAAATGAAAAGGTGAATTGAAGGGGGAAAATTATGCAAAAAAGTAAAATGCAAATCAAATATTGATTTTTTTTTTAAAAATCTCTAGTAGGATTCAAATATTTAAAAAACATTCAAATATCCCCTAAATATTTGAAAAACACAAATAAAAGTATCTTTTCAATGATAATTAAATTAGCACACCAACATTTTTAATTACATTAACAAGTGTAGAACATGTGGGAAATCCATTATGTGATGGATTTCAAAATATGTCTAAACACACACACACACACACACACACACACAAAATGAGAATATACATTAAAACAATATTGATCCAATAATTTTTAGTCGATATTTTAATCTTAGGATAAATACATTTAATAAAATGATCCAATTTGGTATACCTTGGTTGCAAGAACATAGTTTTTTCTCATTTTATAACTTTTTCTTGATCTATAATGCCTTGGAGGATGAAGGGATGCTGGAGGAAACTAAGAGGTCAACCCATTCCTTCTATTTATGGAAAAATGGATTTTTTAAGGATTTTACATTCTGGAACAAAGACATGGTGGTTTTTGTAATACATTTTATTTTTCTCTCCATTTACGCTTGGTGAAGCATTATGCTGCTGAAATTGTTGCTCAAAATTTATCATTGAAACTTGTCATTGAAACATACTATAAATATCAAAACTCCTTCATAATAAATACAAGGAATGAATTCATGTGTTGAATCTAATGTTTCATTCTCTATTCCATTTCTCAATTTGTGATTGTGTTTTCCCAAACCTTGTAACATGGTTGTCCTTAAGTGGAAACCTAGACATAATGTGACAAAAATATTTTTGTATTAGAAGATATAAAAATGAGAGATTTTTAACATGATAATAATTACATTGTAATTAATATTACATTTTTTTGAAATCCATTAAAATTATCATGCAAGAGGTTTCTAGTTGTGCATGGCTATGCATATGAAAAGGTGAATTGAAGGGAGAAAATTATGCAAAAAATGTAAAATGCAAATCAAATATAGATTTTAAAAAAATCTCCAGTAAGCTTCAAATATTTAAAAAAAAATTGAATATCCCCTGAGTATTTGAAAAACACAAATAAAACTATCTTTCCAATGATAATTAAAGTAGCACACCAATGTTTTTTATTACATTAACAAGTGCACAACATATGTGAAATCCATTATGTGATGGATTAAAATATATGGCTAAACACACACACACACACACACACACACACACACACACACACACACACACACACACACACACACACACACACAGTTTCTCTACGTTTTTGTGCTAATTATATTCAAAAAGAAAAAAGAAACTAAAGGTTGAAGGTTAGGGGTTTGTACGTTACCCGAATTAAGTTGCGCAACATTATCCAGATGTTGTAGGAGCTCCTCTTTGGTTGTGGAGGAAGACGCCTATAGATAAGAATAAGACTTAAATAAAAAAAATGTTAGAATAAGACAAAGTGGACTGCCAAGCTACGTGCTTGGTTTCGGAAGCGTAAAGCTCCATGAGGGATGACAGTCCACTATTTAAGACAAAGAGATTTGTATAAAATGAAATTATAAAAGACTTACAGAAATGAAAAGGCAGAATGTTGTGTACTTGTTTCTTATAATTCATGAGTCTCAAAATGCTAGTTAAAGGGTTTTGTCTAGTTTAGGGGCTGTTTGAGTAGGTTCTAGTTTGCACAGTCACTAACATCAGTTATTCTACCGATGTCGGTAGGTAAAATATGCCGACATCAGTTATACTACTAATGTCAGTAGGGGTAATAAGTATTTGGATGGGTTTCAGGTTATTTTTGTGATGGACAGAGGACTCTGGGAGTTAGGAGATTTATGCAGAGTTATGAGAAGGAAGATAGGGTCTGAGAAAGGCAAACAGGTAGAGGGTAGGTGTGAGAATAGGGTAAGAGTCAGAGGAAGGCTTTTCAGCCCTTCTACGGAGGAAGTCAGGTGTCTTTTATAGTATCCAAAAATAGTAAATATATACTAATTACCAAGTTATTCTAGAACTGTGAAATAGAAACCAGAAGAATACTTAGCTTTTTGGTGAAGGCCAAAGGGTGTCAAGATGCTTGTTCTTGTTGCGACTGATGTCAAAGATCTCATACAATATTTCCAATCCAATGTCTAAAGTGATTTTTGTAGAGTTTTTATAGCCTAGAGAGCGATAATAGAATTCTGATGCTTAGTTTCAAAGCATACACATCGATATGTGAAGAGGCAGGGGGAACTCAAGGTTAGAATGTAGCTTAAGTAACTGACATTAGTGATTCTACTAGTGTCAATCGACAGTTGACTGATGACGGCAGCTAGAGAATGGGTAAAATGGCTATTTTTAGCCTTTTGCCTATTTCTCCACCCACCAAGTGCATTTGCCACTAGAGAACAGTTAAAAGACAGGTTTATTAGGCACAAGAGTTAGTTAGAGAGTTGGAATAGGTCTTTGGTAGTTGTGATTTAAAGGAATTAGTCTTGGGGTGAGTCATAAGGTAAGAAATGGTCTTAGGGTGAGGTGTCTAGGCGAGGTGTCTAGGTGAGGTGTCGAGGTGAGGGGATGACTAATTTAAAATAGATAATTTATTTTAAATTAAATTAATAAAGTGTGGGTTAGGAGTGTTAGAGTTAGAAGGGGACCAAGGGGGGGTAGACACAATATTGGTGTCTACATTTGCCACTGTTGTCTTGTGGTTCATCTTGATGAACTAGAAGACAAAAATAGATGTTGTTTACTCCAGGTATGGGATGAGGTATTCCCCCTCAAAGCGAGAGTTGAGGGAAGGTGAGCTAATATCGGGTGCCAATTTGATAGGCAGTAGATGGATAAGGTGAGGTTTGATTGTGAACACTGCAATAATTGAGATTGCGCGTATATCACTTCATGAGATAAGTAGGTCAAATTGTCATGGTCAAAGTCGAGGAGTGCTAAAATCAAAGTAATCGGTCACCAGCTTTTAGTCATAGTTGATTGGGTTAAATGATCAAAGCTATAGCTCCAATGGTCGTCATGTTCCAAGTATATTAGGCTTAGGAAGTGCTCTTGGAAAACACAAAAATGTCACAAATATTAGAGATCGACTGGAGCACAATCTGACAATAAGTGTGAGTGTCATGGACAATTTGCTAATTATTCGTGAGGTAACATATGCAATCAAAATAACCAAGGTGTAGTTGTCTCAAAAGTGGTCATGGTCTGAGGAGATAGTCATGATCTCTAAGGTTGTTTGTCAAGTCTAGCTAAGATATAAGTGATCTCAAATTATTTGTGGGTGTTTGGGAGATATATGTGATCTCTAATGTGCCCCATGAGGAGTCTAAAATGACTTTTACTGTTAGAACTAGTTGTTTGGGGTATGATTTTGGACATATGTGACTAAGACTGATGTTTTGAGGTCACCGATGTTGATTATAAAATTGATGTCGATCATAATAAGCTATTGATGTTGGTGGCATTTGACCAATGTCAGCGGCCTAGGGCACAAATTTGCCGACGTCAGCGGCCTACCAAACTTGACAAAACTAGATTGACGGCCCACCATAAGTCATTTGTGACTTTTAAAGAACTAAAAAAAGTGAGCTCTAAAGTTTTTTTAGTGATATTGACTTCTAGTTGACCGTGGCAGTAGTGTGAGGTGTGAGGTTGTGAGTGGTTGGGAGAGTGAGTGAGGTGAAAGTGTTATAGAGAGGTTGGAGGCATTTGTGGGCCACCAAGGAGTTGATTGAAGAAATGAGGTAGATGGAGATGGTGGAGGGTGGAGGAGGCCCCATGAGAGGACCACCACCACTGGCACTAATTATACCACTGTGGTGGTGTCGATGAGATGAGGTAGGGTTGTGTTATTTGAGTTTTTGATTGTTTGTTAATTGAATTGCATTTTTGGTAGTTTGTGAGTTTTTAGCTGTAGATCAAGGGGGAGGGCTAATTAAAAGGGTGGGTGGGTTAGGTAGGTGAGTTTAGGTAGTTTTAAGAGGGATTTTGGGGAATTTAGGGTGAAAATGGGGAAGCCCTAATTTTAGGGCTCGCCCCGTTCAGCCCTAAGGCTGAACCAGTCACCAACGTCAGCAGTTCTATCGATGTTAGCTAACCAGTGACTGATGTTGATCATATGGCTGCTGATGTCGGTTAGGTAAGTGCTATCATCAGCACACTAACTAATGTCAATTGCTATAAAATGTGTTTAGGACTTAGAAAAGTTTTTAAAATGATAATTTGGAGGGCCTAAGTCATGTCGAGGCCTTCTCGATGTGATGATGGTCATATAGGTTTAGTTAATTAGTCTTTTAGGTAGATGAATGGGTGAATGGCCAAGCTAACCTCAGAAGACCCCATGTCAACTGAGTGCTACCTACATAGCCCCTAGTTTAAGGGCCTCAAGCTGATGTAGTTCTCCTAAAAGGGAAGAAGAGTCATAGAGGTTGTTAGTCATTTGTTAACATTGATGTATGTGCATTAGTTGAATGTAGGTGAGGTAGACATTGATGTTATGGGATCAGCTATCGACATTACTGATGCAAATATGGTGTGACATTACTAATGAAAAGTGGGCCCACATCACTATAGTGGGACTAGGTGGGCTGCAGCAATACTACCAAGTTGCAAGAGATGTCAACTTGATGGTAGCACTAATTGAGCGATGGGATCACACCACCAACACCTTTCACCTACCCACAAGAGAGATGATAGTCATGGTGGAGGATGTGTATCAGATTTTATGGCTATTAATACACGGGGTAGAGTTATATGTATGCTCGAGAGAGGTACACGACATTCATATGGTGATGTTATTTGAGGAGCATGCTGCTAAGGCAACTTACCACTCAACTAGTTTTGCATATGAGCCAATATATGCTACTGATGAGGTTGAGCATCAGTTAGCCATCCTGATGATGATGGCATCACCATCTACATGCTACCTGATGTAGAGGGAGGGAGATTCTTGATCACCATGATCAAGGTTTTGGTAGACATGATCAAGGAGTAGACAGTGTTTGTGTGGGCTCTAGTATTTTTGGCTTAGATATACAGAGAGTTGTGGGGGATTAGTCGATGGTAGTGGTATAGCTTGTGTGTGGGCCACCTCCTACACTATTGGGCATACGAGCACATCATGGTCACATGACCTCTCAGCCTTCTAGTGGCTATCCAGGCTAGGTTCAGAGTTAGGTTTAGGTAATGGTGAGAGGTCATAGTTCAAACTCATGTGCATGGCATCATCTAAGACATTGATTATTATAGGGGGTTCTAGATGCCCTGATCCCCGTAGACATCATCTAGTGGTCATACCTGGTATACCTAGCATTCATAGACTAGGTAGAGTAGCTGGTGGGAGTGCAGAGTCTAAGATGGGTGAGGGGAAGATGAGCTGACAAGCTTGAGAGAGTGCCAATAGAGAGAGTATGGTGCCAGTATGGGCTATTACAGGATGTGTCTCCCACCTTTCCACTATACAGATGAGATGACATCGAGTGCCACTCCCATTGATGGAGGAGACAGAGTGGCTAGATTTTGAGGAGATACCTGTAGGTCCTAGTGTAGTAGATCCAGGGTGTATAGAAGCCTACTCGGCTTGGTGGGCAGGGCAGTATGCTGGGTTTTAGAGAAGAAGACCACCCGATCTCTAGAAAGTTATCAAAGAGAGATGCTACCATCTAGGAGAGAGATGCAACATGAGCACATGTCACCATTTTGTAGGGATAGGTGGTAGGGTGTCAGGGGCAGGTGACAGTTTTGATGGCATAGGTGGCTGCCTTGATAGGATAGGTTACCATATTGCAGGGACAATTGGCTGCAGCCCAGGCATAGGTATTAGCAAAGTAGGGTCTTATTCAGTTGCCACCACATCAGCCAATGCATGAGCCAACATAGTCAGCACCACATCAGCTACCTCAGCCACAACCATAGAGCTCATTGTAGGGCATGGCCTCAGGGTCTATGAGTCCACCGTAGACTGTACCTATCTCTAAGTACAACACTGCATTAGATGAGATCACCTATTATGAGGGTGCCATTAGGTAGTATCCTTAGATATAGTTATATTCTAAAATGATGGCTAAGTGGCAATCAGTGTCTCATGTGATTGCCTAAAGTTTGTAGAGACAACGATGGTCAGAGAGAGGAGATGATTCATTATCTTTGTGACCATGACCACCACCACCACCATAGCCTTGAGATTTGTATATACAGGTCTGTGTGTCGTTGATGTGAGATGTATAGATATTTTGAGAGAGAGATAGATATTGTACTATTGTAAACATTGATGTACACACACACACACACACACACACACACATATATATATGAGATTTTAAGATACTGACATGTTGTGGATGTGTTTTGTTATGGATATGTTAGTAGTTTTAACATTTCTCATATGTTTTAATGATACATGCTTAATGTGATGATGTTATGATGATGTTAATGATGATGTTACAACCTTTTTCATATTGTGTGATGCTATATGCTGTAACATAGGTTTGTGGTTTTTCATTCCTAACAATTTTCCATATTAGTGATGGATGTATGCTAAAAATGAAATGAGTTTATTTATGCTTTAGTACTTTTCATATTTGTAATGATATATGCTTGACATAAATTGTGTTTGGTTGTTAGTTTCCATGTGTATTATTTTCCATAGAAACTAATGTGAATGGGCATGTGATGAAGTCAAGTAAGAAGTGAAAGGCACTTTGCTCTTTCATTGACAAGGACCATAATGATAGCATAGGTAGGGGTTTTTTGGAAACAAAAGCCCCATTCATGCATTACATCATTGACCATGGGTTTGTGTTAGAGAAGTATTTGAATCACTAGACATTAAGTGAGCTCAAAATCCCTTGAGTATGTTGGGGTAATAAGTGTTATTAGGTGATATGTTAAGATAGCGTAACCCTTTTTAGTAGGGATAACTTTGCCCCTTTTTATAGGTGACCCTAAAAATGACTATAAGTAAGTCCATGACTTTATAGCTTGTAGACTGATCAATGCAGGGAGTCTATTTGGGGATGTTGTTTTGTCTTGTGGTCATGTGAAGCTGATTTATGCAAGAAGCTTTTAAGAGGTTGCTATTTATAGCAAAATTTAGGCATAGCCATCCTTCAAGGGAATGGTCTATAGTTTACTTTATATACTTGGAGTTTATTGAATAGTTATCCTTCAAGGGAGTAGTCTATTAATGACATCAATGATGCAGCCGTCCTTCAAGGGAGCAGTCTACATTTATAGTATATGACCTTTGTATGTTTGTTTAGGCATCCTAGTTTTATGTTTTATTTCTTGATTGAATGTTTAGCCATGGACAAGCCTATAAAGGTTTTGGGGTTTCCCTTTTATTAGGACAAAAGATTAATGTAAAAAGAGTTAACTAATGTTTGTGGGGAAAAAGGGTTGAAAGGAATAGGAATGAGGATGACGAGGGTTGCTCAAGGGATGAGCTAAAGTTAAATATCAAGTGAGTGATTACTTGATTAACAGTAGAATGGTCATAGATGTAAGGCATTAAGGGGCTCAGGTTTTGGCCAGCCTTCAAGAGAAGATAGACGATAAGTCCCTGATCCATACTTATGCATTATGATATAAGGTCTGAGCCAATTAAGAGCACACTTGCCTCATTTGCTTCTTTCCATATTGGTCACATGTTGGTTTTCTTTGAGGACGAGATCTCTAATTTTGAAATCTCGCTCTCTCAAATTTTTGTTATAGGCATGTTTGATGCAATGTTAGTAGATATGGAGATGGTTAAGGGTAGCAAGATGATATTCGTCAAGTAACTCAAGTTGAGCTAATCAATCTTGACGAAAGTCATCATTGGAAATTATGTCATTTAAAGAGATGTGTAGTGAAGATATTTGTACTTCAAGAGGCAAGACGGCCTCAGTTCCATACACTAAAGAGAAAGGTGTAGCACCTGTAGGGGTTCAAATGGTAGTGTGGTAGGCCCACAAAGTGAAGGGAATGTGGATGTGCCAATCCCTTTTAGTGTCATTGACTAGCTTCATGAGGATTTTGGTTAAGATTTTGTTAGAAGCCTCTACCTATCCATTTGCTTATGGGTAATAAGGCGAGGAGAAGCTGAGTTTGATGCTAAAAGAGTCGCAAAGTTTTTGGACAATTTTGTTTTTGAAATATTTGCCATTATCGGTGATGATTTTGTGAGGTACACCAAGATGAAAAATGATGTGGTTATTAATGAAGTTGATGATTTTGTTAGCTCTAGTGGAGATGATGGGGAACAGCTTCCACCCATTTAGTGAAGTATTTAGTCACGGTGATAATGGACTGATGTCAGAGAGATGAATGAGGGTTAATCTCACCAATTAGATTTAAGCCACATTGTGAAAAGGGCCAAAAATCCTTAGCAACTTGTAGAGTGTGGCTAGAGATGTGAAGTAAGTTAGCATGTTATTGGTATTTGATACAATGCTGAACATAGTCATTGCAGTCTTGGTGAAGAGTGGGCCAATAATAGCCCAGGCGAAGGATGCACTTTGCAACCAAGTTGCCACTGAAATGTCCTCCACAAATCCCATCATGGACTTGTTTGATGGCATGAGATGTTTCAGTGGAGGTTAGACATCGAAGGAGGCCATCAAAACCTCTTTTGTAGAAAAGACCCCCTAGCATGGTATATCGAGCAGTACTTTTGATAAAAGCCCATCGTGCATTGCTAAAGAGGTCAAGAGGAGAAATAGAATAAGTTAAGTAGTCTACAAGTTGTTTATACCAAACATCTTGTGGACTAGAGTCGATAGTGCCGACAAAGTTGATGTTAGTTGAGATATATGAAGGTAACGCCAAATGGTGTACCGTGACATAGATTCTCGTGTTGGAATAATGCATATTTAAGCTTACCTAGGGTTAATAGGGTAAGTTATTTATTACCGAGGGTAAAATTTATTTACCTCGGTTAATTTATTTTATTGTTGAGAATTTCTCAACAATATATTTGTTCGTAGTATGAGAAAATAAATAGTTTATTTTCTCTATTTTGTAATCATTACAAATAGTTTGTTAACATGAAACAGACTATTTGTATTATAAATACTTTGCATTATATGAGAAATTAACGAGAGATTATTGAGAGAATTCAAAGAATTTTGTGGATTATCACCTATTTTTTAGGTGTGAGAAATTTATTTATTCTCTGGAAATATTTGCTGGTTATTTGTTGTGGGTTCTTTCTCCTATATTGATCCTGTGGATCCTGTGTATCTCCTGCTCATTCTTTCATGGTATCAGAGCTTGGAGTTCCAGTTGAAGATCCTCTTCCCTAAAATTTTTCATCTTTTAACACATTCAAACATATTATTTTAGTGATGTGTTACAGATATTTTTAATTCTCTCAAATTCTGGTTCTTATTTACTAGTTTTTTTAGAAAATTTTGTACTTTATGCTCATTAAATGACCGTACAGATTTCCAAAATCAGATTTTTTTTATGGGGGCATAGGAAATAAATTTAGTAATCCATTCCAATTTGAATTTTTGCATTTAATGCTGGACGTACATCTCTTTCCTTCTAAATTCTGTTGACTGGTTCCTGTTGGCAGACTGCAATACTTGTTTGTTTTTCTAATGTGGCAGATCGTACAGTTGACTTTTTTCAAATCTAAGACCTGTTAATGAAAGCTGAATCTTATATCTTTCTATCCATAAAATTTTGACGAATTTGGATCAGGTTATACAATGTTTTAGAAGCCAACAACAGGAATTTAAAAACTGTTTTTTTGCCTGCTGTATAGCCATACGGATTTATCTTTTTTGAAAGCCTTATGCTACATAAAATCCAAATATGAAAATTCCATGTGAAATCAGACTTCCTAGGCTTTCATTTCATGCTGAGAAGGATGGATTTGGAGCAGGCTGTATAGTCCTTTTGGCAGATCCAGTGGAGCCATTCTGCATTGCTGAAAGGTGTTTTTTCCTTGGCTGTGTTTACGAATTTTCTCAAATATTTCCCTAACCACCACGCCTTGCTGGAAAAAGAGTTTATTTTTGATAAAGCCAAAGATTATTCAGCTGATATCTCACATGTGTGAGTCATTTTTGGCCTTTTTTTAATTATTTTTTTAATTTTTAGTTGTTTAAATGCAAGTCTCTAGCTTTGAAAGTTCAAATTTGACTTTACTAAAGCGGTTAGAGATATTCTGTTAAAAATTTGTAGGGAGGAGGTCTTGGGGTCAAATCCCCCTAATTTTTTTTGCATAAATATATTTTTTAATTTTGTATAAGCCAAGGCTAAAAATTTTTTTCGTCGGGAGACGTTAAATTGTAACGGGAGGGGTGTTTTTTGAGGAAAAACAAATGTCTAGATTGTTCTTGTCAACTTCATCATCTTCCTCGGGAATGGAATCTCGATTGTTTGAACCTCTAAATTCTACAAATTACCATGTTTGGAAGCTGAAAATGCAACAACTCCTTCAATCAAAGGGCTTATGGAGAATTTTTTTTGAAACGACACCTGCACCATTCACCACTGAAAAAGACAAATATGCATATGGTTGTAAGCAGGATGAGGCTCTTGGATTGATTTGCCTCAATGTCTCAGATAATCTTCAATTTCACATTGCAGATGCCACTACACCAAAAGAGGTATGGAAAAAATTTAAAAACCTATTTGGCAAAATTAATGAGTTTAAAATTTTGCAATTAGATGCAGAATTGAGTACTCTCTCTCCATCAGATTTCCCTTCAATAGATGAATTCTTAGCAAAATTCAAATTTATAAGGTCACAATTGAAAGCTGGTGACAAAGATAAAAGTGATCAGGAGTGCATTTTCATGATTTTGTCAAAGTTGAAAGGACCATATAGTGTTTTTTCCTCTACTTTTTATACTATGATGGATACATTAGGTGATGAATTCAAATGGCCTTCCTTTGAAGTTTTTTGTGAAAGATTGACTAGGAAGCAAACAAAATTAATGGCCTTAGATGCTCTACCTAGTCCTAGTCATGCTCTAGTTTCTAATTCTTCTAAAGTAAAACCTTCACCTAAGTCTAAAAAGCAAGCACCTTCAAATAACCCTCCGGAGTCCACCACCCAATCACCTCATCATTCTAAATCTACTAAGACCAAAAAGTCCTTTAAGCAAAAGAAGAAAACATTTGGTCCATGTAATTTTTGTGGTGGTCCTAATCATGATGAAAGTAGATGTTTTAAGAAGATGGAAGCATTAGAGGTAGTGGTCAGACAACACAAAATTTCCATTCTGTCTCCATCTCCTTCTACTTCTGCAGGAAAAGGGAAAGCACTTTCAGCCAGGGCTATATCTTTATGTTAGGATCAGTGGATTTTTGACTCAGGTGCTTCTCACCATCTCACACATTCTAAGGATCTATTGTCTTCCCTTACAGATTGTAGTACATCACATATTGTTATGGATAACTCCTCACAGATTGAAGTCTTGGGATCAAGTACTGTTGATAAACAGGATGGATGTTTTAACAATGTATTGCTTGTACCTCAAATCTCTTCTAATCTTCTCTCTGTATATCAAATATGTAATTTTGGTACTGGTAAAATTGTGGAGTGTACTTCACATAATGTTGTTATAAGAGAATGTAATGATCCTAGTGAGATAGTTGCTACAGGTATAGCAGACCATACTGCAAGACTCTATACTTTTGATAAGTTTGAGTCTTTTATGTCTTCTGGTTCTTCACTTATAGCACATGGTAATAATCTCAGCAAATTATGGCATGAGAGATTAGGACATTTGAGTTATGGATATATGCAAAAAATGAGTACAAAACATCTTGTAAAAGGCCTTCCTAAGGTCTCATGTATTGATGGGGTATGTCTTGGTTGTCTAGTTGGTAAACAACACCAGGATCCATTTCCAGTTGGTAAGGCCACATGTGCAAATGCACCCTTAGGGTTGGTTCATAGTGATTTGATGAATTTTCCAACTTGTTCTTTTTCAGGGGCTAAATATGCACTCACATTCATTGATGATTTCACTCGTAAAACTTAGGTATATTTTTTCAAGTTGAAAAGTGAAGTTTTTGAAACTTTTAAGGCTTTCAAAGCCTTTGTTGAGAAACAATCATCTCTTCCTCTTAAGAAGATATGCACTGACAATGGGGGGAATATGACAGTAATGCTTTTTATGATTTTTGTATTGAGCATGGGATACAACATCAGTTCATTGTACCACACATTCCTCAACAAAATGGTGTAGCAGAGAGGAAGAATCGAACATTGAAAGAGATGGCTAATTGTATGATTCACTCTAAAAATTTGGGTCCACAATATTGGGCTGAAGCTGTAAATTGTGAAAACTAAATTCAAAACCATATGCCTCACAAAGCTATGCAAAATATGACACCAAAAGAAGCTTGGTCTGGGATCAAGCCTGATATTTTAGATTTTTGCATCTTTGGGAGTCAAGCATGGGCATTCATTCCTGATGACAAACGTAAAGCATTGGAGAAGAAAAGCCAACCACTCATTTTTGTTGGTTATTGTGAAGATGTAAAAGCCTACCGTCTTTTTGATCCTGTCACACATGATGTGTTGTTTCGACGAGATGTTCAGGTTGATGAGCTACCCACTCCACAGGAGTGTACATCTAGTTCTTCTTCTCCCCCTCCTTCTTCTACTGAGGATAGTGAGGATTTGCTTTCTATTGTTGATGATGATGATGATGTTTCACTTATTCAGCCACAACAACCATCTTCTTCTCCACCTTTACCTAAATGGGCAAAGAGCACTCTACAGGTAGCTGGTTCTTTTGTTGGTGATCCATCTGATTCTCATCGCACTCACTCATAGACATCTGGTGTTGCTCTTTTGGGACAAGCTTGTACAAATGATCCAGTGTTGTTTTCTGAGGTTAATGGTATACCCGAGTGGGATGTTGCTATGTATGATGAGTATTCTTCATTGATGAAGAATGATACTTGGGATCTTGTCCCTCTTCCTAAGGGAAGAAAACTTGTAAAATGTAAATGGGTCTATAGGACCAAATATGCTACAGATGGATCAGTAGATAAGTACAAAGCTAGATTAGTAGAAGGGTTTTTCACAAGTTGAAGGGGTTGATTACTCTGAGACCTTTGCCCCTGTAGCTAATATGGATTCTATTCAGCTTGTACTTTCTCTTGCTGCTTCACATTCTTGGTCTATTTTTTAGATGGATGTGAAGAGTGCTTTCTTGCATGGTGATCTCCATGAGGAGATCTATATGGAGTAGCCTCTAGGATTTGTGCAGGACTCATCATTGGTTTGTAAACTCCGTCATTCTCTTTATGGCCTCAAACAAGCTCCTAGAGCTTGGTACGAGAAGATGGATAGTTTTCTTTTGAGTTCTGGTTTTATTTGTTGTGAGTCAGATCACAATGTATACATCTTGAAGCAAGGTGTGGAGCTTGTCATTTTGGTTTTGTATGTTGATGATCTCATCCTCACTGGCAGTTTAGATTCCTTGATACATGCCATCGAGGACAAGTTGGCAGATAGGTTTGATATGACAGATTTGGGACTTCTACATTATTTTCTTGGTCTTCAAAATTTTTAGTCTTCTGAGGGCATTTTTATTAGATAGTAGAAGTATGCGACAGATCTTCTTCATCGATTTGGCATGGTTGATTGTAAGCTTGCACCCACTCCATATCAATTAGGTATTGTGTTGTCTACCACTTGTATGACTCCTCTTGTTGATTCCACTTTGTATCGGCAACTTGTAAGTAGTCTTTTATACCTGACTCATACCCGTCCTAATATCACATTCACTGTGAACCTTGTCTCTCAGTTCTCACATGTGCCTCATGAGAATCATTGGTAAGCAACCAAGCATATTTTGTGCTACATTTGGGGCACCACTCACTTTGGTATACATTACACACCACAGAGTTCTACACAGCTTATTGGATACACTGACTCTGATTGGGCTGGTGATGTTGACACTCACAAGTCCACTTGTGTATTTGCTTTCACACTTGGTTTAGGTCTAGTTGCTTGGGCATGCAAAAAGCAGACTACTTTTGCATTGTCCTCTACTGAGGCTGAGTATCGAGGTGCTATCAAAGCTAGTCAGGAGATACTTTAGCTTCAATAGTTGCTTGGAGAGTTTGGCTTCACACAGCATGGTCCTACTACTCTTTGGTGTGATAACCAAAGTGTGATTGTTATTTCATGCAATCCTATTAAGCATTAGTGGACAAAACATATTGAGATTCACATGCACTTCATTTGACATCTTATTTAGGATGGAGTTCTTTCTTTGGAGTTTGTGCCTATAGCTGAGCAGATTGCAGACATCTTCACTAAACCTTTGGCTTTTCCTCGTTATCTTTAGTTGCAAGTGATGCTTGGGGTGAAGGAAGTTGTCCTTGGGGGGATTTCCCATGAAGTCCTTCCTTCCTTTATTTTTCATATATTTTGATTGGTTTGTACATGGGTACCTTATCAGGCCTAGTAGCTGGGACCCATCCTTGTTTGTCATTCTCCCTATGTTTCGCTTAAGGGAGGATGTTGGAATAATGCATATTTAAGCTTACCTAGGGTTAATAGGGTAAGTTATTTATTATCGAGGGTAAAATTTATTTACCTCAGTTAATTTATTTTATTGTTGAGAATTTCTCAACAATATATTTGTTCATAGTATGAGAAAACAAATAGTTTGTTTTCTCTATTTTGTAATCATTACAAATAGTTTGTTAACATGAAACAAACTATTTGTATTATAAATACTTTGCATTATATGAGAAATTAACAAGAGATTATTGAGAGAATTGAGAGAATTTTGTGGATTATCACCTATTTTTTAGGTTTGAGAAATTTATTTATTCTCTAGAAATATTTGTAGGTTATTTGTTGTGGGTTCTTTCTCTTAGATTGATCCTGTGGATCTTGTGTATCTCCTGCTCATTCTTTCATCTCGAAGAAGAAGAGGAAGATGGTATATGTGAGGCGAGAGAGGCCATAGTGTCTACAAACTTATTTTTAGAATGAGGAATAGTTTGCAAGAGATAATGGTCGAAAGACTCTAGAAATATGTCAATATGGTGTTTATACCATTGCAAAACTTTGTTTTTACAAAGGTATGAACCGTTAATCTGATTAACGACTAGTTATGAGTCACCAAAGATGTTAATTGTCTTAATGCCTAAGGAAAGGGTAGTTTGAAGTCCCAAAATTAAGGCTTCATATTCAGCCATGTTATTGGTGCACTCAAAGTCAAGTTTAAAAGAGAGAGGCATGGGCTCACCCTCGTGACGAATGAGAATGACCCCCACACCCCCATCGAGTTGACATTTGGATCCATCAAAGAACATTGTCATTTGATAGAAGATGTCATCACTGGAAAGCGTGGTGATAGATTCATTAGGGAATTCATAATGAGAGGGTTGGTTGTCAGGTAGAGGGGCATTAGCTAGTTGGTCAGCGATTGTTTTCCCCTTTTATAGATTTTTGTTGAATGAATTCCAAATCGAACCTAGCGAGAAGCATGAGCCAATGAGCCATACATTGGTTTTGGTATGGCTTGGAATGCATGTATTTGAGAGGGTCTGTGTGAGTGATGATGTAAGTTTTGTGATTGAGGAGATAATGACAGAGTTGGACGCGGTAAAGACTAATGCCAAGCAAAGTTTTTCAGTATGAGTATACTGAGTTTCGTAATCAATGAGCATTCAGATTATATAATAAACTACTTGCTCATGATGTTGTTCATCTCAATGCGTGATCATGGCACCTAAGGAATGATTTATTGTTGAAATGTAAAGATAGAAGGGTTGGTCATCTTTAGGTGGAATAAAGACTGGTGGAGAGACAAGATAGCATTTAAGAGCCTCAAAAGCCTCTTGACAATCCTTCTCCCAATTAAAGGAGACATCCTTCTTGAGGAGGTGATGGAAGGGTTGACATTGGTTGAATAGCTACAAGATGAAGCGACGAATAGATTGAAGCTTCCCTTGCAAGCTGTGAAATTATTTTAAGTTGGTTGGTGGCAGCATCTTGAGTATGGCTCGAATCTTAGTGAGATCTAATTCAATGCCATGAAGAGAAATGATGAAGCCTAAAAGCTTCCCTGAGAGAACCCCAAAGATGCATTTCTTGGGGTTGAGTCAAATGTTGTATTGGAGGAGGTGAGTGAATATGATTTTAAGAATGATTAAATGGTCACGATGGAGTTTGGATTTCCCCAGTAGGTCATCCACATAGTCTTCCATGATTTTGTGGAGGAGATCATGAAAGATATAAGTCATGGCGCGTTGGTATGTGGCGCTTATGTTTTTAAGGCCAAAAGGCATGACCCTATAGCAAAATGTCCCCCATGAGGTGATAAAGGTGGTTTTATGTTGATTTTCTAGTGCAATCAAGATTTGATTATATCTTAAAAACCCGTCCATGAGTGATAGCATCTCATGACCGGCCGTAAGATCAATAAGTTGGTCAATGTTTGGTAAAGAAAAGTCATCCTTTGGACAGGCTAGGTTGAGGTCCCGATAATCAGTACAAATTTAGATTCCCCCAGTCACTTTTGTGATAGGGACAATGTTTGACACCTATTATGGAGAATCAATGGGTTAGATAAATGAGACAGAGAGAAGACGTTGAAGCTCCTCTTTGACAAGGAGTGCGATGCGAGGATGCATCTTGTGAAGCTTTTGCCTAATAGGCTTAGCCTCTAGGTTCGTGATGATGTTATGAATGACAATGTTAAGGTCAATACTAGGCATATCACTATAAGAACAAGTAAAGGCTTTGCTATGATCTGTAAGGAATTTAGTATAGTCAGTTTGTTCTTGAGCACCTAAAGATTGACCAATCTTTAAAATGTGAGGAACGTCAGAAGATGGTAGGTTAATGTCAATGGTTGATTCATTTAACATAACCTGCATTTCCAAAGAAAGTGATCATTGAATGAAAGAGTCATCCGCACCGATGTAGGTGAGTATGGCATTGTCATCCACGCATTAGATAGTGTTGATGGTAGAAGATCCATCGTCTATCATGTGTGGATAAATGAGAGGGAGAGACCTTAATACCCCACCTAGTTGATAGGTTAGGGGTTCTAAGTGAATGGCATTTATGCAAAAAAAAAAACTAGGAGGAATGGAGACCACTGACTCCATAGGTGAGGATGGGGGAATAGGTGAGTTTGGAGGAGATTGTTCTATACTAGTTTCATGGCAAGGGTTTTTAGAGGCTTCCATAGGTTCTTTGAAACCCAGGCCATGTCATTTCTTGGCATTTTTTATTGCCTCATCATTTGGAGGCTCAACGGGTTGGTGGGAACCTTGTTCATAGCACCCAAAACCAAAACCCTTCCATGCACACCTATAAAGATAGGTGTGAGCAAAGCTAGGGTTACCAAGAAAAGAAAAATTAGACGTGAATAGTTGGGGTGATGAAAGAGGATTCCCATCAGTAGGAGCTCGATATAGCCCTCCATAGATGAGATTAGTTTGAAGATTAGGAGGACCATATGGGATGACCATTCTGATGCGATGGTCATAATTTAGGTTATGATGAAGTTGTCCATATTCCTAAGGAGTTTAGAACATGTCCAGGGTGGAAGTGAAAGCCGCTGGAAGGTATCTTCCATAGGATCTTTTGTGGTCACTTGAGGAAGAGGAATAGGTGTAACCAACATTTGTGAACTTATTGAGGCTTTCACAAGTGGAGGCGGTGTTTGGGTCAATATTTTCAAAGGGATGAGAACATCATTAGGTCGATAAGTTGTGTTACATGTTTTAAATGGAGAAGGGTCAGCAGGAATGACGTGAACCTGTCCCTCATGTTCAAATTTGACACAATGATATAGTGTAGAAGGGACACAAGTCATGGCACGAATCCAAGGTCATCCCAACAATATGTTATATTAGAACTCCCCCTCGATGATGTAGAAGAGTTCTAGGATTGTTCGTGGGCCAACATGAATATGTAAGATGATAGTGCCAATGATAGTGGTGGTGGAATCATTGAAGGAACAAAGAATTGCATCAGTTTTTGACATGCAATTCTTTGGGAGGGCTAGTTAGTCATACGCATGGGTGGAAATAATATTAATACTAGCACCCCCATCAATCATAACTCGCTTAACATGATTTTGATCAATGTAAGCTATGATAAAAAGGGCAGCATCCTGATCTTCTAGATTAGAGGTAGGAATTTCAGAATCATTAAAGGTAATGGAGGCAATGGTGGGTAATGATTGGACTAAGGCAACCAATGGTTGGGGGTCTTCGGGTTGGACCTCCACCATCTGTAAAGCTTTGATTAAAGCTTGGTGATGTTGTGGAGAACTTTGAATGAGGTCATATAAAGACATCTTTACTAGAGTTTGATGAATTTGTTTCACTATTGAGTCATGAATTACCTTCGAAGATGTTTGTTGGGATGTGCCCAAGATTGAAATCTTGGGTTTTGGTGGTTGATAAGGTTCGACAAATGGGTATGTCCAAGGAATAGAAACCTTCTCTTTTCCTTTATCTTTTAATGTTTGTGACCTGGTGGCCACATTAATGGTGTTAATCTCAAATAAAGGGGAGGAAGGAGGTAAAGGGACCATAGTCTGATGATGGGATTCTAATGAAGGTGAGGATGTTTGAGAGATATGGGAAGGTGTCAGAGGTTTGTCAAAAGAATCTTCAACAAGAAGGTTGTCTTTTTCCATGTATTAGCGAATGACAACCTTAAGGGCACAATAATTTTTAGTGTCATGCCCAGGTGTGCGATGATATAGGCAAATTTGAGTGTCATCAAACCATGATAGTTTTGATCTGAGAGGTTGAAATGGTTTAATAAGCAGAAGAGTGATGTTAGAAGATTGTAACAATCAACATAGCAACAAAGTATAGGAACCCACTAATGGATCTTCGCTTGTTGTAGTAGATGTTGACAACTTCTATTTTATAGGAGTTATTGAGGGAGTTTTTTGTACCACCTTTTTATTTGGTGGTGTGGCCACTCGCGTAGATGGGGCTTTTTTGCTAAGAGGTGCCAAATTTTTTGGAGGAAGTATGTTTTTGATGGGTAAAGGTAGTAGGGGAGGCAATTTGTTTTTGTTAGGTGTTGGAGTAGGAAGCACTCCTATTAAGGTAGAAGGGTGTGGGCCCAAAATAGAGGGCAATGGTGATGGTGGGGGAGGAGTTCTCTAACATGATTTAGTAGCTTTCTTTAATACGATGCGAGGATCACTACTATGGGGGGCGAGGTTCAAGTCTACCTTCACTTATGGGTGAGTGAGGTTTGGTATGTGGTGAACACTGAGATATTTAACCTATTTCGATATGGTGGTCGCTTGTGAGTATTTAGGTTCAGATGTGGACGTTTGAGCTTCTAAGGTTTTAGAAGTAGAAGCCTGATTTTCATTAAAGACTTTGAGATAATTTTTCATAGAAGGGTCGATAGTAAGAGATAAAATGGGATGTGTAAGATAAGGAGCTTTAAGTTACTCCCATAATGCCTCATGTTCTAAGTTCCTCGAATGGAGAAATCCTAAGTTCTTAGCCAATTGAGAGAATGGTTTAGAAGATGTTGCGCGAGGCTTTATAATTGGTCTTTAAGAAGATTTGGGTGGTTGTGAGATTGGAAACCTATTAGATGTAGCGATCTCAAGCCAAAGGTGAGAGAGAGCCATTACCAGATCATCTTCAACTGAAGTAGGTGAAGTGATAAGTTCTTCTCTTGGTAGAGAAGGAATTAGAGAATGTGGCTCTTCAAGAGGATAGAGTGCAGGGATGATCATGCCTTCTACTTATGGTTGAAGAGCGGGAAATGTATGATCCTCCATAGGTAATAGAAAGGATGAGGGCAGGGCTAGTGGCGTTGGTATCGTTAAGGCATCCTCCAATATAAGAGAGGTCAAAGTAGATTCTCCTAAGTGTGAAAGGGGTGTGGATGGAGGACTAATAGGAGAAGAAGGTTCTTCTACCCATGGAGGAGAAATAGTTTGATTGACCTCTTCAGACTATGGGAGAGGTTGGTTAGGAATGAAAGGAGAAACCATGTCGACCGTACGTATATTGCGCTCTTGGGAGTCATCAGCCATGGTCTAGACATTATTTTGACTAGGGGGATGATTAGGGAATGGTTGTCTAAAGATGCCTATATTTTGGTTAGTCGGCACATTTGGGTTATCCAAGACAAGATCCCCTTTATCTAACATATCCTAAATAATGTTCTTGAGGGTTTTGCAATTGTCTGTGTCATGACCTTTGACACGATGATAATTACAGAAGTCATTCTCCCTATACCATGCTGGGATGGGTCATGAGGGATCAAATTGAGGTGGTGGTAAATTTGAGGGAGGTTGAGGACTCCTTATTTTACTAGTTTATCCAACATGAAAGTGTATGATTCTCTTATTAGAGTATATTGATGTTGTACGTATTGTTGTTGGAATTGTCGTGTATTGCTTTGTGATGTAGAGGGTTCAGATTGATTAGTTATGGTAGAAGAAGATGATCTAAGTAACACAACATTTGTCAATCCCTTAGATTTGGAATTAGAAGAAGAAGATTTGGATGAAGGGTCATTTGATTTTACATTAGTATTTTTACTATGTAGTTTGACTTTATCTTTTTCGATAGTGCAGAGTTCAAGCTTCCTAGCCATGGTGAAAGCTTAATCAAATGTGTGAAATGTTTGGACCCTCAAAGTAGATGAGATGTGTTTAGCACATGCTCATGAAAAGAGCTCAATGAGCTCAGGTTGAGGTAAAGAAAAGGAGAGTTAGTTGATTAAACCTCTCCAACAAGCAACAAAATTAGCTATTGATTCATTGTCAAATTGTCTAATAAAATATAGGTCTGTGATGGAGACCTTTTTAGTGATGTTGATTGAAAAGTGGTCAAGGAATAGTTGAGCTAGTTGAGTGAAGGTAAAAAGAGAGTGACTAGTAATAGAACTATACCAATCAAGGGTAGCACCAGAAAGTGACATGGGAAATGTGAAAAGTAGTAACACATCATTATGTGTTATAAGATAGCAAGCGTGTCTAAACGCTCGTAGATGTTGTTGTGGGTCCTTTTTACTTTGAAAATGAGTAAATTTTGGGAGTTCCCACTGGCTAGGATATGATCAAATTGGGACTAAAGGATGGATAGGTTCATTACAGATTTGTTCATATGAAAGAATGCTCCTTGAACCCAAAACAGATGTCTCAAGGTTAGACATCTTATCCATCAGCATTTTGATCATATCGGTTGATGGATTGGCAGGTGGGGCACCCCCTAGATTGTAAGGTACCTGCAAGACATTGGGATGGGCATATGACGTGCTAGGTTGAATTTGTATAGGTGCAACATATTGGTAGTTCATCATGGGGATTGATGTTGAGGTCAAGGGAGGTTGTGCCATGAAGCTGGAAGACACAACTTGAATAGGTGCCGCCAAAGGTGGTTGGATGGTGGCAACACTAGTTAGAGGATAGGTAGTCACTCTTGTATTTATAGGTGCAAGAGTGGGTGGGATAGAAACAAGCAAGTTTTGAAAAGGTGTTGAACTTGTTTGAATTGTTTGTGGTTGAGGGGGTACGAAAACCCCAATGGATGTAGGTCTAGAAATAGAAGGAGAGGCCAACTCTTGAGTATTGGCCATGGTTGGGTTACTAGTTGAGGCAATGGCTTGAGTGACCATGGGTTGGGTAATAGAGGCTTTTGATATTATTGCCATTTCAACTAAGGAAGTCGGCATCTCAAAAATAGGATTACCTAAAGGATCTCGCATTTGGCTTCTCACGAGATATTGTTGGAGAGCCTTGATGTTAAGGTCAAGGAATCTCTCAAAGTCTTGATCCCCTATGGGAACAATAGGTGGTTGATTTAGGGTAGGAGTACGCTCAGTGTCTGAAGTATACTCCATTAAAGGACTTGTTATGAAGGGTGAAGGTGGAAGTGGTTGTTACCTTGTGTGGTCAACAAGAGTTTTAGCTTGACTACGTGTCAAAACCATTCAAGACAAAATGGGTTTAGGTTCTAAAAATTGTGTATTTCAGTCTCATAATTCTAGAATGTGTGTTTAATAGCAAAAAAGTTAGGTTTTAAACTTGTTGTTTGAAAAGAATTTTTTTTTTACAGTGACTGACATCGGTTTACTAACTGATGTCAGTTATGAATGTTGCTGAGGTCAGTAGTATAACTGATGTCGGTGAAGATGTGTTGTCGATGTTGGTGGAAAAATTGATGTCAATTTTTATGTATTTCCCAAAACACAAAAAACTGATATTGTTTTGAAAGAAAGAGAAATTTTGAGTTATTTTTGAACCTCAGAATGTGACCTCACCAGCTCAAAAAATTAGATACAAACAGAAAAATAGATGATGGCAAGCAACCTCTAAATGTTAAATTCCTAAGAATAAGTATTAGAGTTGTGGTGGCTTATGCCTTAGAATAATGTGCTTGGGAATTGGACTTTTAGAATGGGTCCTAAAGAGGAAGTCTATGGTTGGTTTCAGGTTATGTTTTGGTGCTCAAAAATTTGTGTTAGGTTTCATACATGGCCTGGTGCTGGGGCTTGCTCCTGTCACTTCACGAACCTAGAGCCGAGCTGGGCCACTTAGCCAATATATACTTTTTCTATAGTTTATACTCTATTAGAGAATAGAGCGGGTCCTCCCCTTGGTAGTGAAGTCCAAGTAGGATCACCAGGAAGGGTAAGGTATCTGCTAGGTGATGAAATCCTAGACAGGCCTTGTCTCAAGTATGTTAAAATGTTTAATTTAATGTGCTTGTGGTCTAGTTGTGTAACATATGTGCACTACACTTTATTCATAATGCGTTTTTAATTACTATGTGAGAGGGCTAAATATGCATTCAAGAAGGAATGAAATGCAATAGTGTTTTTAACCCAAATTGAAATGTTTTGTTCAGATGCAAACAAGTGGGGGAAAAGGTTAAGAGCATGAATTTTCACTACTCTAAAATGTAGGGAAAAAATGACATGAAGAAAAAGAAAGAAGTTGTTTTTAACTTGTGCTTATGATTTCTTTTCAAAATAAAAAGATAGAAGAAGGATACAAGGAGAGAAATTTTTTCCTAATGCACCTATATGAAAGTTTGCTTTTTAAAAGAAATGAACCCAAGGAAAACTCCAAGGTCCCACCGAGCATGCCAAAATGTTTCTCTACATTTTTGTGCTAATTATATTTAGAAGGAAAGAAGAAACTAAAGGTTGAAGGTTAGGGGTTTGTACATTACCCGAATTAAGTTGCCCACTGTTATCCAGATGTTGTAGGAGCTCCTCTTTGGCTGTGGAGGAAGACACCTATAGATAAGAATAAGACTTAAATAAAGAAAATGTTAGAATAAGATAAAGTGGACTGCTAAGCTATGCGCTTGGTCCCAAAAGCGTAAAGCTCTATGAGGGATGACAGTCCACTATTTAAGACAAAGAGATTTGTATAAAATGAAATGATAAAAGACTTAAAGAAATGAAAAGGTTGAATGTTGTGTACCTATTTCCTATAATCTATGAGTCTCAGAATGCTGGTCAAAGGGTTTTGTCTAGTTTAGGGGCTGTTTGAGTAGGTTATAGTTTGCACAGTCATTGACATCGGTTATTCTGTTGATGTCGATAGGTAAAATATGCCGACGTCAGTTATACTGCCGATGTCGGCAGGGGCAATAAGTCTTTGGACAGGTTTCAGGTTATTTTTGTGATGGACATAGGACTCTGGGAGTTGGGAGATTTGTGTAGAGTTACAGGAAGGAAGATAGGGTCTGAGAAAGGCAAACAAGTAGAGGGTAGGAGTGAGAATAGGGTAAGAGTTAGAAGAAGGCTTTTCAACCCTTCCACAGAGGAAGTCGGGTGTCTTTTATAGTATCTAGAAATAGTAAATATAAAATAATTACCAAG